>JADLZL010003776.1:0-489637 GCA_015844335.1 Chrysopogon serrulatus | reverse complement strand
AGCAAGCACCTTCCACCAATCACGCGCGGGCTCACCTCTCTCGTAGCCACCTCCACCACGCCTTGTTCTAAATTCGCAAAACCAATATCACACAAACCAGATATGGGGCACTCCATGCCCCTAGGGCACCCCTCCAGGTAAGACCACCTCTCGCTCTAGCCTGTATCTCCAAGAAACAGGGGGGTCGAGACAAGAAATATCTCCAGAACTCCTCATATCACCACCACCCATGCAGGATTCAACGCTCCCGTCGCGCTCACATGCCATCTATCTTACAGGGAAGTCCCACGGACAACCCCAATCACCAACCACAATCACCGACATTCCATCACACATCACATAACAAGGTATATATGTAATTATGATGGAAGTAAATGCAAGCAAGTAGACGTACATATAAATAAGTGGCGAGCGCGGCTGGGTAGTCAGGGTGAAGAGGTTTCAAACAAGGCAATCAAGGCTCAGGCAGTAGCATGCATCACATATACTAGCAAAGGAATAAAAGTAAAGCACTAGCATTTCTAAATGCAATGTCTAATAGGATTCTCTAAATAAAGGTGCTGCCATGACACCTGCGATGTCGAGGAAGTAGTGGTGTGCATCTCTAGAAGTCGAGGTCGTTGACCATCAGGGTCCATCCCCTCCGTGTGCGTTGCCGGGTCCATCCGAGTTCAACTCGTCGCTACACAAAAATAAAAGATGACACGACTAGCAATAAGAACCAAATAAAATTGCAATAAAAACTTACTCAACTAAGCAAAAGAATTGCACCAGGAGGCAGAGAAAAGATTTAGAAAAATTATGAAACTGGTTTCATAATTTTTAGAGTAGGGATGAATTTTTGGTGTATTTTAGAAATTTGGGAGGTGTTCTGAAAATAGAAGAGGGGAAAAAGAGGAGCCGGATGGGCTCATTTGCTCCTGCTGCTGGCACATCAGCAAGGGAAAGGAGGAGAGAAAGACAGAGCCGAGCTGGGCCTGTCCCGCCAGTCCAGCCACTGTGCCGTGGCGATGTTGGTGGACTGGACGGCCATCTGAGCTTCAATGCCCCAACTGCAGAGGAGGCTGATGGGCAGGGAGCTCTATAGGTGCTCGACGGAATGAACATGGCAGCAGCGAGCGTTTAGCAGGGTGCTCGTTGGTGCCGGGCTGCCGTGTTGGGGGTGTGTACGTGCGCGTTGCGAGTGCGGTCAGGTGTGGACGCGACCGTGGGCAGCCCACGATGATGGCGAGGTGCCAACGCTCGGCCGTATGGCACGGCGTGCGAGAGGGACGGCAGAGCACCGTGCTCGCGTGGACTCAAGGCCATGGCAACCGTGTCGCGCGAGTGGGTGCGCCGTAAACACCGAACTGCGACGGAACGTGACTGAGTGTACGGCTGTGGCGAACACGAGCCAGTATGAGCGCTGCGTGCACGCCGGCCGCCGTGCATGTGTGCTCGCCTCGGGCCGCTGCGAGTGAGGTGCAAGGTAAGTGCGTGGGGGGCGCGCGGGGGCTGGCGAAGGCAAGGGGTCGCTTGCCGCCGTCTTTGTGCGCGAACCGTGGGTGTGGTGCGTGTTCGTGCCTGTGGTGGTGTCGCGCCAGCAGTGGGTGTGCGTTTCGTTCATGGCCGCGTTCTCCATGTCGCGGCGTGGGGGGCGTAGGGCCTCGCAGGATTTGTCGCCATGGCGTAGGCAACCGGTGGCAAATGGCTCGAATGCCGGACAGGAAAGCAACAGCGAACGTGAGGAAGACTGAAGGTTTGGGTGTGCTCACCAGGGTTGTGTGGTGCTGGAAGGGAGGCGAGGTCGAGGGTGATGGTCTTCGGCTCGGCGGAGGTCCAGAGCTTCGCGGTGGCGCCTTGGTGCACGCGAACGGCGACGGTGCTTCGCGGTGGTGAGGCAATCACACCATGGCCGAGGTGGTTCCCGGGGGCGACGTCACAGGAGCTCGAGGTGGCGGTCGCTGTTCACGGTTGGCTAGCAGCGGGCTTGGCGAGGTCACCGTGGTGCTGCTGCAAAGCACAGATCACGGCTCGAGGTTTTTTCTTGGTGTGGGATGATGAGGGAGGAGGTAAAGGAGGTATCTTGACTAGGGAGGAGGCTCACCGGAGGTCCTTGGAAGCTGGAACGGATGGGCACGGCGGTGTCAACGTCCGGCACAGCGGTGTCGCTGGGTGATGCTGCGGTGCTTGGCGTTCACGAACGGAGGCGGCGTCGTCGGCTCCGACCGACGCGGCTTGGCGACGAGGCCGCCGAGAGCTCGCGGGAGTAGTGCCGCGGGGCGGGCCGAGGTGTGCTCGTCGGCGGCGGCGCAAGACCGGAGCGCTTACGCCATGGAGGCAGGGGAAGGTGCGGCGACGAAACCAAGAGTCTTTGCTTGGACCGCGGCCATAAGGTTGCGCTGCTTGGCACGTGCTGGTATCATAGTTCTAATAATAGCTCATTATGGAACCACACCGATGGGGTATCACATTGAGGGCTCTTCCTTGTCTATGTCTTTATCGCCCTTAAGTCTCGGGCACTTATCAATCTTAGTCTCATATTTTTGTTCCCTTATGTTAACCTCAAGTGATCATACCCAAAAGACATCTTCGATAACCTAAGCTGTGCTTGAGCTATAAGCATGGGCTTCTTCCTTGGTTATCTATGATGGTTAATCTAGGTGCCTCATGTGCTATCCCTCCTTGATCAAATGTTTGTCCGTGATCCATTGTTTTACGATCACGTGAGTTCTCACACTTGGTGTATGGTCAGTAATGGTGTCTTGGTTAATGACTAATGGTGCCGCGATGGAACCTAGGGCCTTCTTGTGGTCGGCTGACACATGGTTGTGCTGCTAGGTGCACGTTGATATCAAGGTTTCTAATCATGATCCATTGCAAGAGTTACATCAATGTGTTATGTCACATAAGCTTTTTCTTTGTTGTCTCTCCATATCTTAAAAAAATCGATATCCCAGACCAAATATGGTAGAGCTTCCATCTAAAGTTGCAAAGAGAATGACCTTTGGAGAACAAGTCACCGACGTAAACATTAACAATTGCAAGATATGATAGACAAAGGAGTTGATCGACCCTTTTTGTGAGCGAGGATAACTCTTTTTAGAAGAAACCGATAGTAATTGATGAATCAAAGGGGCACGCAACACTTAAAGTTGGATCCATTATTGGACAGCCAAGGACCAGTGGGCATCTATGCTTCTTTATAAGTCACTCAGTGCTCATGTCTTCCTGCAAATTATCTGGAGTACGTAAAGAATGAGCATACAACAAAAATCAATCCTCTCATGATGTGACCGCCCCTTTCCTGTTAACTTTGGTGTTGTTGTTTATGTATTAATCAACATGAGTACTTGCTATGGAAGGTGAAGCCTTGGAGCTTTTTATTATTGAGAAACAACTAATTAGTTATCAAAAGGATATGGATCTCCAGCTAGGTAACGACTCTTTGGTAGCTATGAAGGCTATGCCTCATAGAATGATACGACGCAAGGAATCAATCTGCAGATTAGTCAGCAATGTTTGGATCATTCTCACTTTCAAAATATTGCAGTAAACATGTTAGTTCCATCTGGACAATTATACGGATATAAGAAGACTCTTTATTGGATAAAAGAACATTCAGAATCAGTCCCTTATTCTCAGGCCGCCAAGGTCTGCCAAACTATCAACTCCCAGGGAGGTAATCAAAGACCATTGAAGGTGTCAAATAATGGAGTTCTGATTATGTTTTGGAGCATTGTTGGTCCAAATGGTGAAGCCTCAATGTCAAAAGTAGTCCAACGGGGCTAGTTATGCTTCAGTGTTTCCTAGATGAAGGATCGTCATGAATTTGAGCCAACAGAGTCAACCATCGCATCGTCACTTACTCGACCAATCAATTTAGGTGATACAGTGTTTTTTTGGAAAAAGAGAACTGTACACATGGAACCTTATATAGTTTTCCATCAACTGGCATCTAAAGGAGGAGCAGTCTATTAGTCAGTTGTTCTATAGCTCTAGAAATGCTACTTTATTTGTGATCTCATCTCTCTTGAAAAGTAATCATGATCATTCTCATCCTCCAAAGTATGATAAGCATCACCACCTGTTGGATAAGGATGATAAACAAAAGTCATTACTTTTTGTGCCTTTTCTTGGATCCTCAATATCTCTAGTTATTCTTATCACCATGTTTGAGTTTTGAGTAATCATGTGCTTCTGCCATAGTTGTGTGTGGGTGATACTCTTCCTTTCTTAAAAAAAAAACTTTTCGCCCTGAATCTTGGGACGAGATTCTTTTAAGGGGGGAAGGCTGTAACACCCTAGGTGTTAGACTTGCATATTTACACTTGCATTGCATGTTATGAACATCATTTAATCACCTCACCTCATGAGCATAAGCATATCAAGCATCATGCCTTTCTATGTGCCTTTGCACTCTACTTGTCATTTGATGCATGTATATGCTTGTTGCAATGGCATGACATGTGTGGTTGCAATTTGAACTCTAAAATACCTTAACTACACTTAGGAGTACTCATAGAACAATGTTCATGTTGACCACTTAGTCTAATTATGCTTCTATAAGTGATGTTTGACCTAGGTTGATCCCTAGAGTACTTCTATTTGACCATTTAAAAAGTGTTGCTTAAGTTATTTGCATGTCTATGCACCCTTAATAAAAACTATAGAAAATTTTATTAGGGACAAACTTTGTTTAAGGTCCAAATCATGAAAATGTGCAAAACATGTTCAAACATGGCCCGCAATTCAGTTTTTGATGTTGTTTAAGCACTTAGAATATTTCCAAGTCTGGAATCAGTGTCCGCAACGTTGGCATGCCTCGTTCCTATATTTTTGTTAAACAACTTGAGTTGGACCCTAAATAGAAGTTGAAGGTAATTACTTGAGAAAGAGCGTGTTAGAAGATGGCATCAATTTGACTGTGTTTGACATGGTTTCGACATTCATTTGTGAATGGTTTCAGCTCTCTGACAGCAATAAATTCGAGGTTAACTTTTTCTTAATCTATTATTCCAATGACTTGGCACCCTTAACGAAAGTTTTAGTACATTAGCTGAGCAACAACTTTGTTTTAAGGCCCATGTCCTAGTTCAGCAGGGAAGCAGCCCAAAAACGCCCCAAGACTGTTACTGTAGCACCCGCCACCTGCTCGATGAAATGCCTGCGTGGTGACCATGCATGGGCAGTGCGCCCCACCTCCCTGCTGCTGCCGCCCACCCTTGCCTATGGCCGATGGGGAGCACCTGAGAGCTCTCCATTCACTCCCTCTCGCCCTCTGCTCACTCCTCCATCGCCTCCCTTGCTTTCCCCTCGCTCGGCCCTGCTCTAGAGCGAGCCGTTGCCATGGCAGCCGGCCAATCTCCTGGCCGCGGGCGTTTCTCCCTCTCCGGCCTCTTCCACTATCAACCGAGCACTCCATCCCGTTCATCCCGTCCTGCATCCGAGGCGCTTCTTCGCGTGGCCTCCGCCGCTCCTCCGGATGTCATCGCCGCAGGCGCCGCTGTCTAGCCACCGAGCCGCAAGAGCCGGGCGCCTCAGGCCTCGGGCCGTCATGGGCGGGGCTAGGGCCACCAATGGCTGGCCTGGCCACCATTGGCCGCGCATTGCGCCTCCGCCCGACTAGCCGGTCGGGATTTGGCCGGTCCCCTCCGTTCCCGCCGCCGAAGTAAGAAGAAAAGGGAGTGAATCACAAATAGAAACTCTTTAGTATGTTCACTTTGCATAAATGTCGATACATTGATTTTCATATATGGGCTTAGTCGTTTTCTGAGAAATCTAGGGTTCCCGATGCAAATGAGTTCTTCCTTTTCTTTTTTCGGAATTATTATTCCATTTAAATAGTTGAAATTTAAAAAATGCATAGAAAATCGTAGGAAAAATCATAAAATAGCAAATAGGGACTTTTTGAATCTTTGAGAGTAGATTTATGCAGTGGAGTCATAATATTACATGTTTTAGTAGAAAGTTTTTCTGGTAGAATTAGATCTTTGCTATCTAGGGTTTGAGATTAGAAAATTCTTAACCACTGTTGTGGTGCTCTATTTCATGTGAAATTTTTGTGGTAGGCTACAGATGCTATGTGTGTGCTGTGGTAAAAGTTTCAGGTTCATTGCATCCAGTTTGGTTGAGTTATTGAATTATCTTGCTTGATGTATAGTAAATGGATTTAAATTGTTTGTAATTGAAATGAAAATGTAAAAAGGGGAAATATGGTTTCACTACCTTTGTATAATGTTGTTGTGACCCTTGGATGCTTAATATAGTCATGTGTCTACTGAAAATATCGATTTTTAGATTTATCTTGCCCTCACATGATTTCTTGCTCTAGCAGTTTATCTTTTTTATAGAGGTTGCTATGATTATTAAAATGCTATGAAATTTATACAGTAGACTATTGTAGGTATGAGTGAGCTACTGTAATTTTATTAGAATGTTTTGTGCATTTTTGGTATATGTTTCATATATATTTTCTAATTCACCAAGTTATATAAATAAATAAAAAAGGGCATCAAAATAATTTATTAAGGAGTGGCCACTATGTTTTCTAGTGTTCATTTAATATATGCTAACCGTTTATAACTTTGGTTATGTTTAAATTGATGTTTGAAACATAAGTGAAATATTATTTGCTCTATTATTCAATTTGGAGGCTTTCTGGACAGTTTTTAGAACCTTGATGATTGCACCTTATAAATGATGTTTATTGTGAAACTTGTCTATAACAATGTTGTATATAACTTATATATCTAGCTTGTATTAAATTTTTATAGCTATAGCTTTTATCGTTTGTGAGTTATGGCTATGCAAAGATCAGCTTCAGAAATGGCTGCTATTCTGGAATTGCCTGACCAGATTGGAGAAATTAAATTGTTTGGCTATGTTAGAGATTGAATCACACTGAGATGATTAAAAATGATTTGTAGGCAATTTTATAAGCTTTTCAGATTGTCTTGTTGTAAGTCATTTGGAGTTGTAAAACTCCATATATGATTTATTTACTCAGCTACTGCAAGAATGTCTAGAATTTGATTGATTCTAGTTCTAGTTGTTTGCTTTGCATGTTGCTAAGTGTTATATCATCTAGTGTGACTTTATCATTGTCTTGCTTATGATATATGATGCATCATCTATTATGCTTCCATGTGTTCATATATATGCATCATTGCATGACATATAGGTACACTAGATGATGAGGATGTGGTGTTGAAACAAAACCCAAAGATGGTATTTGGTGGACTCATTCTAAAGATGGAAGGACTAAGCAAGCACTAGGAAGGGAGATACTTCCCAAATGAGTATCATCTAACTA
Source organism: Chrysopogon serrulatus (assembly GCA_015844335.1). NCBI lineage: Eukaryota > Viridiplantae > Streptophyta > Magnoliopsida > Poales > Poaceae > Chrysopogon > Chrysopogon serrulatus. The sequence continues at coordinate 482,343 of JADLZL010003776.1, read as the reverse complement.
GCACTGACTTATGTTGGATACCAGACAAGCCCGGAGCATCCTTTACCTATGCTTTCTAACACTTTAATTATGCTTTATGATTGATGCATTAAGTATAGGAGTTGAGTGCAACCGTTGATGCATTATCTCCTTATTTACCCTTGATTATCCTACCTTGATTACCCTGCTAGTCTAGAACGAGTTAAATTTCTTAGATTACTTAGACCGATAGAAGTCGGGTGATTTCCTGTCACCTGCGAGAATATGTGGTTACTATATGTTGGTGAAAGCTTTATGTTGATATCATCATGATATGGTTTATGGCTGTGATAATTGGAGACCGGGCGGAGTTTTATGGGGTTGTTGGACCATAGTGATTCCATCTGTGTCGATTAAGGACCGTGCCGTTGTGCGTCCCTCGAGTCATGTTGAACGCATGCCTCACACTTAGCTGGCTGGATAAGTCCTTCCGACCGCGAAGCCTAACACTATTCAGGCCGGCTCTCGATCCGTTCGCACCGTAATGGAGATGGATGGGGGACTATAGGGGCACGAAGAGTGAGTCCGAGGTCCAGCTTGGCTGGCTAAGGCAGTCGGGTGGCCCCTGGGTACGGTGGTTCCTGTCGAAACCGCGTTTCTTCCCGAATAAGTGCCACGGTGACCTGTAGCTCACTTCACGCGTGAGTGTGATTTGTGTGAGGAATACCTCCTGAGCTCAATAGTAATCGATTCGAATCGCCATCGTTTCTGGACAGTGAACACTTGACTTGAGCTATGCCATCGTAATAATGATTATGGAATGATGATAATGAGGATGATGAGTTAAGCTATAATGATTATGGTTACTATTTGATTGCTAATCATGACTACTAAACTATAATGATGCATAGTATAGGTTCTCACCAAGCATGAATAGGAATGATTAAGCTGAGCTGCCACTATAAAATGGTTACACTTGCCTTTCCCCAAAATGAGTCGAGCTATCCCCGGATAAAGCCTGTCATACTCCTTGGAGTCTTTTATTTGAGTCAGACGGGTAAGTCTAGCTGAGTACCTTTTCGTACTCAGGGTTTGTCCCGCTTGTTGTTTGTGCAGATGGCCATACCTTCCATGGGTATTGTGAGACCTGCTTATATCTAGTGGATTAAAGGACCAGAGGGCATGGTCGTTCTTATTATCCTTCCCACTTGCTTTTGTGGATTGATCATTAGGCTGGCACTGAATTAAACTTTATGTGTGTGTGGGTTAAACTTTTAAAACTACTTGCTTTCCACTACTTATTTGAGAACTCGGTTTGTAATAACTTTTATTTCGCACTCTGATATTATCGAACTATTTGTGAACTGTTATAACATGTGGATGGTGACGCTAAACTCTGTACGATCTTGGTTGATGATGTTTGGTTTAAAATCCTTCCGATTTTTCTGGACTACCGGGTTTATAAGGGCTTAAGTGTGCTAATCGCTTGCTTAGCGAGTGATTTTTACACTTATGCTTTTATAAATTGGGCGGTTCTGTTATAGATGGCAAGGGCACCGATCTCTCAGCTTTTATAGCCGGGTGCTAGGGTTTGCGAGGAGGAGCTCCGGCGTCCATGCCGTCGATGGGACGGCCGCTGCGACGTGGCGAGCATCCGAGGTACGGGGCAGGTGGCCGTGTTCTGCGCCGGTGTGTGGACGGAAAGCAATGCGCGGCATTGTATGGAGGAAGAAGAAGATGGCGACGCTTGACGGAAAGAAACGGCGTCTCGGCTCTTTCTCCCGCTTCCGCTGACGTGCGGGCCAGAGGAGACGGCGCTACTGTCCTCTGCGTCGAACGCACGCTAGGTGGGCAAGGCTGACCGGTGGGACCCGCACTGCACAGAGGCATGCAACGGCGGCGGCTTCCGAGTGCGTGCGGTGTTACGCAGAGAGGCAGAGAGGGCAGGCGTCCTGCTGCTGGTGGCTTTCGTGGGCTGGGCTGAAACTGTCGGAGGATGGAGAAGGAGAGCCATGCTTGCTGTTGCGGCCTAACACTGGGCCTGGGCTACGGTAGCTGCTGCTTGGTTTGCTTGTTTGGCACTGATAACCGCACAGGGGAAAGCAGATCACGGTACAAGGAAGGGGGCTGCCTGGCTAATTAGTGCTTCACGTAATCAAAGGAACGGGCACAGTGGCATGCACTCTCGTGCAGCTTGCTGGCTTGCCCAACTAGCAACCAGAAAGCTAACTCACACATGCATACACACTATACGCCTGCATCAGTCTATTAGCAAGCACTCTGAGATAGATGGGAGGAGATTAAGGTTTGGAGGGAGAGAGACTACCTCCAAGCACGAAGCAAAGAACCAAATCACACATGCACCTATATTACACGTGATGCACAAAGTAATTGTAAACTTGATTTGAAAGGTGAGAGGGAGAGAGTTAGGGTTTTTGTTTTAGGAAAAAAAATAAACCAAGTGTAGGCTTGTACTTTGAATTCGAGCGCGACTCGAATTCAACAAGTTTTTAATTTTATCAAAGAAAATCATTTTATTTTAAAACATCACTCGTCACATCGGTGATCAGTCTCCGTGACAAGTGGTTTATTGCAAAAGTTTTGAAACTCAGTTTTGAAATTGAGGCCGGGAGGGAAAACATTTGACTTAAATTTGACCTACATCTGCATGCAACACGCATTCAAACAAAAATTTAAAAAGTTGGGATTTTTATTACATGGGAATTTGCGGAATGTTACAGGTGGCCGCCGTTGCTATCGCCGGCGAGCACCTCCACGTGGGAGCAGGGCACCGCCGCCGAGGGCAGGGCCAGCACTACGTAGTCGCGACCTGTAGCACAAGCAGCTAAGGTTTCCTGCGGCACTCGGCGAGGGGCGGCCACTGTGGTGTCGGGAGAGGTGGGGAGAGAGAGGGAGGGAAGGAGAAGAGACTTTCGGGACTCACCGAACGGGGGAGGAAGGGTGAGCGGGCGCCGATGCGCCACCCATGAGGTGCGCCGTCGCCTGGCTCACGTTTGTGTCGGGGGACTGCGGGAGAGGGAGGATGGAGAGTTGTTTTTTTTTGCGATAGGAGAAGCAGAAGTAGAAGTTCTGGGAGTATATATTTGGTGAACTAAATTCTGAGAAGAAGCCAGAGAAGAACACAAACGCTGTCGGATTCTAATTCTATCAGAATCCAATTCAACAATTCAGAGCCACATGATGAAAGATCCAATGGAGAGAATAATTTAAGACAACGTGGGCAGTTGTTCCATGGAGGAGCGGCCCGACTTATTTAGAGAAGAATAGGAGAGTACTATTGCAATGAGCTAAAACTTGTATATTTATTTAATAGGGGAGAAAGAGTATGTTGTTTCCTTTATTTAGGAGATATGGTGCTTCTTTTAGAAGATCTCCTAAAAATCATAGGTATAGGAGATGAGATAGGAGATTTGCTGCAACATTTATCTCCAAAATTGGTACTTTTTGAACTTAGGTAACTTTCATTACACTCAAGTTGACAAATCATCAACAACAACTACATTGGTGTTCCTCTTCAGTGGTACTCACATCTAACCTTGTTACAAACTCTGGAAACATGAACACATTCAAAACTAATAAAATTCTTCACGACTAATAAAAATGCTTAGGAATAGCAGGTGGTTGACCAAGGCTAATAAAAGTGCAAGTTGATTTGATTGTGCATACATATGAAAACATGCAACATTGTACGACCACCGAACAAACGCAACCAGTGTCAAGATGGATTCAATATATTGAACTACTCATTGCCCAAAGCCCAGAACTTTATATCTATACAGGTAATGTTCTTGACAATTTGGGATGGCATGAAGCCATCGAACAAATAGGGCCCATCGACAACAAGTCAGTGTGCAAGCAGAAAATAAGATCTCAAATCGACTAACATGGAGGAGCAAAGGTGGTTTTAGAGTCATGATCTAATGACTTGTTTATAATCATCATCATCATCATCACCATGAGCATCATTTGCATTTGAGAAAATTAGTTGAAAAGAAACAATATAATTCAGGGCACTGCTTGTCCTAGTGGCCATCCACCACACCGTCGAAATATTCAGCTAGAACATTTACATAGATCTTCATGTTCTGAGACTATTCGTATTCGCACGGACTGTTCGACGCTCATGCTGGCCGTCCATTGAAACACTACGTGCACACTTGTGGAGCTCTCCTGGCCCTATAAGTCCGGCGAACCATCACCATTTTATGGGTTAGGCAACACTAGCGTCATAACGCTCTCTCTCTCTCTCTCTCTCTCTCTCTCTCTCTCTCTCTCTCTCTTGCCTCTCCCTGCAGCTAGTAAGGCTATTTTTTTTTCTAAACCCTAACTAGCAAGACTGATTTTTCAAATAGACTATAAATGAATAGAAGAAAGGAGATGAAGCACACCTTACCCCTAAGGCGATAGAGGAAAGGAGATAGAGTACACCTTGGCCTAGGGCAATAAAACCTTGGGTGATATCCACTAGACCATCGACAGTGGAGATGAGGATGGTGGCGGGAGAGGCAAGTGGCTGCCCATGTGGAGCTAATGCTGAAAGATGTATACATGCAACCGATGACGTTAATTTAAAAATTCTTGTTTTAGAGTCTGTTTGGATTCAATGAACTAACAACTAGTTTAACTAACAACTAGTTTAAGCTTGAATTAGATTTAGGTGTTGTTTGGACTTTAGTAAACTAGTACTTGGTTGAGCCTTAAATTAGACATTACTTTACCTACTAGTTCACTTGTTTGGATCTTTATGGATTAATTGTTAATCAACTAGGGGCTTGCGGCGCCCTAGTTTTATGGGATCAAACAGGACCTTAATAAAATAAAAGGATTATATAAAAATAAAAAAGTCGCATGCCCCCGGCTCCGCACCACGGTCGGCTCGGCCTTCCAGCTCCTCCCTCTCTTTTTCCGCGCCAAGAGTTGCCGCAGGCGATTCTAGGGTTTCGTGGACGGCGGCAACAACCCTGCCGGCAGCGCTCCGACGTCGGCAACCCTGTTCCTATCCCCGAAGTCCTGTATCCTCGCCATATCGTCGGTGTAGCCCGGGTGCCGGTCGACGCCCTTGCGGATCCGGCCACGACGACGGCCCTGCAGATCCAGTCCACCTCCGACGATCTCGACCGACCTGCAACTTGTGGACAGCCCGTGTTGAAGGTTTGCCTTTTCTGTCCTCAAGCTTCTACGCCCCGCCCCCCTTCCTCTCCTCTCACGCGCGCGCGCACACACACACAGTTACGATGAATTTTAGTTACTCAGGTTACATGTATTTATCTTTTGGTCACACCCAACTTGAAATTGAAGTCTCAAGATATGTTTACTATCAATCAAATTGTTATATTTACTTATCTGACAGATTTTTTTTTTTCTGAGATGCATTTTAGTTATGGGTGGATCGTTAGCACTAGGTGAATCCCCTTAGTTCCTTATCTTGTGTGTGGTATGAAGAAATAATTAGCCCATAAACATCTTTATCATTACCTTTGTGTTGGGACCAGCTAGGGATGAACTCATGAGAGCAGAAGTGGGATAATATCATTTACTGGGCCTTGTTTTTGATGTTTTATTGCGTTTTTGGGAAAACAGAAACAGAAACAGAAACCAAAAGGCTCGTTTAAAGTCTTATCATGCTTTTGTGAAAGAAATGGAAACCATGAATATGGAAATGATAATGGTTTCTACCATTTTAATGATCTATCGTCTTGGGCCAGAAACTCTTGACGGTATTGTTACCGTTTTTTCCTTACCCCACACTCCCACATGCTTTGCTCTTTTAACCTGTCACTTATGTACGGTTTACATGTGCGTGTCATCATTCCTATTTATAGTATTGCATAGCTGTTTTTTACTGTAGTACTATGTCGACTCACTTTCTTTTCAGTATCATTTTTGTTTTCGTTTGTGGAAAAGTATGGAAACAGAAACAATTTAGGCCTCTTCTGACCATTTTGATCCCCACCCTGCCATACGCTTTCATATGTTTATGCTAGAGTAGTCATATGTATTACTATTATACATTAATCATGTAAAAAAACTATTACAATGTCTCATAAGTTTTGTTATGTGTAAGGTTGTTCTTGTTGTAGTGACACTAACATATGTCTGGAATCACAAAATACTAGCATTTTGTATATTTTGAACCAAGTAATTTCATTGGAATTCTTGATTATTTCATTTGTTTCCAACAAAAGTATTTCATTCCAGATGGGCCGAAGTATTATATAGCTAATAGTTTCATGCGAGAAGTCATCAATTGAAATATTAACAATTTCTCAAACTTTAAATTATTATTGGTGGCCATATTGGGGGTTCCTTCTGGTTAGGTGCTTAACTCTACCATGCTACATTTCTTTACAGGCTACACAGAAAACTCTGCACCCAAAAGTTGCCAAGAACCTTGCAGGATAACACAATTGCTGAATTTTGGAAATGGATCATGGGCGTTATGCTCCACAACATGGATGGGAGAACAACAGTGTAATTGCAGTCTTTTCCTTTACTAACTACTGAAGATGATGAAATAGCAGATTTTTGGCCATGCGGTTGGCTTCTGTGTATCCAGCGTTAGTTGTAAAGGAGTTCAAGAAGAGGCGTTGCTTAAATGGAATGGATTTACCTGCCTGTTCTTCTGTAGAATTTGTTGCTGACTCAACTTATTCTGTTGAATCTACAGGCACCGAATGGGTATGGTGTAATCAATGAGCCAGATTTTAGGTAAGTCAACTAGTCATACTAGTGTTGTGTTAACTGGGGTATTCATGTCCTTTATTCCTGTAAAACGTGTCGGATCTTTTTTCTTATTTCTGTAGTAAGCTGGGATATGTTTTTATTTGGTACTGGGTGAACTTTTCAACAAGTTCTCTCCTTTTGTGAATTGTGGCATGCTTTTAATATTTTTATATATAGTGCTTAGCCATATTACCATATCTTCCTCTATTAACTAATTTGCAGGTCTGGTGGATCCTACAATGGTAGGAGATCTGTGGATGAAGGCTTTCCTAGAGATTCATATGGGAGGGGTGCATTCTGTCAGGATACACATGATAGAAATATGTATGCACCACCACCCTCTGTTGGTGGAATGTGGTCTCAGCCTCGAAGGAATCATGATGAGGAATATGCAACTGCAAGAGATCTCAGAAGGCACGACGCTGATTATCGCAATGATGGAAAGCATCATGAGTTTGATTCATACAGAGGAGTTGATAGACTCCGTGATAATTATCATGCTACTGACAACTATTATGAATCTGGCAGTCACCGTGATTTTGGTGTTGATAGGAGCAAGAGGATTGGAAGCAGAGAACGTGTGGAGTTTCATGGTGAATTTGAAGATCGGTACCGCAGTTCTCACCAAAGCAGGGAGGACAGCTATGAGAGAGATCATGAATATGGTTGTTATGGTTATGATTCGGACTATGAGAGAGGCAGGAGAGATAGTAACTGGAGAAGACGCGGTTCATGTGAGAGCGAACGTGAAAGAAGTGGATTAAGTCGAGAAAGAGAGGAAAGTCCATACATGCGCCATAGCCGTTCTCGATCACATGGGCGTGATGACCGATCAAGATCACGGTCTAGATCAAGATCTCCTCGTGCGAGAAGTCATGGTCGGAACCAAAGAGATGGTCTGTATGATGATAATCGATTTGACAGAAGAAGGGAATATGATTGGGATGATAGGAGGCATGGTGATTCAGTGGTATGAGCATACATGCATACATACATTTGTGGCAGTGGATTTGGAATTTACAGACCATGAGTTTGCTTTCATGTTTGCAGGTCCCATCTGCCACTGTTGTTGTCAAGGGACTGTCCCTGAAGACTAGTGATGATGACCTATATCAGATTCTTGTACAAGTTCTTCTTAATAACTTGTTGCACTGGTTGAAAGTGTATTGTCTGGTTTGCTTTAATCATTTTGTCTGTTCTCTTGTAGGCTCAGTGGGGGCCTCTACGCAGTGTGCGTGTGATCAAGGAACGGAATTCTGGCATGTCTCGTGGATTTGCTTTTATTGACTTCCCCACTGTGGTATTAATCAAATTAATCAAACTAGTATTACATTACTCATCCAAACTTTCATGTACTGTTAACATAGCTGTATCCTCTCCACAGGAAGCTGCCCGTAGAATGATGGAAGCTACTGGAGAGAATGGTCTTGACATTGATGGCAGGAATGTGTTCTTTCAGTACAGGTATACGTGTTCTTCTATTTAAAAATTAGTATTATCACTGCCATCCTATACAAAGTCCTGTGCTGGTGAATAAATGAGTATGTACTGCATGGTTGCATTTTTTTTTGTGCTAAATTAGTGTCTTGTGGAGTTGTATTATGCTTTCGGAATTGTTGTCTTTTTTGTTATTCTTTGTAACTGTACTTTTTATTCGAGGTTGCCTTTAGCCATGTTCTTTGCATGTGTCTCCACCAATGTTTTAAATAGCTGGATATAGCGTCCGCTATAGCCGGATTTAGCGGATTGGCAAGGCCAGCGCTAGGAAAGTTCCTTTTTAGCGCTATCTGATCTTGACCGCTAATAGCGGCGATTAGCGTGCTAAAAAAGCTAAATGGGGTTGATGTAGCGCTGCTAAGCAGTTCCTGGCAGACTTGTGGGCTGAAATCAGAGTGGGCTTTCTATGTTTTCATCAGCGTAGGGCCCAAAATAGCAGTGGCGGCCCAAAATTCCTCCTAACCATACCAATTGCCTACGGCGGCCCAGTGCGACATGCAGTCTCTAGATGCAAGGAACAACAAGGAAGCAAGTTCTCTTCTCACGCTAGTTCTCTGTTCGTGTGCCGCTAACTTGCTTAGCCGGCGATTTGAAACTTTGGTCTCCACCTTATAAGCTAGTTGTATCGATCATGTTTGTTTCTGCTCATAATCTGTTTCAGTGAGAAAAGCCAAGACTCCCACCAAACCCTTTGATTATTTCTGCTTTTTCTGAACTAGCACAATCAAGAATTGAAAAAAATCCCCACGCTTCGGTGATTATAATCGAGTCTGCTGTAAGCAGGGACAAGCAGGGCCATTAGCAATGCAATATTTCTCATAGTAGGATAACATATAACCAAATAAGATACTCTAATTTCTCTTTCCTCTTCGTCCAAATTGTAGGCCATTTGAGCTTTGTCCTAAATCAAACTTATCTGACTTTGACCAAGTTTATAGAATGCACACCTACACGTACAACATAAATTTAGTTTCACTGAAATCTCCATGAAATAGGTCATATTGCATTTATTTGAACCTGTACATATTATTATATTTTTTAAAAGCCTGGTCAGATTTAGAGAAGATTGACTTAGGATAAAGTTAAAGTGACATGGAGATTGGAATGGAGGTGTAGTAGTTATTTTGATGACCTAAGATCACATGGGATTGCATTGATGCTAATTCAATTAGAGTTCATTAATAATAAGATTAAGAAGTTCTGTAAGATTTCAGTGGGGAAAAGTGGTCTTACTTCATTATGCTACTGTGGAAAGGTGCTTGTGATCCTTATACGTCAACAAAGTTCTTTTAGTGGGCAGGTTGGGTGGGTGGGGGTCAGTCTTGTCTTCCTGTTATTGTTGCACTAGCCTTTTTGTGTTCATGTGTTTATAATTCCTTCCGGCACAGTTAATTCTAACACTGTCTTTACTGCAGTAGTAAACCAACCGGTGGGATGGTTGGGTCTTCTCTTGGACAAGAAAATTTTACAAGGCCTAGTTATGGGCACAGGACTACTGCTGCACCATGTGACTGGATTTGTACTATATGCGGATGTATGAATTTTGCCCGCAGGACCTCCTGTTTTCAGGTACTTGTAAGGATGTTATTTTACATATCACGTTTCCATCGCGCCCGCCCCAGCCCACCCACACCCCTATCTGAACACCAGCTTCTGTACAATTCCTCATTGCATCTGCCACTTTCCTGAGTCCTGACCATCGTGGCCGTGGTTTAACTGGTGAGTGGGTTAGTGGCAGGGCAGGGTGATGTGTTGGATTTTGTCTACTTGTTAGTTTGTCCTACTTAAAGAACACTGCCATAGTGTTGTGTAATTCTCTATTTTTCTATATGTGCATGAAAATACTATCACTCTACCTTATTTTTCCTAAGTTAATAGCTCTGGCTATTCATATGTTTATTTGTATTTTCATAGTGCAATGAACCTCGTACTGAGGATGCTCTACCAGCTGATGCGACAGGTTCCACTCCACACTTTGGGAGAAGGGGATCTGAACTAGGCAAGTTTTGTGCTTTCATAGTTTCATTCTGAAATTATGTGAAGTATGTATCGTGCTGTCTTATTTAGTTGTGTCATTTGCAGGTCCAACTCATGTTTTAGTTGTTCGTGGCTTGGATGAAAATGCTGATGAGGAATTGCTTCGGTACGAATTTGCTAAGCATGCACCAATAAAGGTGGGGAATAAACTAATCGCTTAATAGATTAGGTTTCTTTTTTTTCCCTCCCTAAACACATTACATGTCATTTCTCACCAGGACATCCGCCTTGTTCGGGATAAGTTTACTCATGTGTCTAGAGGTTTTGCCTTTGTTCATTTCCATTCGGTAAGTAGTGTTGTCTGGTGGATTGAGTTGAGCTTTTCTTGCTTGATGTATATAATTCCTGACAATTTTCAACATCCTGTTGTGACAGGTGGAAGATGCTACGAAAGCTCTGGAAGCTACAAATGGGATTACACTTGAGAAAAATGGTCAGGTTTTGCGTGTAGCATATGCTAAAAGTACACATGGACCTGCATCAGGTGGTTCACAGTCAAATAGCCTTGCTGCAGCTGCCATTGAGGCTGCATCATTTGCTCAGCAGGTTTGTTATAGCTCCTGACACTAAGATTAATCATTTGCCATTTCTATTTATATATCAAATCCGTTTATATATTACATCCTTTTGTTCTTTCTTACAGTATTTGGTTCTTTGCAAGCTGCACTGTCAAATTTCAGCGACTTGACAATTCTAAAAGCATGGAGATTGGGCATCTGAAAAATATCACTAGATTTTTTTTTTTTCTAAAAGCACTTAATACTCACTAGTTACTAATGTTAAGTACTAAGAAAATCAGAACCACATTTAAAAAAAAATGCTAAGATGTCAAATAAGCAGAATGAAAAAGGACAGGACTGACCTTCATTACATGCTTATGTTAACTAAGCACATAGTTTAGGCAACTTGTAGACATGTTGCTTGTTGGTTTTATACCTTTGCCTGTTGGACCAGTATGATGCTATAGGTTGGGCTCCAAAAGAGTACAATCCTGATGACAAACAGAACGGAAACTCTGAATCTCAAAAATATGGTGGTACAGCACAGTCAGGATTTGTTTGGGATGAAAAATCTGGTTACTACTATGATTCTGCATCTGGATTCTATTATGATGGAACTACTGGTAAGTCTGAGTCTACAGCGTCAAAATTTTGCTAAAACCACGATTAATTTTGTTGGTAATGTAGTCTTTTTCCATTTATGTTTTAATATGTAATCTTGTTTGTTGTAGGCCTTTACTATGACAGCAACTCTGGAGTTTGGTATTCGTACGATCAACAGACTCAACAATACGTCCCTTGTAATGACCAGAGCAATACTAAGGCAGCAGGGGAGGTGGCCAGTGAAAACACGAAGACCTCAGATAATAATAGTGGCAAAAAGGTTGTGATCTCTGCGCCTGCTGCCACAATTAAACAAAGCGAGAAAACTTCACTTCCTGATGCTGTTCAAGCTGCTGCAAATGCAGCACTGGCTGCAGAAAAGAGAGAAAAGGAGAAGGCAAAAGAGATTAAATTGGCCTCAAAAAGTAGTCTCATAGCTAATAAGAAGAAGATGAACAATGTCCTAGCTATGTGGAAGCAAAGGAATCAAGAAGGGCAGGCTGCACGAATTGTCCTTGATGACAAGGAACCATCAAGTTCTGATGATAAATTTAATCATTCACATAGTGGAACTGGATTCTCTTTGAAAAGCAAGCCGAATTCTGACTTTGAAAGTGCTATGGATAATTCTCTTGGCCAAGGAGTTTCATCGACCCAAATGTTGGATTCCGATGTAAAGCCTAGACCTGTCAGTAACAGCTTAGGGACTACAGTTATGGGTGTTATAAGAGGTTCTGCTAGAGGAGTGATCAAGTCAGATACTATGTTTCATGCATTATCTGATGCCGGAAGCACCGATTCCCACACCACTGTAACCACAAGAGCAAGTGGGTTAATGACAAGTCCTGAGGCACTTGTAACTCCTGCACCCTTCAAAACTGATGTGTCTGCCTTAGTCTCTAATACTTCATCGGGAGTTTCTACGAGTGGTAAACGTCGGTTTTCTGAGGCACCAGGACAATCCCAGTACAGGGATCGAGCTGCCGAAAGACGAAATCTGTATGGATCATCTCTTGGCACTGATACTGTTGGATTGGATTCAAGTAAGAATACACTTTAAAGTTTTTATCGTGTACAATTGCTATCATTTTTCCATTGGCATTCCTTCATCACGACGTGTTAGTAACAGCAACATACTGCCCATCCAGAAATTTAATTTTCTTTGTTATTCTCATCATTATCATTTTGCTGACTTAGTATTTCTAGGGATTTTTTTGGTTACCATTAGAATATGTCCTTGACCCAAGATACAGTTTAGGGATGTTTTCGGTTTTGCTTGTAAGATTTTTATTGATTTTCTGGAAATTACCTGTTGTCAAGCTGGTGACTATCCATCCCGAAAGGGTTCAAGTGAGATAGGGTCAATGCCGTTTCCTCCTGGTGTGGGTGAACGTTCAAGTGGTGAAATTGGCAACAGTGAAAACTATGAAGTTATTACTGCTGATAGAGCAATTGATGAAAGCAATGTGGGCAACCGTATTCTACGCAACATGGGCTGGCAGGAGGGACTGGTAAGTTCATCTCCCACATATTTCTCAGTTTGAGATGCTCTTCTCAGGTTTGATAACATTTTTTTACAATGTCTCCGGCATTTGACCATGAGTGTTTATGCCCCCTTTTTATTTCTTGTGCTACTGCAAATGCATCTGACATTGGAATCTGATTTATGTAAATTTTTTTGAGAAAAGCAGGCAAATATGCCTATCTTTATCTATATCTCTTATAAAGCTAATTTCCACTATAGATTCTGTCTCATCCCACAGTGATCCATGTCATCACAAGAACCCACCAAATCACTAAGCACAAACATTAAATTGCATTTGCACCAAAATGCACTTAGAAGACAAGAAGATTTTTACTAACAAATACAAACTATTCAACTTTATTACAAAACTGATGGAAAGTTCTCCATCTCCCTGAGATCCTGACCATGTGGCATGTGCTGATTTGTAAAGCCATAAGCATGCATGGTCCATCGGGCCATACCTGATCCAATAATTCACTCGATAAAATCAAGAGTTCAAGATATAATAGTCCAACGATTGATCCATAGCAGTCAGGGAGAGGAGGCAGCAATTTGCTTTGTTCCTTCGGCAAGGGTATTTTCAAGTGTTTTTTTAAGTAAAGCCCCGTATGATAGAGGTTTTGATGTCTCTGGCTCTTTTTGTATACTATAGTCTGGTTCTCTCTCAAAATGAACTAGGAGTCAGTAAAGCTACTATTTTTTACTTCATTAGCTTCATTTTTTCCGCATACGAAGCCATGTGAAATCATGCCAGAAGAGTTCAAGTTGTGCATTTCTAGTTTGTAATAAGGTAGAAGTATGAAATTTACTTTAATTCAACACGGTTTTAACTGAAGTTTTTGGGAGCTTGGTAAGCAGTTAGTATGGGCTAGCAAATCTTAAGCTTGTCTTGTTGATTCTTTTTCCTGTGTCTAGACTCTGCCGTGTAAGAATCAGGAGTGACTGAGTATTTAGCCTGAGCGAGAAGATGTCTAGTGGGAATGAATAGTTTGTTCACAAGAAGTGACTGAATGCAGGGGGAATTAGTGTGCCCATGTTTCCTACATTGTGGAAAGTGCGAACATCTTGTGTTGTATTCCTTCTGATGTGAGTGTACATTTGTATTGTTTTGTTTCTTGCAATTACTTTGCAAATATCCAGGGTCTAGGAAAGGATGGCAGCGGTATCAAGGAACCAGTCCAGGCAAAATCCGTGGACGTGAGGGCTGGACTGGGAAGTCAGCAGCGGAAGGCTGATCCATCCCTGGAGGCCCAAGCCGGGGACAGCTACAAAACCATCATCCAGAAGAAGGCCATGGCAAGATTCAAGGAGATGTCCTAGCTACACTTTTTTTTATTCCGTTGTTGCATTTTGTAGTCCTTTTACTTCCTTTTTTAGTCTGCATTTGTACTTTTTCATAAACCTAGCCGCTGAATTGTGATTTATTGTCCTCAAAGGGACACCGTGTTTGTCTTATTACTATGTAGTTTGAGACCTGGATGTTTTTTTTTCTTGTGTTGATCAGTTGATTTGGCACATGGTATGGCCGTAGAGCCTCTACATCAGATCGTGTCACAGATTGTTTTCTTAAACGGTGTCAGAGTGATGAATTTATATAGGTGCTCCGAGGCTCGCCCGCTCGGGCCCTGGCTGCTTCGACATGGCGACGGTTGTTCCACTAGGTCGACCTGAGATGTCAGTGGAGGAAGGGGTCACGGTTGTTCCACTGGGTGGACCTGAGGTGTCAGTGAGTGGAAGGGGATTAAGAAAAATTACTAGTCTTTTTTGAGGGAGAGGGCTGACTTTAAGGGATCGAGAGTTTGTGTATAGAAAATGGCAATGGGTGGACCTGAGATGTCAGCGACAGGAAGGGGATTGAGAAAAAAAATATTCCTCTGTTTGTGGGAGGAGTGATTTTAAGGGATGAGAATTTGTGTTTAGAAAAAGGCGATTTTTTTTAGCATCTTTAGAAAAAGGCGATTAGGAGGTTTGTTGGAACATATCTTCTTTATTATTCATAATAGAGAAAGGGGACTGATTTTACTCAGTCAGGTGAAATTGGTCGAATAATTGTTTTTTTTTTTTTTGACTGGTGCTTGGTGGTCTTAACAATCACTTGACGCACTTTTTGGTCGAGGTGTGGTTTTTGAAAAAGTTGTGAAATGTGGGATGTAGAAAAGTTGCCATAGGTTGTGTTACAGAAAAGTTGTAAGCTGTTTGGTTTAAATAAGTACAAAACTTACCTCCTATCCCTATTTTATTAAAACAACTCGCTATTTAAACTATTTCAAAAGGCAGAAAACCAAAAGTAAGGCCAAGGTGCTTTGAAAACCATACTATCCAAATGTAGCTGCTTCTGAAAAACATCTTTTGGTTTTCATCGTTTTAGTTGGCTTTTGGCTTTTTTAAGTAAAAGCACTTCTCAAAAGCCTAATCAAAGGCACCCTAATTAATTTGGCTATTTTTTTTTTACTTTGTTGAGGGGATGATAATGGCAGGTCGAGCTAGGATCAGTTTTTTTCAATAAAAGAATGATTAACTTTTCCAAATAATAATGCTATCCAAATATATAAGGACTAAAGAGTTTTTATTTCTTCTCCAAATAAATTGGAAGTCTGTGACCTGTGAAACTAGAATATTGGTTTCACTATGAGCCTTAGGGGGAGTCTTAGGGGTCAAGATAGGAATGGACCTTGGATCCGGCTCTGTGGCCCTAAGGCCAATTTTAGGGGCCATGGGTTGACCCATTTTATCAAAACCTTATGGCCTCATCGACTCGATGGGTGACATGGGTCGACCCAAATATTTTTGTACATGTCTAGAAAAATAAGATAAAAACACCTTTATTATCTGTATCATCTTATCTACAAATAAAGAGACTAAAGCTGGTGTTGTAATCTTCTAGTTTGGTCGGCAATGTCCAGAGATGTCGTAGCTTGCGTTATTAAGAGCAAATTGAAGCAGGGCCTAATAGCCAGCCAGCAAGTAGCAGCATATACCCGTACACGTATTGCCTTGCTAGCTGTTGAAAAACAAAATCATCGCATGATTCACACGTAGTCCTTCGTCATCTTTGTGCTTTCTGCTCAGCTCATCGTGTTAAGCAATGAAAGCAAAGCCATATGCTACAATAAACTTACAAACACCTAACTCCATCAGTATTTTAATATGTTTTTATTTTTAGTATCCATCATTCATTCATTCATTCCATAACTATGTTAGGCCGCCATGAAATTAACCATTTCTTAAAGTTAACCATGATTTTAATTTTATCCATTTCAATTTTAAAATGTGATATTTCTCAATCAACTTAAATGAAGATGTGTTATCAGTTATGATCAACTATAGTTATTCTGAGAAAACTAATAAAGTAAAAAACTATTGTTGTATAATGATTAGGTCGACCCATCATACTCATTGAGTCAATAGGTTCTAGCCCTATTGATCCATTTTAGAATTTGAGGCTGGCCACTATGGCCCATTGACCTTGTTTTTATGGGTCGGGTCAACTACCCAATGGGTCGACCCGACCCATTCCCATCTTGACTTAGGGGTGAAAGATGATTAGGGATTTTCCCTTGTTTAATTTCTTCCACTACTTTCTCTCTCTCTCCCCCTCCCTCATTCCCTTCCTCCCCCCTCTCTCTCCATGAGCATTGTTCGTTCTCATCCGTGCACTCACATTCTCTAACCAATCCATCTAAGGAGAAGTCAAGCAAAATTGGTTATTTAGCATTGAAAGGATATTGTTTTCAAAAAATACCATCGGAAGCATGGTAGTAATTATAATGGCTCTCGGCTTGGCCACTTATGTTCATTATACTCTAGTTGATGCTTTCCTAGCTAGTATAACTAGGTACATGTAACAACCTAGAAGAAAAGCAACAAAATCTTTTGGAGAATTACCGCACTACACCACAACCACCCCAACAACAATAGAATATGCAGAAGCATCAATGATCATATAGATTGAACATTAAGTTAAGTCTCCTATGATGACACATGAAAAGACATCTTCAAAACATAACCAATAAACCTCACATGTTTATTACAACGTACAAACGACTCTATAACCAACTAGTATGAAGTATACAACACGTGTGCATGCTACTCCAATCTTGCTAAACATCATTGAAGCTCATGTACCTGAGATAGAGGAAATAAGTGTGAGGTTTATGGACCTCAACAAGCAAATTGCTTAACAGAAGCTATTCAAACAATAGGTTGAACAACTGTGCTCTCGGTCATGAGCGACCTATTGCTTTTATATTCATTCATTGTCATACTGCTATTACTCATAATCATGTGGTTAGAGATGCTTAAGTATAGTGTAGCAACTTAGGTTCTAATGACAAAGCTTGATCTACTAAAATCTTACCACAGTTGAACCGTGTCTAGGCTCAAGTTGAACCGTGTCTAGCCTTTTGATCCTACATAGGCCATGAGTACTACATGTGCTTACACTTGTTTTACATTCAACTTTGGACAATTCCCAGATGGGTACCATATAGTGGATCTAGTGAGTTTTTTATGGACTTCTCTAAATGCTAGGGGTATTTACTCCCAGTTAGCTGTCCCTATGAAGAATGGAGTCCAAAAGAAGATTATTAACCATTCCACTATACTTTGATGGAAGTGTTAATATAGTATGTTTCCACTATATGACATTGTTTCAATATTTTCCATTTCTGTTGCTACATGTGTTTGGACTTCTTGGGCATACATGCGGTGCTTGTTTTTTTTTTTAAAAAACTGGGTGCTATAGACATCCCTCCAAATGAACAATGGAGTCTAACACAAGATTAGTTAACATTTCACTATACTTTGATGGAAGTGTTAATATAGTATGTTTTCGCTATATGACATTGTTTCAATATTCTCCATTTCTGTTGCTACATGTGTTTGGACTTCTTGGTTATACATGCGGTGCTTGTTTTTTTTTTTTTTTTTTTTTTTGAAAAACTAGGTGCTATAGACATCCCTCCAAATTGGAACTTTACTGAAATCATAGATTACCTCATGGACATGATACAATCTTAGTTCTTTATGTCAGTAGTTGTGCTCTTATGTTGAGTGGTATGGATAGCAAGATTGATATAATTTTTCAAAGGAATTCAACCGTTTAAGAGCCTCAAAGAAACCTCTTCTTCAAAGGGATTTATGTGGTTATTATCACACAGAGTAAGTCAAAATCTTGCGCTACTCATTGATCAATGGACACAAAAGCTGGTGGACCCAGTTTTAAGAGCCTCAAAGAAACATCTTCTTCAAGGAATTTATGTGGTTATCCCATAGAGTAAGTCAAAGTCTTGCGCTACTTGTTGAACAATGGACAACAAAATCTGGTGTAATTTGCTGTTTTTTTCCTTTATTTCTTTCTTTGTTTCCTGAATTGTAACTTGTAACTCTTTTCTCCTTTCATTTTAATATATTTATACTGTAGGGCTCCGGTTCCTCAAGATTCCTAAAAAAAGGCTGTAAATGCTAATTTCTATACTGGGTCAGAGACTCAAACCTAGATGAGATGGTTTTCCACCATATGGGAAATTATATAGCCGACGAGTAATTAGTTTGCCTGGCCACTTTGTTCTATAATTTTCTGGAACATATACTACCAGTACCAGATCGACCGACATGCATAATAAGCATTGCCGCCTAATAAGCGACTGAACACCTCAGAATCCCTCTGTAATTGAAAAGCAAGATACGATTTTATTTATGCTCTTTGCATATTCCGTGTGTCTTGATAAAGGGGTTCGTCGCATCGACCAATGGATCACATGGCATGCATTGACCTAGCAGGAAGAACTTATTCAGCTGCGATCGTGCACAAAAGCCCCAAAGCGTCAGCAGGGAATGGAAAGTACCAAGCGCAGCGAAAGCTTTTGCTGCAATCAGACATTATTCTCCTTGCTGGCACAAGAGAATGATCGGCACATGCGCCTGGGTCGCATCGTTCGCTCGAGCATGACAGGTATTAAGTCACCGACTAGACCGAGCGAGAACTGATTACAGACGAGAGAATCAGAGAATGATGAACTAGCCAGCCATGCCATGCGCCTGGAAAACGAAAGATACAACGAAGATGGCCAACGATAAATTCTTCATTAATCTGTGCGATATCGCAACTAACTAGTGACCTCGTGGGGTTCTAATTCTTTATCCCAAATCATCGGTTGGTGAACGTGATCCTTTCCTTTATCCATAGGTCGGCCTTCATGTCGGTGTTCATTAGCATCAATCAATAGTGTCATCAGCTACACTAATCCCTTTTCAAAGAACGTGTAAACTACCGTTTGACCATTTCTTTATTTTGATTAAAAATTCTAAGTTCGATCTGTCACTGCCCTGTCATCGCTATGATAGTAGCCGCAAATTAAAAGTTTGATATATGCCATTGCCACCATATTAGCGATATTCCTATACAGATCATACAAGAGTTTCATGTACTTTGCTCATATGGATCGTTTACTTTATGTTTTTTTTAATCAGGACTACTTGTGCAGCTTCATGCACGTGAAGCACCAGCATTGAGGACATTAGTTTTGACTGATCTAAGGAGCATTTCAATGTAAGTTTGGCTTTTGTTCTTTTGCAAACATTTAGGATAAATTGGTATGCATACACATATAGAGTAAGTATAAGAAGTTTGCTTATAAATTTAGCAACTATCAAAGCTACTTATGTTTGTTTGTTTTATACTCAATTATTATTATTCATATATAGAGAAACCTTTGCTCATGTTACACTACCGTAGAACACATAATCCTCTCGGCACGTCACTGCCAGAAGTGCTGGAGACAACAATCCAGTTTCATTGCTAGGTCGTAAGCCTAGGTCCCACACAGTGATTTAGGATCCTATTGACCTGGCAATGAATCCATCTTTCACTGTAGGTTCAAGCCACGAGCTGGGAGTGATATATCACTGTTGGGTTGCCATGAGCCGACAGTAATAATATCAATACCGGTTAGGCCACATGCCTAGTAAAAATAGTAATAATACACCAATGTCGGGATATGTCTTAACTCTACAATGGACACTACTACAAAAATGATTTCATGAGATACTGCTAATCATTAACAAGCCATTCAGAAAATTTAGGTGTCTTCTAAAATACCTGAGGATTTTCTGAGATGGTCATTTTATTTATGGACATGGTCACAAATTGTCGTTCGTCTCCTAAAATAAATTTATTAAGGCGGTCAAAAGTGTCCGCCTCCTAAAATTTATTTAAGGATGCGGCATACCATTTTTTGGAGGCATTCTCATGAGGTCCATCTCACCTCGCCACCACAACGAAGTCACTGCAGAGACCCAGCGTGAGGGGCTGCCCGCCACGTGCCCTGGAGGTTTGAGCTCTATGCTGGTGCATGCCCCCTCTCGACAGCTAGGGATGATGCCAGCGCCACAAGCTCCCTGCCTACTCACGAGAGGTCCAAATCCGGTGAGCCATCACCCCTCCAATGATGGGACTGGACGTCAACGATGCTGCAGCCACCCTACACAGCTCCTATGCGCCCCATATGCTGGCTGGAGCAGGCAATGCATCTGGATCCGTGCCACCACCATCCACCCCTAGTTCGCCCCACCTCTCCGGCAGTGGCTCCATTCTACTCGGGGTGCTCCTTGGGAGGACGATAGAAGCGCCACTCCTGGGTGGAGAATGATGATGACTGTCCCACAACCTACCTATAGGCCGCTCGTCGCTCGAAGAAACCAGTTGTCGATGCTAGAACTGGCGGTCGTAGCACCAATGAGTAAATTTGTGATGTGTGCTCCCAACTCCGAAAGGGTGCAAGAAGGACACAAGGAAGACTTGTATTATCCTGCACCTAAGTGCTTGTAGGTAGGGTGTACAAGCAAGTGGAGAGAGGGAGCTGGTCCCAAGTCTCGTGATGAGGAAGTGTGTGAAGTAAGTGCGTTGAACTGAGCTCGTTGGTCGTCAGATCAGCCTGCCCCTGGAGGGACCCCCGTCCTCCCCTTTTATAGCCGCAAGGAGAGGAACGGGTTTACACAGTATCTGAATGTGTGAGATGACTGTAGGCGCCGTCCCTTCTTGGCCGAGGCCTTGTCCGAGGCTCTGGAAACGTCTTCCCCTCTAGTGCCGAGTCCTTGGTGTGGATGGCGGCCCTATCATGTACGGCGCCGTGCTGCCGGTTGTGGGCGCCGTCCTGAGGAGCTCTCCTCGGTCCTGGTGACGGAAGGGACGTCTGTCCCTGCTGAGGTTGGCGAGGACATCATGGGGGCGTATCCGAGCCTTGTAGCCCGCTGTAGCTTTGACTTGTCCCCGGTCCGAGGCCCCGAGGGCCGGGGTGTCGCTGTCGTATACGGCGTGGTCGACACAGAGATACACTATATTGGGACCGCATCACCAGCCCGGGCTCTGAAAACCTGGGTGCACAGTGACCGGGGCTCTGGAAGACCCGGGCTCCGTACCAGGTTGACGCCGTACGTCGTCCCGGGGCGTGGGGTACGTCGTGTTGGGACTCTAGGATGGGACCTGTCATAGAGGTTAGGCATAACAGTGCCCTACAGTAGCAGGCATGGCCGCCACTGTAGGAGTAGCGTAATCATGAGCGCCGGTGAGCGTGGTGACGGGATGGCTCCCATGCCCTGCCGGAGGATAACATTGCCCTGACGGTCACTGTGGGAGGGCGGGCGGCAGTTATACGTCCAGTCAGTGGCCTGGTTTGACCGGGGGAAGCGGCGCGTCCCATCCGAGGCCCCAGCGCAGGGGCTCGGAAGAGGCGGTAACTCGACATTCATCCGAGGCCCCACCGCAGGGGGCTCGGATGAGGCGGAGCGTTAGCGCCCGCCCGAGGCCTCAGCGGGGAGGGTTCATACGAGGCGGAAAGCCAGCGCCTATCCGAGGCCTCGGTGGGAGGGCTCGGATGAGGCGGAGCGTTAGCGCCCGCCCGAGGCCCCAACCGGGAGGGCTCAGACGAGGCGAAAAGTTAGCGCCCGTCTGAGGCCCCGGCAAGGGGAAGCCCAGACGGGTCGGTGAGCAGTGTGCTGGGCCTTGGCAAGCCGTGTTTCATTATTGTGTGGCCTTGCTTTGCGTTCGTTGGGCCTGATTCTTTGGAGGGCCCTTATTTTGGCCCCCGACAGTAGCCCCCGAACCTTCGAAGGAGTATGTATACTTGTTCGGAGGTTGTGACCTTTATACTAGGTTTTTGTTAGGCACGTCGTTAGGTGTTTTGGGCTTTCCTATATTGGGGGCGCACAAGCGCGCCTGTCGGACGTAGCCCCCGAGGCCCTGGAGGTGTGTGAGTGACTCTCCGAGGGTTTGCTCGTGTTTGGTGAAGGTGCTTGTTCGTCCCGGAGGCTATGTTCTCCGGTGGGGGCGCGCGAGCGCACCCGCCGGGTGTAGCCCCCTAGGCCTCGGAGGAGTGTGGGCACTCCTCCGGGGGCTTGTACGTGTTCTAATTGTGATCGTGGCCCGTGGGCATTCCTCCGAGTTTCTGAATCACTACGATTGCCCAATACCATAAAATGGGATCTCTGGAGGAGTGTGGGTGTTTCTTCGAGGGTTTGCGCGTGTTTTGGTTGAAGCGTTCCTATCGTTTGCCATGCTCCCCGGGCCCGTCGGCTCGGCCGGGAGCTTGGTGAGCGAGTTAGTTGACGTTTCCCAGCCTCGGCCATTGTGCCGGGGGAGCCCCCGAGCCCCGTTCTGGTGTGGGGCGGCTGAGCGGTACTTGGTCGTCAGTTTTGTTCGTACCTCTGCATCCCTTCCGCAGGGAGGAGGGTGGATTTCACCATGCTGTCGTCGACGAGTGCCGAACATGGCTAGATACGGTGAGCTGTTAATGGGTTAGTCCGAGTGGAATGCCTGTGCCCCGTTCGCTAGGGGTTGGCTGGGCCCGGAGGCGCATTCCATTCGAGCCTGCAAGGTATGTCTGAGGCAGGGCCCGGGTCCCGACCGCCAGGTCCCGAGGGCTCGTTGCACTCCCACGCGGGATCCCCCTAACTCGGACTGCCTCGCTGGCCTCGGACACGGCGTCGGACGGTCCCTGCTGTGCAGGGCTGGGCTGTGTATGAGACCGTCCGAGCCGTCCCTGACTCTGTTGTCCTGAGGCGACTATCGAACCCCGTGGTGGGCCAGCCCACGAACCTCTGGACCGTACATGTGCCGTCGCCCGGGCTCCTTCCAGGGGAAGGAAGCGCCTAATGTGGAAACTGATCATGGGGTCGTGGGCGCGCCTTTGAGGCAGCCCCACGGTGCGGCGAGCGCCGCTACGCCACCCGTCACGAGAGGGTGGTGGGCCCCCACGACCGAGGGGGCGGTTTGACGCACCGCACGCGTGCGCGCTGGTCCCACAGCAGACGTGACGGTGGTGTGTGCGGCAGTGGCCGCCATCGAGCCGCGGGCAGCTGTCAGCCCCCGCCCGTGCGGCCAGATCTTTTATGGAGGAAAAACCCTGTGCCGTGCGTGGGGTGCCGCGGGGCCCGTGTGGCTGTGGCCACCCGTGCGTGGGCGTCTAGGGCTCCGTGTGATATGCCATTGAGTAGGGAATCCCGGACGTGATTGTGCATTAAATGCGGGTAGTCGAACGGACTAGGGTTTTTGGGTATAAGTACCGCACAGGCGGTGGGCTGGCTTTCTTCTTGCCTTCCTCGCCCTTGCGCTCGCCTTTGCCTCCCCCCGCCATCTACATCTACCCAAGCGCCGGAGAGGAGAAGGAATAGTGAGAAGTGAGAGGACTCACCGCCGTTCACCTACCCCCACCGTTGCCATGGCGTCGAGGGTCGTGGTCGTTGGTGTGGACGAGTGGGAGTCGAGCTCCATGACGTTGGGCGGAGCTGCCGGGCGCTCGTGGGGGAAGGGGCTTCTCCGCCCTGCGCCCGACGACGCCCGGCCGGGAGTGGACGGTCCCGCCCGGCCGGCCATCTGTCCCCCGCACCCGCCGCCGGGATACGCCGTGAGCTTCACGGCATTCCACGAGCATGGGTTCGGGATGCCGGTGGGCTGGTTCTTGAGGGCGATCCTCGAGTACTACGGCCTGAAGCTGCAGAACCTCATTCCCAACTCCATCACGCAGGCGGCGGTGTTCGTCGCCCTGTGCGAGGGGTTTCTCGGAGTTGAGGCCCATTGGGACCTCTGGCTCCATTTCTTTGAGGGCGCCATCTACTTCAAAGGCGTCGAGAGGGGGAAGAGGCTGGCGGTCCACGCCAGGAACTGCACGCTGCAGTTGCGAGCTCGCCACCGGGATTCCTACATCCTGGCGAAACTCGCCTCCTCCAACCGTGGCTGGCACGCGAAGTGGTTCTACCCCCGGAACGACTTTGGCCACCTGCCCGCCTACACGGGGAAGGTGTTCGAGGCGGAGCCAGCGAGGTGGAAGGAGGAGCTGATCCCGGAGAAGGTCACCCCACTGAAGAAAGTGTTTGGTGCCCTGAGGGTGCTGATCCGCCAGGGGCTGGATGCGTCAGTCGTCATCACCGCCTTCCACAGGCGGTGAGTCCTGCCCCTCATGGCGAGGCGGACCTGCTTGTTCGACATGAAGGACAACAGCAGCTGGGTCGGGACGAGGATGTCATCCGTCGACCTCGAGCATAACGAGATCGTTGCTCGAACCAAGAAGGCGGTGGTGGTGGCAGACATCTCCCACCTCTATAAGGTCGTGATGCGCCCCGACCTAGATTATATCTCCGTGGTAAGTTCTTGTTACGTCCCGCCTCCTCGAGGCCAGGCCCGCTTACATCTAGTAGCTTTAATAGGACCAATACTGCCCTCACAGACCAACACCAGTCTTTTCTGCGCACTTTGTCCTCACTCATGCGCACCCGAGAACGAATTCCCGGTCAGTCACCCATCCTGAAATTGCTCCAGGCCAAGCACGCTTAACTCTGGAGTTCTTTCGAGATGAGCTTCCGGAAAAGAAGTTACAACTTATTGGTATGAGTATCATATTAATCCTATTAAGCCCCGGGCTAGGGTGTTACAGTTCTTGTGATTGATCCCAGTCAGTTGGTGTCTGCATCTCCCTCCTTCGTCCTTATCCCGTCCTCTTCTTTGCAGGGTTTGGCCGGGAAGCTGAAGAAGTCCAAGCCCCCCATCTCCGTGGAGAAGGAGGCGAACAAGGCCTTCGCGGAGAAGCGGAAGAAGAAGAAGGAGAACAAGGCGGACCAGAACGTCCGCAAGTAGAAGGAGCTGCGGGACCTGGAGAAGCTGCGGCGCCGGCAGGAGGAACAGGGACTCCCTCGGGAGCCGACACCCTCCGAGACCACCGGCGCTGATGACGATGATGAGGATGACGAGGGGGACGACCTCGACTTCTTCGACTTCATGGAGGAGGAGGCGCTGAGGGGGTCAATGGCCCAGCCCCCAATTCCTACGACGCGCCGCAGAGGCGGGCGGCAAAGAAGTCCACTGCGCGGGCCTCGGCCTCGGCCTTATCAGAGCCGAGGCCGCGCGTTGAGTTCGAGGCCGCGGCGCCCTCCCATGGAGAGGGAGGGAGGGGCGCCATGGGCATCGGGGAGATGCCGCCCCTGTCCCTTGTTCCGTCGAGGGAACGACTGAGGGGGCTGAAGGCGTGACTCCGTCAGGAGGGGAGGAGGCCCTCCGGAGTCATTCCGCGCCGACCGACCCTGGCGAGGGTGGTTCGGTCCTTCCCCCGGAGCAGCCAGCGACGGTGAGGGAGTCTGCCGAGGGCGGAGCACGGGTCTCTGCCAAGGAGGTGGCGGCACGACAGAGGGCCCACGTCCCGTGCCCGCGGCCCAGCGGCCGGCGGGCCGAGGGCCCTCAGGTTCGAACCCCGACGACCCGGGCTCCGGCTGAGCCAATTGTTCAAGCCGCCGGTCATTGGGTGGCGCTTTTCCGTCCCCGGAACTTTTTTTTCCACCATTTTTCTTTCTTCTTTCCCTCTGAAATTCCACCCTTGTCGCCGTCGCAGCCAAAAGCGCAAGACGGTCCCAGCCCCGGCCCCACTTGCTCCGCGTAAGCGGCTGAGGCGAGGGCCGAGAAGGCGAGCACTACCGTTGCCCCCGCGGTGGTGGCGCTGCCGGCGACTGAGGCAGAGGTGGCCGAGATGCCGCCGATCAGGGTGTCGTCCCCTGACCGTGGTGGAGAGGCGGCGCAAGCGCCCGGCACGGAGGCCGTGATGACGCCCGCCGCAGGAGCCGCAACGACGCCTGCCCCGGAGGCTGCTGCCGACGTGGTTATGGCGGAGCAGGTGCCGGTTTCGCCCCAAAGCCACGCCACGGCACAGGAGGTGGTGGAGATCCCCTCCTCGGAGGATACCACCTCCGCGCGGGGGAAAGAGGTAGCCGTTATGGACACAGCTTCCTCAGGCGATGATCGCTGGGTCGCCGGCCGGCGGGGCCTGTCGAGGAGTCCTCCAGCCGGGAGGTGGTCCGCTTCGGCGAGCTCCAGAAGGCGCCACCGCGGATCATTTGGTCGGATCGCCGGGACCCGAAGGGCCGGCCGGTTTATGTGCTGGACGACGCCGTGGAGCAGGAGCAATGGGAGCATACCGGCAAGTACCTGAAGTCAGCCGAAGATCTGCTCCAGCTGGTCTCGACGGTCGTCTCGAGGGACCTTCCTGACGTGATGAAGGTAACTTCAACGCTCGTGCCCGAAGCCTTACCTTGACGCGGGCGCCTGAAAATGGCTAACCCATTGGATCTGATTGTTGCAGGGTCTGGCGCAGGCGTCCCGGGAGAAGTCGCAGTTCCTCCGGTTGAGGGCAGGTCTCGGCGACGCGCTCCACCTCCAGCAGCAGGAGGCAAGTCGGCTGCGCGCCGAGTTGGCTGCCCGGAGTGCTGAAAATGCCGACCTCCGCCTCCTCGTCTCGGACCTAAAGTTCGAGGCCTCCGAGGCTCGAGAGCGGAACGCTCTCCTGTCGGAGACCCTGGCGAAGCAGTCGTCGGAGCTTGTCAAGGTCCGAGCTGAGAAGGAGGCGATGAGGACGGCGGTTGCCCGGGCGAACGACACCGTTGGGACTTTGATAGAGAATCTAGTGAACGTGGAAACCGATCACCAGCTCTTTGTCGATGATGACAGGTGCTGAACGAGGCCAACAGGCTCCGGGAGCAGCTGGCGGAGGAGATAGCGCCGATGGAAGGTAAGTTTTATGTTTTGGGTAACATATCTTTGCTTTCTTGCTTAGAGATTGACCCCCCCGTGGACGCAGAGCTGAGGGGAAGTCGCCGGAGCAAATGGCGGCTCTTGATGCGGCGCAGCGTTTTACTCCTCGGCGCAAAGGCGAGCTTGACACCTTAAAGGAGAAGGTTCAAGTCGCTCCGCACTCGGGTTGAGGCCGGGCGAGCCCGCCGGCAAAGCAGTCCCGTTAGGCCGCCTGGAGGCGCCGCCTGTGCGAGTGGAGGCACGCGTGAACGCCACCCTTCAGTCCGGCCTTCGACCGGCGTGTCGCATACCTTTGCGATAACCTTGTCCCATTACGACCTCAACCTCCCCAAAGTCGCCGAGGGGCTTATCATCGCCGAGGACGAGGAGGGTCGCGAGGCCGAGGTGTTCGCCGAGCTGGTCAAGCGGGCTGAAGAGGCCACGACTGCACTGGTTGGGCACTTCACGCCGGCTATCTTCCCCCGAAGCCGCCGAGGAGGCCGACGCCGCCAACGCCACGGACGCCGACGCCAAGGAGGGGGGGGGTCGGATGCCCCCCAAAGAGATTCTCAAGGTTCGGGCCGGGTGCCCTTGTAAAAACTATGTTAGTTTTTGAAAGTGTTTATGCTTATGGCCCATCGTGGCCTTGCGTTTTGTGGTCGTTTTTGCTTGCTTTTCGTGCCTTTTTGATCTCGGTCCGTACTTAGGTTAGTGCCTTGCGAGACTATTTTAGAGGTCGTACGTCAGTCGAGGGTAGCGAGTGGAGGCACCGTAGCGCACGGGCGTAGGTGGCCTCGCGGCTCTGCCGACCCTTACTTACATAACAACCTTCTCGCAAATGCCTGAAGTCCTCCCTTGGCCGAGGGTGGTGAGTAGAGGTTCTCAGAGCGTGGGCATAGGAGGCCTCGCGGCTCGGCCGGCCCTAGCCTCGAACGACTTCCCTTAGCTGCTCTTTCCTAAGTGTTCGAGACTTGGGTACGAAAATTTTTGCGAAAAAACGACCGATGAAAAACGAGAAGTGTTTTTAGGATGCTTTCAAAGGGGGTTCCCCCCTTTCTAGCCCCCGAGGGAGGCTCGGTTTTGGTAAGACAAAACCGAAGTCTCACCCAACCCTTGGGGAGTGTTATTGTAATTGAAATCTTTAGCCCCCGAGGGCCTCGGGTGTGTGTTACATTTGCGGAAAAATGTACAAGTACTTGTTACTTCCATTTCTCCGCAGAAAAAACGCGAGGTACAAAAGTGTGTATGAAGCTTGGAAATTTTCAAAGTAGAAGCGACGTAGCTGTTGAATGTTCTAAGCGTTGTTGAGGACTTGGCCGTCCTCATCGGCGAGCTTGTAGGTGCCCGGCTTGAGGACTTCAGCGATGATGTATGGTCCCTCCCACGGCGGCGTGAGCTTGTGGCGGCCTCGGTTGTCTTGGCGGAGACGTAGCACCAAGTCACCTTCCTTGAGTTCTCGGACTCGCACGCGTCGGGCGTGTGGTAGCGTCGGAGGGACCGGGCTGGTATCCGGGCCGAGTGCGAAGGGCATCGCCCCTCGCCTCCTCGAGCGCGTCGAGCGAATCCTCCCGAGCCGTCCGGGTTACGCCGCTCGTCGTAGGCCTTGAGCCTCGGAGAGCCGAACTCCAAGTCGGTGGGGAGAGAATGCCTCGGCGCCGCACACCGTGAAGAAGGGCGTGAACCCCCGTGGGTTCGGCTAGTCATCGTCCGGAGGCTCCAAAGGACCGAGGGGAGCTCCTCAAGCCATCTTTTGCCAAATTTATCGAGCTTGTTGAAGATCCGAGGCTTGAGTCCCTGCAAGATCATTCCGTTGGCGCGTTCCACCTACCCGTTGGTCTGAGGATGGGCAACAAAGCAGACTGCATAATGCGTATCGATTTACGCAGGTCCCGAACTTCATCCCCGTGGAACTGGGTACCGTGATCGGTAATGATGGAGTTTGGGACCCCGAAGCGATGGATGACGTCGGTGAAGAATAGCACCGACTGCTCGGATCGGATGTTGGTAACGGGGCGTGCCTCAATCCACTTGGAGAACTTGTCGATGGCGACTAGTAAGTGGGTGAAGCCCCCGGGCGCCTTCTTGAGTGGTCCGACGAGGTCGAGTCCTCATACGGCAAAAGGCCAAGTGATGGGGATAGTTTGGAGCGCCTAGGCCGATAGGTGCGTCTGGCGAGCGTAGTACTGGCAGCCTTCGCAGGTGCGCACCACGTGGGTGGCGTGGTGACCGCGGTTGGCCAGTAAAAGCCCTGCCGGAACGCGCTACCGACGAGGGAACGTGGCGCAGCATGATGGCCGCAGACGCCGACATGGATCTTGCGGACCAGCCTCAGGCCCTCCTCGGCGGAGATGCACCGTTGCAGGACTCCCGAGGGGCTTCGCTTGTAAAGCTCATCCTCTACCACGACAAAGGACTTTGCTCTCCTCGCGATGCGTCGGCCCCGATTGAAGTCTTCAGGGAGGACCCCTCGGATGATCCAATCGAGGTACGGCCTCCTCCAATCTTGCTCGGGGTCGGCCTCGGGGCCCTCCTCGTCAAGCTCCATGACCTCGGCGTCGGACGCCGAGGGGCCCTCGGCCTCGGATGGGGCCATAGCCCCCGAGGGGGGCTCGGCCCTACCATCCGCCTCGGCGCCTTGGCCTTCGAAGCTGACTGAGGGGGCCGCAAGGTCCTTGGTGAAGACGTCCGGGGGAACAGGAGTCCTCCCGGCCGCAATCTTGGCGAGCTCGTCGGCGGCCTCGTTGTACCTTCTGGCGATGTGGTTGAGCTCGAGGCCGTCGAATTTGTCCTCCAGGGCACGCACGGCCTTGCAGTATGCGTCCATCTTTGGGTCGTGGCAGCTCGAGCCCTTCATGACCTGGTCAATGACGAGCTGCGAGTCGCTTCGGATGTTGAGGCGCTTGACGCCGAGCTCGGTGGCGATCTTCAAGCCGCTGAGGAGGCCCTCGTACTCTGCCATGTTGTTAGAAGCAGGGAAATGAAGGTGGACCACGTACCGCATGTGCTCCCCGAGGGGTGAGACGAAGAGGAGGCCGGCGCCGGCGCCGGCGCCGGTCTTCATCAAAGACCCATCGAAATACAGGGTCCAGCATTCCGCCTGGATCCGAGGCGGCGGAAGCTGGGTGTCGGTCCACTCCGCGAGGAAATCCGCCAAGACTTGAGACTTGGTGGCTTTCCTTGACGCGTTGGAGAGAGTCTCCCCCATGAGCTCGACGGACCACTTTGCGACCCGCCCCGAGACTTCCCGGTTCGAGAATCTCCCCAACGGAAGGTGGAGACCACCGTGACCGGGTGGGCGTCAAAGTAGTGCCGGAGCTTGCGCTGAGTCAGGATTACGGCGTAGAGCAGCTTCTGGATCTGTGGGTAGCGGGTCTTGGTCTTAGACAACACCTCGCTGATGAAGTACACCGGCCTCTGGACTGGCAGGGCGTGGCCTTCTTCCTGTCTCTCAACCACAATGGCCGCGCTAACCACTTGGGTTGTCGCAGCCACGTACAAGAGAAGGGGCTCTCCTTCTGATGGGGGGACCAGTATCGGGGCACTGGTAAGGGCAGCTTTGAGCTTGTCTAGAGCCTCCTGGGCCTCGGTGGTCCAGGAGAAGTGCTCTGACTTCCTCAGGAGGCGGTATGGGGGCAAACCTTTCTCGCCGAGGCATGAGATAAAGCGGCTAAGAGCCGCAAGGCAGCCCATGACTCGTTGCACCCCCTTCAGGTCCTTTATCGGCCCTATCTTGGTCACCGCGGTCACCTTCTCCCAAGTTGGGCTCGATGCCGCTTGGAGACGATGAATCCTAAGAGCATGCCTCGGGGAACCCCGAAGACGTACTTCTCAGGATTGAGCTTGACCCTTTTCGCCTTGAGACACCGAAAGGCAACCTCAAGGTCGGTGATGAGGTCATCGGCCTTCTTGGTCTTGACCACTATGTCGTCTAGTAGGCCTCCACGGTTTCTCCAATGTGATCCCCAAAGACGCTGAGCATGCACTGTTGGTACGTGGCTCCGGCGTTTCTGAGTCCGAAGGGCATCGTCACGTAGCAGTACATGCCAAAAGGGGTGATGAAGGAAGTCGCGAGCTGGTCGGACTCCTTCATCTTGATTTGGTGATAGCCGGAGCAGGCATCAAGGAAGGATAAGAGTTCACACCCTGAAGTGGAATGAACTATCTGATCGATATGTGGTAGAGGAAAGGGAACTTTTGGACATGCTTTATTTAAACTAGTGTAGCCTACACATATCCTCCATTTCCCACTTTTCTTCCTAACCAGTATAGGATTAGACAACCACTCGGGATGGAACACCTCCTTGATGAATCCGGCCGCCAAAAGCTTGTTCACCTCCTCGCCAATGGCCCTGCGCTTCTCCTCGTCGAATCGGCACAGACGCTGCTTTACCGGCTTGGACCCGGCCCGGATATCAAGGGAGTGCTTGGCGACATCCCTCGGAATGCCTGGCATGTCCGAGGGACTCCACGCGAAGATGTCGATGTTCGTGCGGAGAAAGTCGACGAGCACAACTTCCTATTTGGGGTCGAGGGTGGCGCAGATCTTCACCGCCTTTCCAAATGGAGAGGCGGGATCCAGCGGGACCTCCCTTACCCCGTCGGACGGCTCGAAGGCTCCGGCGTGGCGTTTGGCGTCAAGCGCTTCAGACACCGCCATGGCCTCGGCGTGTTCGATCGCCTCAACGTCGCAGTTGAACACATGCTCGTAGGATGAGCCAACGGTGATGACGCCGTTTGGACCCGACATCTTGTGGAGGAGGTAGGTGTAGTTGGGGACGGCCATGAACTTTGTGTACGCGGGACGTCCGAGGATACCATGATAGGTCCCTCGGAAGTCGACCACGTCGAAGGTGATGTCCTCCTTGTGAAAATTTGATGGCGTCCCGAAGAAGACCGGTAGGTCGATCTGCCCAAGGGGCCAGGCACGCTTGCCCGGCACTATGCCCTGGAAGGGAGAGGTGCTGGGTCGGAGCTGCGTGCGCTCGATCCTCAGCAGGTTGAGGGTCTCAGAGTAGAGGATGTTGAGGGCACTGCCGCCGTCCATCAACACCTTGGCGAGACACAAGTTGCCGATGATGGGGTCGACGACGAGCGGGTACCGCCCCGGGTTCGGCACGTGGAGCGGATGGTCGTCGATGTTGAAGGTGATGGCATCGGCGGACCACGGCAGGAACTGCGGGATGGCAGGGCGTACCAAGAAAACCTCACGACGTTCACGCTTGATCTGGCGCGGAGTGAGGTTCGCCGGCAGCCCCCCGATGACCATGAAAACGTCGTGGATCTCTGGGAACTCCTCGCCTTTGCCCGCCTCCTCCTTCTTCTTCTTGTCTTCGGGCGGGGGGAGCTTCTGGTAGAAACGGCAGGCCAAATCACACTCTCCCATGGTGTGCTTGACGGGGAACTTGTGGAAAGGGCAGGGCTTCTTGAGCATCTCGTCGAAGGCCCCGGGCCCGGGGGGCCTCGGGGGGCCTTTCGGTCGGCCGCGGCGACGAGATCATCCTCGGAATTTGCCTCCTTCTTGCCCTTCTTCCCCTTCCGCTTGTTCTTCTTGTTCCTCTTGGGGTTGCAGGACGCGTCTCCCTCGGCGTCGCCTTCCTTCCGCTTTTCCCTGCTATTGCCGCTGCGGAAGATTGCCCCCACCGCCTCCTCTCCGGTGGCGAAGTTAGTCGCCACCTCGAACAGCTCGTTGGCGGTGGTCGGCATCCTCCGGCCCAGCTTGTGGACGAGTTCCTTGCAGGTGGTACCGTCAAGGAACGCGCTGATGATGGCAGTGCCGGCTACGTTGGGTAGCTCGGTGCACTTCTTTGAGAAGCGCCGGATGAAATCCCGCAGGGACTCGTCGGACTTCTGGCGGCAGCTGTGGAGGTCCCACGAGTTCCTAGGGCACACGTATGTGCCCTGGAAGTTCCCTATGAAAATCTTGACCAGATCGGACAGTCGCGGATCATGTGGGCGGGAAGATGCTCCAGCCAAGATCGCGCCGAGTCGCCCAGGTGAAGCGGAAGGTTGCGGATGATGAGCCTGTTGTCGTCCGCGCCGCCCAGCTGGCACGCCAGGCGGTAGTCGTTGAGCCACACCTCGGGGTTCGTTTCTCCCGAGTATTTGGTGAGGTTGGCCGGCTGGCGGAACCGAAAAGGAAACCGGGCGTTGCGGATCTCCCGGCTGAAGGCACGGGGCCCCGGGGGATCGGCATCGTCACGGTCCTCGTCGCTATCGTGCCTGCCGCCTCTGCGCGGCTGGCGGTCGCGTTCGGGCCGTGCTCCGGCTTCTCTTGCGGTGTTGTTGATGAGTCTCCGTGACAGATCTTGATGGACCGCGGTTGTCCTGGATACGCTCGCGGACCAGCCTCCGTGACAGATCTTGATGGACCGAGGCCTCTCGTTCGCGGTGAGGGAGGATCTCGTCCTCCTCGTCCCTCTGTGCCCGATGCCGGGAGGCCGAGCTTTCGGCCTGTTGGACAGCAGCGGTTTCGATGTAGCCCCGCATCTCATCCCGGATCCGTCGCCCCTCTGGAGTGGATGGTTCCGGCATCGCTCGGAGGAGAAGGGCCGCCGCTGCGACGTTCTGACTCGCACACTGGAAGATGGGGGGACGTTCCCCTCCTTCGTCGTTGACGATCCTCCGGTTGACGTCACGGGCGCGTTGTCGGGTAGCGGGGCTCGGGTTACGCCGCGGGGGCGCCACGCTCTCCTCTATCTCCCCGCCGTAGCGAGAGGCGGTCGGTCGCTTCGAGCTTGTCCCCAAGCTCCCGGATCTGCTCGATGGTGGGACGCCGTGGCCCCTGAGGGGTAGCCGCTGGATCACCGGCTCTCGGAGGACCCATGCGCGGCGGCGTTGTCTGCCGCCTCCCCGCCCGCCGGCCGACGCGCTGGGTCCCGAGGCGTCGCTACCGCCGGTGCCGGCCTTGGCGGCATGCCTCGGGTTGCGATCTTGGTCGCCGTTGTCGTTGCCGCCGCCGCCACCGCCGAGATCATCGATCTCCACGTGGAAGCACTCACGGGTCAGGTCGTACATGTCGTCCGTGAGTTCGAGTCGGGTAGCCAAAGGCATATGCATGCGCCGGCATTAGCCCCCTGGGGCTCCGTGGCCTCCAGTGTAGCGCGATTGCGTGGACGCAGCGGGACCCGGAATGGTCCATTCCTGCCCACCTGGTCCGGCGCTCCTCAAGGTCAAGGTCGGATGCGGCTAGGGCGGACGTGTCTAAATCCCGGGCGTAGCGCAGCAGTGGCCGGGAGTTCCCCATAGGCCCCTGCCGGGTGGAGACCAACGACGCGTGTGAGGCGGCGTTGGTGAGGCCGAACGGCGATGGTGATGGGGCTGGTCGCGAGGCGTTAGGGCGGCCTATGCTACCTAAATGCAACGCGCCGGATCCTCCTCCATGTCCCTAGTAGCGCGACGCGCGCCGCCGAGTACGGCGGGCTCGTGGCGCTACGGTGCCCTCCCGCCGGGCCTGCGACCCAGGCTGCGGGCGCCTCGTCGGGAGACTCCTGGGCCCTGGACGGAAGGAGCTCCATGTTGTACTGGGTGCCCAGCGACACGAACTCGAGATCCCCGAACCGGATCACGGTGCCGAACTCCAATGGCTGTGTTGGAGGAAAGTGGGAGCCGGAGACGTTCAGAGACATCTCGTTGCGGTGGTTGGCCATTCCGGAGTTTTGGCGGGATGGAAGGCAAAAACACGCACAGGACCCTACCTGGCGCGCCAACTGTCGATGGTAGAACTGGCGGTCCTAGCACCAACGAGTAAATTTGTGATGCGTGCTCCCAACTCCAGAAGGTGTGCAAGAAGGACACAAGCAAGACTTGTATTATCCTGCACCTAAGTGCTTGTAGGTAGGGTGTACAAGCAAGTGGAGAGAGGGAGCTGGTCCCAAGTCTCGTGATGAGGAAGTGTGTGAAGTGAGTGCGTTGAACTGAGCTCGTTGGTCGTCAGATCAGCCTACCCCTGGAGGGACCCCCGTCCTCCCCTTTTATAGCCGCAAGGAGAGGAACAGGTTTACACAGTATCTGAATGTGTGAGATGACTGTAGGCGCTGTCCCTTCTTGGCCGAGGCCTTGTCCGAGGCTCTAGAAACGTCTTTCCCTCTAGTGCCGAGGCCTTGGTGTGGATGGCGGCCCTCATCATGTACGGCGCCGTGCCGCCGGGTTGTGGGCGCCCGTCCCTAAGGAGCTCTCCTCGCCCCGGTGACGGAAGGGACGCCTGTCCCTCGCTGAGGTTGGCGAGACATCATGGGGGCGTATCCGAGCCCCTCGTGAGCCCGCTGAAGCTTTGACCCCCGGCCCGAGGCCCCGAGGGCCGGGTGTCGCAGCCGTATACTGGCGTGGCCGGGCGTAGATACGCCAGATCGAGACCGCATCGCCAGCCCGGGCTCTAAAATCCTGGGTGCACAGTGACCAGGGCTCCGGAAGACCCGGGCTCCGTACCAGGTTGACGCCGTACGTCGGCCCGGGGCATGGGGTACATTGTGTTGGGACTCCAGGATGGGACCTATCATAGAGGTTAGGCATAACAGTGCCTTACAGTAGCAAGCATGGCCGCCACTGTAGGAGTAGCGTAATCATGAGCGCGGGTGAGAGTGGTGACGGGATGGCTCCCATCCCCTGTCGGAGGATAACATTGCCCTGACGGTCACTGTGGGAAGGCGGGCGGCAGTTATACGTCCAGTCAGTGGCCTGGTTTGACCGGGGGAAGCGGCGCGTCCCATCCGAGGCCCCAGCGCAGAGGCTCGGAAGAGGCGGTAACTCGGCATTCGTCCGAGGCCCCACCGCAGGGGGCTCGGATGAGACGGAGGCGTTAGCGCCCGCCCGAGGCCTCAGCGGGGGGGGGCTCGGGACGAGGCGGAAAGCCGCGCCTATCCGAGGCCTCGGTGGGAGGGCTCGGATGAGGCAGAGGCGTTAGCGCCCGCCCGAGGCCCCAGCGGGGGAGGGCTCGGACGAGGCGGAAAGTTAGCGCCCGTTTGAGGCCCCGGCAAGGGGAAGCTCGCACGGGTCGGTGAGCAGTGTCTTTGGCCCTCGGCAGGCCGTGTTTCATTATTGTGTGGCCTTGTGTTGACGGCCATTATTGTATGAAATCAACCGTCAACTAGCCATGAAAAGAATGCAATTGTGATCAACAAAGTAGACATAGGGTTTACACCGACCGAATTCCACGAAGTTTTGGTGTTTCACTTTTACCTGCAGACGTAAACCGGAAAAGACGCGATCACAAGAGCTTATCGGAATAGGAAAAACAGAAAAACGAACCCCACGGCAACACAGGAAGGTTCCGTAAGAGACGGGAAGGCACCCCCCGCCGAGCCGGGGGCCCGGAGGCCACCCGAGCCGACCGGCCGGGTCCGGCCCTGACCGGCCGATCTGGGGGCTAGCCCGGTTCAGCCCCGGTTCGCTGGTTCGCTCCACCGCCTTTGAGGATCGATCCTAGCCGCCCGCCAATGTCGATTTGATCCGATGGCTCACGATCATTGCCCAGGGCTATAAAGGAGAGGCACCCCCGTGGGAGGGGGCACATTCATTCATTCCTCATTCGAAGTCCGATCATCGGCCGAAAACCCTAATCGAGAGCTCCTTAGCTAGAGCCTAGATAGCTAGAGTAGAACTAGAGGGAGGCAAGCGCAGGCTTGGATTCCGGAGCCGTCAAGAGCTTGGATTTGGTATAGTTCTTACCTCCTCTCGCCTTTGTTCTCTTTCATTGTATAGTTATATGATTGCTACAGTTGAATTGATGAATACTTATTTACTTATATTCATAGTTATCTTGTTCTTTGTCTATTATGGTTATATGCTTAGTATAGCTAGATTAACATTATACTTATCCGAGAGGTTCGTATAGCACTCATCTAATTGATCGTTGGGTGAGTGATAAACATTGTGTAAGCGTGGTGCTTATACGTTGTTTATCTGCGAATGCAACCTATAGGCCCGGTTTGGTAGATCGCGGGTGTGACATTTCTGTTGAGTCCTATGTAATCCGGACCACGCCTATAGGCACGATGGGGCTTTTGTACGAAGAAAGGGCGTGCTATGTTCTCAAACTTCCCTAGTATGTCCACTATGAATAAATATAATGCTAACCTTAGCCATGATTACTAGGTGTATTGCACTAACCATAATATACATTGACATGTAGCTAGGAATAACCCAGGGAATATCTCTTGATGTTCTACTAGCAACCCTAATGATATAGCTAGGAGTCTCTATCTGTTTATGCCGATGATTATATACTTATCTTATCATTTATCTTGTGACTTACCCCTGCATTGAGTAGCGAGGACATGGTTATGCCTATCCATTACAACCTAGGTTATCACGCTACCTTTACACGAGAGCTATGTAGACCTTCCTTTGGGAAAATATAAATGACAACCCGTAATACTCCGGGTAAAATGCTACAATGGTATTTGATCCGTGGCGCTGCGGATACTATTTCTATATTCTAAATGGTGGCATGATTTAATACCACACCCCTTGGTGTTATCTTTGGGGATGACAACTTGGCATTCTAGTGGCGGTGCACTGCACAAGCATTTTTGGCGCCGTTATTAGAGATAACATTAAGAGGTGTCAACACCTTGCTTTGCGTTCGTTGGGCCTGATTCTTTGGAGGGCCCTTATTTTGGCCCCCGACACCAGTCTCTATAGCCCTTGCGCGTGCTCTGCAAGCATCTGGGCGTGCACCCCCGTGTGTTCTACAAGAAATTGGTATGGTAGAGGAAGCACAACCGCCCGCACCCATAGCTGGTGTGTGGCCACCATGTATGGGTCTCTGCCTCCACCCCCAACTCTGTGGGTGGCAAGAGATACTCCATTAGCTGGAGATGCGCCTTGCGGCCGCCTCGAATGATCATCGTCGTGGCCCAAAAATAGGGCCGCTGGCCCGAAACATCCCTATAGAACTTCACGATAGATGTTTCAACTGCTCTTCCTACTCACACTAAGTAGTGACTTTTCGGTTACCATGGCGTTGCTTGCGCTGCCACAGTTTCTTCTATCTTGCGAGGGACTA
This sequence comes from Chrysopogon serrulatus, assembly GCA_015844335.1. Taxonomy (NCBI): domain Eukaryota; kingdom Viridiplantae; phylum Streptophyta; class Magnoliopsida; order Poales; family Poaceae; genus Chrysopogon; species Chrysopogon serrulatus. The sequence goes on along the minus strand of JADLZL010003776.1, from coordinate 444,430 downwards.
CAAGCAACCTTGGTATATGACAACAACGACGACAAAAGGGGGTGTCTTGCTACACCACTTTGCTCATGGCAGTAACCCATCAGCCTCCCAATACGCCCTCGTGGCGGTCCTTCAAGCATAGATAGAGACGCATAGGGTGCTCCAAAGGGAGCCAACGGACGTCAATGACAATGGTGGCGGTGATGGGAAGCCAGCGACAGACACCATGGGCACACTCGTTGACCACATCGACCATAATGACGCCACCTCTATTGCTATACTCTGCCTAGACCCGCTGCTGTTTGGACTAGTGTACGAAAGTGGGGCCTCCCATGTGGGTCGACCCAATGCTGGGGGAGCTTACCGCTTCGCTCATTGTGATCAATCTAGCTCGAGCTCCAGCGCCTGGGTGCCGCCTACTCCAAAGGCCGCTTGGATAGACGTTTCCATTGATGGCATCCTAGTGGACTACATACTCACCTTCATTGTCGCCTATGCAGGGACAACGACATGTCAAGCCACCGCGAGAATGGGATCCAGATGTCATGGTTGCTGATGTGGGCACAGAGAGGTCCCATGCCACCATAGGCGTGGACACTGCCACCCCTCCCTAGCCAGTGACGATCGGATGATGTTAGCCACACCCCTTCCCCACAAACGACATCGGTCTATAGATGCCTCATGCGCTTCACCCAGTGAATCATAAAGACGACGCAACCGCCACTTCTAGAGCTCACCAGAGTTGAGACAACCTTCTACGGAAAATGAAAGAGCCAAACTAATGAGAAAATGACTTGTCATTGTGAAGCTGAAGGGCATCATACCTAGGGATTACGCAATAACAAAAAAGTAAAAGTGGCTGAGATACTCCCTCCGTATAGGAAAAGAATATCGTTTTGGACAAAGTTTTGGTCAAACATTGGGAACATAAATTATAAATAACTTTTAAGTTGTTGAGTTTAAAAACATAGAAACCATATGAATAGATTTGTCTTGAAAAATACTTTCATAAAAGTATAAATGTATCACTTCATGATGAGTATTTTTACAGAAATATGAAGTCAAATTTATACTTTAGAGACCGTGTCATTGTCCAAAACGACATTCTTTTCCTATATGAAGGGAGTAAAAAGAAAAAAACTTTTGTTTCACATTTCTAGAGAGACCGGCACGAAATCATAAATAAGCTCTACTAAGGATTGCCATGCATTTGGCACTGATTTGACCCCTCCTTTTTTCTTAACAACAAAACCTAGAAGTAGGACCAAATCAAGAGTGAGTAGCATAGACGAGGATAGATTTGTAATTAAGAAATAAAAGTTGTCTAATAGAAGTAGGTGTATAGCAGCACAAAGCACACCACATATCCCAGCAGCCAAGCAAGGTGAGTATCTTGTCATGAAGTGCCTAGGGCTTTCTAGCGGGAGGACGTCTCCATCGACGTCGACCAAGAAGGCGTACGATGATGTTTTTAGTGGTGACCTTGCTCATATGTAGGCATTGCATGAGTTGTTCCCGCCGAACAGCAATGTTGGCATGCGCAAGCAGCGCCACCACACGGCAGCCCGTGCATAGGCCTCCTTGCCGGGGTTACGACTCTAGGTTCATCATTGTCTAATGTTATACACTACAGAAAGGTTGTCAGTGGCGGAACCAACGTTTTTTATTAGGAGGGCTGAGTCTAATGTTATATAGTAGAGAGGTTGTGAGTGGCGGAACCAACGTTTTTCATTAGGAGGGCCGAAAAATATAATTGTACTCTAAATATGATAGATATATATCTAAGTCTATGTCTCAACATCCTTTTCAATAATTTTACAATATGTAGTTAGTATTTATAATGAAAAAAATCAGTTTTTTTTGATAAAAATAGATGAACTGTGGTATTTTTTTTGATATGAATTAAAATATTCGTAGGTGTATTTTAAAAGAAATCCACTGTGTTGGGGGTGGCCATGGCCCTGCTGGCCACCACCTGGTTCCGCCGCCCTTAGAGGTTGTGGTGTAGCAGTACATTAGAGAAGATGAGAGATTCCATGTAAATCTTAACGACTCTCTAACTGCCGCTAAGACGTGTTGTATCTAACCTTTCTTCTACTTTAATAGTAAGACACACAACTCTTTTACGTGATCGAGAGAAAAAAAAACAATTCACCAACAAGTAATATGCACTTGAACGGATTAATATAAAGTTGTCTGCACGTGTTTTTCAATTGTACCGTTTATGTGTATATTATATAAGCCATATTCTCCAAATGTGTATTCGCATCCCATTTCAACGTACGTGATCTTCGATCGCAACACTAACTATTTGGTACATGCAGATTAAAAATGGTTAAGGCCCTAAGGGCTAATAACATAGCAACTGGCCACGTTCTCCCCAATAATTTGACCGGTAGAATCGTCCCCGAAGCTCTTGTTGCGTCCCTATAAATACCATATCGTGGCCACTGTTGCAGCTCACCAAAGAACAGTCGAGCTTACTAGCTCCTCTGGAAGCTGTGAACCCCGAGCTTAAAAACAGCAGCAATGGCGAAGCTTTGCACTTTGCTCTTTGCCGTAGTGGTGGTCCTCTCACTCCTGGTGAGCCCCATTGCCTGCACCCGAAAGTTCAGCAAGCCCAAGCCAAAGGCGGTCAGCTACGGGCGGCCGGTGACTGCGGCCAAGCCAAAGCCAAAGCCGGCGCCTGTTGTGGCCGTCAAGCCTCACCGCAGCAACCACACCGCTGCACCCAAGCCATCGACGATCGTCTACGGCTCCGGTGGCTGGCTGTCAGGCGCCGGCGCCACCTACTACGGCGCGACCAACGGCGACGGGAGCGACGGTTAGTAAAGCAAATCAGTTGCCCTTGTGCTACTCCTTTATTTTCTTGGCCATCGGTGCTTGCCGACGATGCAATTGCAATGGCTGCTCGGGAACTGGAAGCCGAGAATTGACATGGGATCCATGGCTGAAAATGTGAATGCAGGTGGCGCGTGCGGCTACCAGACGGCCGTTGGGAAGAAGCCGTTCGACTCGATGATCGCCGCCGGGAGCACGCCACTGTACAGGGGAGGCGAGGGCTGCGGCGCCTGTTACGAGGTGAAATGCACGACCAACGCCGCCTGCTCCGGCCAGCCCGTGACCATCGTAATCACCGACCAGTCCCCCGGCGACCTGTTCCCCGGCGAGGTCGAGCACTTCGACATGAGCGGCACCGCCATGGGCGCCATGGCGAGGCCCGGCATGGCCGACAAGCTCCGCGCCGGCGGCGTGCTCAGGATCCTCTACAGGAGGGTGCCCTGCAAGTACCCCGGCGTGAACGTCGCGTTCAAGGTGGACCAGGGCGCCAACCCGTTCTACTTCGACGTGCTCATCGAGTTCGAGGACGACGATGGCGACCTCAGCGCCGTGGAGCTCATGGAGGCCGGCAGCAGCATCTGGACGCCCATGGCGCACAACTGGGGCGCCACGTGGCGCCTCAACAACGGCAGGAAGCTCAAGGCGCCGTTCGCGCTCCGGCTCACCTCCGACTCCGGCAGGGTGCTCGTCGCCGACAACGCCATCCCGGCCGCGTGGAAGCCCGGCAAGACCTATCGTTCCTTGGTCAACTACCCCTGAGAAGAGGAATCCTAACAAGTGGATGGCGGGTAATGTGCGTCCGGGTGTTGCGAGAGGCGGTGTGTACGTACTGGTGTCAGAATTCAGAAGAGGAATCCAAGAGGAGGTTGAAGAAGAGAATGGCCTTCTTCATTCCCTCCCTGGACGGTCTCTGCAGTCCCCAAGTGATGTCTGATGGTGTGGGTCCAATTGTAATTTGATTCTTCATCTCGATTTGAGTTTTTCTGCTGTATTCCTATACTTGAGGAAAGAGAGAAGCTTATTTGAGTTGTGACTAATGTTGCATGCTAATGCATCAAGTTATGTGCTTTGACGTTTTTGCCTCTCTTTGGACAAGTTAATTGACCTTTCTTCAGATTTCTGAGAAATGTATTACAATTTGGTTATTTTCATTAGCTTAAAAGAAAAGTTAAACACAAAGTAACTAAAACTACAACATGCTCGTCAGCAACGAGACGCATGAAGTGACTTTATCAATCTCAAGATGCACATGCTCAGTGGGTAAGAAAACTACATTGTTCATCTCGTCGTTGATGAGACATATATAGTTCAACATTAACTAGAACACATGTGGTGACTTTGCTAATCTTAAGATGTACAAGCTTAGTGGGTAGGATGTGTGCACAATTGTTCATAGGCAGTGGCGGAGCCAGAATTTGGGGGGGGGGGGGGGGGGCAAAATAGAACTGATAGTCGACAGAGACAATATTTTTTGGTTTTAGTCACATATAATAGTAGCATCTTTAAGAAGTTTTAACCAAACCAAAATTATATATCTATCATCTTAAATTTTGCTCTATAACTAGTAGTTGAACTAACCGGCTTGAAAAACTATGAATAGCCTTTCTCTTCTTCATACAATCATCTAAAATAAGAAAGGGGAAATTTAGACAAGGATTATTTACTAAATTTAGATAGGATGAACGGAGTAGCACCTTACGCCTAATCAATAAACGACAACCGGTAACAGCGGCATAAAGTAGGCTTCAAGGTGAATCTATACATCTCAAATATTTTAAAAGTTATTGCTAGTTTATGTTCATACACGCATAATATGAGTCGTAGTTGTTGTGTCTGCCGTCCAGCAACTCCCGTTCGGCGTCTTCGGGCGAGTGGACAGCAGAGGCGTGCAGCTGCGAAGCGCGAAGCCAAAAGTCAAAGAAGACGAACAAACGAGTAGATACAGCTATACTTGGCATTTCCTTCGTGAGAACTGAAGAGCCAAAAGGACAAGGAAAGGCCAAATGTAAATAGGATGTATAGTACATACTAGCAGAGCCAGGTTGACCTCAAAGTCAGTAGATGATTGCTTGGACTGGATTAGGAAGAGCCAAATACCTATTAAATACATACATTAAGTATCTATAATAGAGCCTAGTACAGCATTGGGGGGTGCCAGCTCACCCCCCCGCCACTGTTCATAGAGTTGAGTGTATATGTGAGCATCTATGTCGTCTCCACTTTGTTTTACAAGAAAAACTACAAGTCATACTTATTAAATTAGATACTCCCTCCATATTCGAAATCGTTGATGTTTTAGACAAGATTGTACTTACTAAGGAGTGATTAATTAGGGGGTATTTTTTCTAGTTTGCTCTTATTAAATTGGGCGACAAGTATGCTATAGACACTAAGTATTCGTAGGTGGACTGGTCAGGCAGCTGCAGCCTGAGGCCTTTGGGGAAGGGTTCGAGTTCCCATGCTGGCGCTTTTTTTCGGTAATGCTCTGCCACGTATGTCTGTCCCCTTTGGTTGTTTCCGGACGTGGCGCTCCCGCATCGGCTTAGCGCGCTGCCCCTTCCTGCTCATCTCTCTCGATAAAAAGCCGCTCCTTCGTGCTCATCCCTCTCGATAAAAAAGAAAACAACTCGCCTGCGCATCGCATTCTCCGCTCTCTCTCGCTCGCTGCTTCCCGAGCTCTCGGCTGTGACGCGCCGCCCTATCTGTGTGCCCCCGCTCACGGGAGGCCACTCGTCGGCGCCGCCCCTGCCTAGGCCGCTCGTTGGCGCAGCCCCTCCAGCAGCTGCTCGCCGGTATATATGAGCATGCAGCCCGTGGCCCGATGGCCCAGTACGAAGCACGATTTTTTGGCATGGCCCGATGTTCCACGGGCCCGGGCTAGCCCGCCCGTGTATAGGGCCGTGCCTGGGCCGTCGCTTAGGCACGTCGGGCGGCACGGCATGGCATGGTAAGTAGCGTCTGGCCCGGTATCGGCCCGGTGACTATTGCAACCGCTAACAGCCCATCAGTCACATCTAAAAAAAGAAAAAAAATAGCCCATGAACCCACCAGGAGCCCTTTCTATCAGATGAACCATATCCTTTCCACAGCGCCGCATGCCACACTTTCGCAAAAAGAAAAAGCGCCACCGCCGCATGCCGCACGGTCCTTCCGCCTCAAGAAAGCAAACAACGCAGGCGGCTACCCCACGGCCGCACGCTGCACCGCCGGCTGCTACCCGCGCGGCCACGCCCAAAGACCATCTAAGGCCATCGCCTCCTCGCGATCCAGGCGCGGCCATCTCTGAATGTGCCGACGGCCCGCTGCTGCGGCCTCCTCCTCCCCACGGCGGCACGAGCACCCACCTCCCCCGCCGCTGCCCTCACGACCGGCCACCTCCGCCCCCACGACGGCCACCTCCGCCCCCACCACGACCCAGCGGTGGCGCGCTCAGCCGGGGAGCTGCTGCGGCAGCTGCTGCTATCCCGACTTCCCCTTCCTCTCTTTTTTTGTGGGCCTCGGGTCGGCCCGTTTTTCGCTTTGGGCTCGTGCCTTTTGGGCCAGCCACGGCACAAAAATCGGCCCGGCGGGCCATGCACGGGCCGTCGATCAAGCACGGTGGATCGGGGCGGCCGGCCCGGCGGCCCGTCGTGCCTTGTCGGGCCGTGCCCTGTCGGGCCGTGCACGGACGGGCCCGTGCCGTGTCGGCCGTCTTGCGGCCCGTTGCTCATATATACTGCCCGGGCGCTGTCCACACAAGTGGTTCACCGGAGTCTCCCCCACTGCTGGCGGCGCCCCTCCCCGCTTGCGCCCCGGTCGCGAGATCCGGAGCACCTCCTCCACCCGAGTCGCTCCTTCTTCGACCTCGGCATCCTCCTCCCCACCACGATGGCACCTCCCCCAACCTTGACATCCTTCTCCCCCCACCCCGGCATTCCTTCCTTGAAGTCTTCCCCCATAGGGATCTCCCGGCGCCCTTAGATCTGGCGGCCATGGCGCTCCCGCGTGCGCAAGGCTCTCTCCCCCCATGTTGCAATTGTATCTTTATACTGTTTCAGACGCTTCAGAGGTATGTTGCAATTGAATCATATGGATGTTACAAAAATAGATCGGGGGATGTTGCACATGTTGCATATGTTGCAATTGTTTCAGGGACATGTTGCAAGCGTATGTTTCAAGTGTTTCATCTTTTTCTCAGACGTAATGTTGCAAATGTTCTTGATTTGGATGTTTGGATAAATATGTTCCACACATACGTTACAAGTGTTACATGTTGCAATTTTATCAAGTGTTTTCGGGTGTTTTTCAAGTGTTTTCATATGCATGTTTCATTTGTTGTTAGATGTATGTTGCAGTTGTTGTATCGGGATATTTCAAAACTAGATCGAGTGTTGCAGTGAATGTTTCAAAACTGGATCTGGTGTTTTGCATCTCCCTCCTCCCCTTTTTCTGCTACCTTGCTTTGGTGGCATGCAGCAGTAGCAGGAGGTGGTGGGCATGCTTGCAGCACCAGGCGTACGGGGTAGACGAGGCATGGGTGGGTAGGCATAGCGGTGCAGGTGGGTACAGCGAGGGAGGCAGGTGTAGCGCGCGCAGGCATAGCAGCAGGAGGAGAAGGAGGAGGAGGTGGGCACGCGTGTAGTAGTAAGTGTGAACGGGCAGGGCACAGTAGGTGAGGCGTGGGGCGGGTGTAGCAGTGCCGGAAGCAAGACAGGAACAGAGCACATAGTTGTCCGGACAAGGGCTAGCGTCCAGACGTCCGGGCCCTAGTTGTACCTTTTTTTGTTTTCTTCCTGATTTTGCAAGCAGGAAGAGAAGGCGAGCGGTCAGACAGCTGCATGTGAGCAACGAACGGCCGGGCTTTAATGCGGCGGCGCGTGAAACGATAGAGGCATCGCGTCCAACACACACCATGTAAACGAGTATGGAGGGAGTACAGTGAAATATTCTCCTAGTGAACATGGAGCGATTGTTACTTTCGTTAACATTGTTTCAAAACACTCTTTATTGTCACTTTTAACATGGAGCGATGGTAAACGAATGAACAGTGTAGTACTAGAAACTAGAAAGAGTACCCGAAAAAATATAATTGTAGATTGGATGACGTTGAAGGACGCTGCTTAGTCACTGTCGGGATCATGGTCCGCCATGTGCTACAACCCTGTGGAGTCATACACCACGACGAGCTGATTAATCAGCATTCTAAAGTAATGTCGTTATTACAAAACCGATCGAGAGCCCCTCTGGACCCAGTGCCCACTAATTGAACGCATGTTCCGTGCTATAGCTCTCTTGATTTCGCCGAAGTCTTGGGAGAGAGGTCTATCTGTTTCTGTTCATGTGTGAATATCTATCACCTTTTGATATCGTGAGCAAAATATCCGTACCACATAATCTCTCCTTTTACTAGTAGACTGCTGATCGTAGGAGATATCCGAGATAAGCTAATTGCACGGCAAACACTAATGTCCAAAATTTTAACAATTCTTGTTGTTTTAGATGAAGTTGATGTTCTACTTTAGCAATCTTTGTTACGGTGGATGGAAAATACGGGCAGTACCTTAGTTACATATGTCTGGTCGTTGGTTATGACTTGTGAGGAATTGGAACACACCTAAAAACACAACTTCTGCTTGGAGACGCTATAACTTATTGATCTTTGTGACTATATCGAAATGATATGGTCTTTGACAAAACAAAATTATCAATTCTCTTTTGCAGGTTATGTACTTATTATCCACTGGCCTAGGTTATTCTCCAACAGCTGCATGGAGCGTGTGGCCAAAGAATTTTACTCAAGTAGATGGGTAACAGTCTAGTCTAGAGATTGATAGCCACACACTAGTACACAAACCATTTCTCTTGACACTGGCGTTTTATTTCTACTGGCGGTCTCTCTTTAGAACAGCCTGTAGAAATCGGCCCTATTTCTACAGGCGGTTCCTTAAGAGAACCGCTTTGTAAATAATTTGAAATTAATTTTTTTGAGTTTTTCAAACTTTCTCGGATAGAGAAACTCCCAAAATAAAAGTTGTAGATCTCGAAAAGTTATGAAAATTTGTAGTTGACAACTTTTTCATTTGAAATTATTTTTTATGGAAAACTACGTTTTTTTTAAATTTGAAATTCAAATTTTGCAAATGACCTCGGATGGAGAAACTCCCTAAATAAAAGTTGTAGACCTTGAAAAGTTATGAAAGTTTGTAGTTGAACATTTTTTCATTTGAATTCGTTTAGACCACGAAATATTGAATTTACTATCGGTTTGGGATAATATGTGGGGAACCGAAATGGGATATAGACACAAGTGACGTGTGGGTGGAGTGATAGAGGGGGATACGTGCGAGGCCGAGGTCGCGGGTTTGAACCCCCACGGCAGCGTAGCGCGCGGTTTTACGCGAAAAATTGCGCGACTTGCGACTTCGACGGAGACGGGCGGGTGCCTCCCCCGGTTCGAAAAATATTTTTTGCCTTTTTACAAATATTTTTTTGCAATTTTTTTCGTATTTTCTGGGCAACGATTTCTACAGGCGGTTCCTTAAGAGAACCACATGTAGAAATCGATTTCCACTGGCGGTTTCCAACCAACCGCCAGTGGAAATCGGCCATTTTCACTGGCCTCTCCCACTGGCGGTTGAGAAAAACGCTAGTGAAAATGTCTGTGAAACCGTCTGTATAGAGCTCTTGTGTACTAGTGACACTTGAAGTCTAGAACATCTATATCTATTGAGAAATTAACCTTTTATAGATGTATGCTTTAATACGAGTCCAAAAGTGATCTTAAGGTGGTTATATGCAATTATCTTGAGTTAATAAAATACTTCCTCTATAAAGAAAGGTGTATCGTACTTCTTCGCTCCCCCAAGTATTTTTCTTTTTAAATGAACTTTGAACATCAATATTGTGTTTTCAGTCGATATACTTTCTCATTGACTGTCAAAGAACAAAATTGACTTAGGAAGTTACACGGTAATATCTGGATTTGATACTATCGTACCATAGTCTGTAGACATAATATGCGTTTGATACCCTATTTCCTTACTTTTCATTTGCTAACAACCTTTTTTGTTAGCTCTACAGATTGATTAATTTTCCTTTGTTGTTGATATATTCTGGCTTGGCATCCTGGAGACCAGACATGTGCAGTTCATCTAGGAAAGCAGACAATTGTGCAGGGACTTTGAATGTCGCAACAACACTGATTGGTGTACTCCTCTCTCTCTCTCTAAATTTATTAATATAAGTGCTTTATAGATAGAAGAACAATCATCAATAGTCCAACTTAGTTGTCTGCATAAGTACTATACACAGAAGCTTCTTTTCGTTGTACACTCGGCCGACCTGATTTCTGAACTGGATACTCGAAGTACGTAGTGATTAAAGTCGATAATCAGCCTGGCACCATATGTTAAGCCTGTCGACGAGCACACGTGCAGTCCGGGCAATATGTCTTTTCATATGGATCCAGATTACTCTGGAATAATTAACTGCATGTCGATATCGGGTATACCGTTCCTGCCCGGCCGCCTACCCATTACACGTGTTCTGCACTTCTGCTCAGCTAACTAAGGGCACTCGCAGTCTAGAAACTACTGTAGTTTCTATGATATCATTTATTACCCTGCCACATTGGTATTTTGATGTCGTACAAGGCATGGGCGGAGCCAGGTATCTGGCAAGCCTTGGCAGCTGTAAAAAAAAAGCAAGTATATGTTGTGTCATATATATATATATATATATATATATATATATATATACACGTGAATAGATGACGGATGTACATAGCAAACCCAACGTAAAGATGTTAATCCATCTAGGAGCCCACAGATATATCTCGTTTTAACTGCCTGCTCCGCCCATTTCATATGAGATGTTGGACTCCTTGAAGGATGCTCACTTATTTTGGACCGGTGAGTGTATGTATTCATACAACATTTTAGCGAGATATTGTATAGTTGCATTATCAATATTTTTTTGAGGGAATGCATTATAGATGTTTGATCTCTTTAGAAACTTCGCCACACCTGAAAATTTTTCCTGCCTCCGCCACTGGTACAAGGTAAATCAATGAGAAAAAGAGAAAGAAATTATTTCTTATTTGAAAACTAGGTCTACATGCAAAACCATGAGAGAAGAAGCATGCAAAATGCACTTTCTTTTCTTTTTGATACTAATGGGCGGCGCTGTAGCATGGTTATTGAATTCATGTGAATTCAAAACTTTGCGTACTCTGGGACATCCAAACATGAGTCACTGGGACCCTATCAAATTCGAGCTAGCTCATCTCTTTACTTTCCTGAGCCAAGTCAGGCCGGTGGAAACTGGGAACGGGCCGTTCCCGGCCGTCCGATCGGGCGGCCGGACGGCCCATCCCCCGGACATTTTGAAAAAAGACTCACCCGCAGTCCACCTCCCTCTCTTTTTGCAAAAAATACCTCATCGGAAATCAACCCGCGGTCCAGCCTCCCTCCCGTTCGTTGGCCTCGCCGCTCGGCGTTGGGCCGAAATTTTTCCATTTTCCATCCGATTTAAATGACAAAAATATTGAAAAATCAAACAAATTAAATCAAACCAAGTTTGTTGAGCTGTACACAAAATGCTGGATCACGAGGTCCCTCATTCCGCTCATAGCCAAGTCCATCAAAGTTGATTGGAGAGCCTTCTAAGTACCAATGAACCATTTACAAAAAATGCTGGATCACGAGGTCCCTCATTCCGCTCATAGCCAAGTCCATCAAAGTTGATTGGAAAAGTACCAATAACCATCAGTCACCAATTGTAAAGCCGCAAAGTGCACTTTGGGCGCTACCGTACCTGCTCCACTCTCTTGTAGATGATCTCTAGTGGGTCTCGTTGCCCAATTTCAGCTCTCGCTACAAACCCATTGCATAGAGTTTTTTCATGTGCCAACCCTATCAACTGGACACCCTCCTGCATTCTTAATTAGTGCCTGCTGCATGCCATGCACACCCATCCACCAACCCATAGGGGCAAGGAGGTGTAGGGGGGCTAGAGAGGTTTACTTTTGGTATATTGACCAGATGAAATCTAAAATATTTTAAGAAAATATCTCTACTATAATGGAATTGTTAAATTATACTCCGTCCACCCAAAATATGTCCCCCGTTGAGGGCCTTCAACCATTGCGTACCCCAAAAAATACACACAAGAATCTAACATCATTAAAATCTAAGACCCTTAATCAACCCTCACTTACTATAATCAGATCCTACGGTCTGGAATGAAAAGCTTCAGCGCGTTGAAGCCTCAAGCGGCGCTTCCCCTCGACCCATGCGGACGAATGTCCTCCGTGGTCGCCGTTCGATTCCACGTACGCCTGAAAATCCAAATACGAACGAAAGAAGGGCCTTTACGTAACTGCAGGCAAATCCCGCCGCCATCTCCTCCATGGCCGGTCGCCTCCTCTAAGATCTGGCCGGCCTCCTCGTCAGATCAGGGCGCGAGGTGATTCCGCCGACGAAACGTTCCACACCGCCGCGCGTCTTGTCCATGCCTCCGAAGTCACCGCAGGAGGACTCGTCGATCGCGTCGCGGAGGCGACGGCGTCGTCGGTGCTTCGCGCGAGCCCACACCACGCCTGCCTCTCGGCAGCCGCCAGCCGGAGCAGCTAGATCTCGGCCAGCACGTTCTGCTTGTGCTCGCTCGAAGGCAGCTAGATCTCGACCAGCGCCTTCTGCTTATGCTGGCTCAAAGTGTATTGCTGCTGCTCCTCGTGACGGCGAGTCTCCAAGCCGGCCACCCGACGGCCGTGCTCAACCGTCCGGCCACTGTCACCGCTGAGGCGCTGACCCCGCCATGGCCAGCCTCCTGAGGCGTTCAAGGTCAGAGGGGCAAGCCTTGTCTGGGTACGTGTACGTGACAATACATGATGATGTGCTCGCGGATCGATCGTTCAGATCATCAACTAATTCAGAGGTAACATGCATGTAGGGTCAGGTGTTGGTGGCGCCGATCAAGCAGGCCGGCAACGTGGTCATCTCGGCTGTTGGCTACACCTCGTCGGAGGAGATGGAGAGCCAGCTCAGGATTGTGGCCGCCATGGAAGAAGCAGGCAATGTTAAGGTGAGCAGCTACCAGAGAATCCATTTGTGCTCTGCTTCTTGGCTTCATTTGATGTGCTTCAGTTCTGTCCTAGATCAACCATTTGTGTCTCTACATGCTCTAAATAAATAAATTTATTTGTATTTTTTGCAGAGGTCATGTGCTGCTGATGCTCCTATTGGATCTAGAAACAGTCCAAATCTATTGTTTGAGAACAATGTTTGTAGACATTGGCCTACAGCTCAGGTGATGTGATCACATTAACTTCATGATGCTACTGAATATGGGAAAAAGGTAAGTAGCGGAGGAGAATATAAATAATGGCTTATCAGCTAATTGGGGAACTTGAAGGTAAATAGCTGCTTATTAGTTTAACACTTAAATTATTTTTGAGGAGGAGAATACAAATAATGTAGCTTCTAAAACTCATAGTGAAAGCAGAGACTATAGGCAATTAGTATGGTTGCATGAATGACTCAATTAGCAACACATAGTACTTGCGTGACTCAATTAGCAACAGATAGTACGTAGTATGTTTCAGTTTCCAAAAGCTGGGAGGCGAGTACGTACGTTCCCATTTTGATGTCAATTTGGAAAGATTTGAGTTCCAAGATGAAACACAGCAGGGATGAAAACTTCTCTATGTTAGGTCATCTCTATGTTATATCACAGTTCTAGAAGATGCCCATATGCTTTTACCAGTTCAATATAATTGTTGCATTTTGTAGCAGCCCGAAGTATGAAGGGACAGGGCACTAGATTTAATGATGTCAATATTTTTTTCTCGGAGATAGGATAATATTAATTATTTTGTTCCAAGGGGAATACTCCACCAATTAAAGCATTGTCTTGCACTCTAGCTTTCAACATGATGAACTCGGATTCCATTGATTATCATTTTAAATATTTGCCTTCATCATTTATTATATTTGTTCTTCAAGAAGAAGTCAGAAGTAAGCTACGTGCATTGGAGGCTTGGCACCAATATGAATCAAGAAAAGAAATAGACAGAAGACTAGATGTACAGTTCTGGAGGCTTGGTAATTGTTAAGCTGTGTGTAGATATCATACTATCATTGCAGTTATATCAATGCAGTTACTGTGAGTTAGAAGATACATGGATGCAGGTAAAGATCAGGCTTGCTGAGCCCCAGGTCTGTTTATTTTCTGTTTATTTTTCCTTTCAGTTAGTCCAGTTATCAAGTATATTTGGCAATATAAATGTTATAAAAGAAAATGCATCCGAATTACATAAAAAAACTATGGGCAGACCTAAAATTGATAATTTCGGAAGGTGAATAAAATATTGTATTTTATTTTCCACAATTTTAATAACCACTGAAAAAGATACATAGGTGCAATTAAAGCTCAGGGATATTTAGCGTCACAGCCTTGTCGTTGCGAGTTAGAAGAGTTTTTTTAACCAATCAAGTGAGATGGGCAGGAGAATCTAGCTGGTGGCTGTTGGTGCAAGTTAGAAGTCTTGTACAATTATTTATCTCTAATAATTATTAGGATAGTTTCATCCGTAATTTTTGTAATACTCTTTCTAATATATGCATATGCAGGTAATGAATAAGAGCAAAGAAGAGATGTCAATGGTAGTATCAACAGAATTCTTATGCGAATCTATGGGCTAATTAAAGTTAAGACTTCCAAAATGGAGAGAACATGTATATTATTTTAAATTTTTAAAAACATATCAAACTTCATGTGCTGCCATAGCGTTAGCATGGACATCATGAATTTTACATTCCCACCGAGGCTTTTTTTTTTTTTGATAACATTGCTTAATTTCTAAGATATTCTTAGGTTCTTGGGAACAAATACCAAAGTAAGCTATTTGAAATAATTAATGCTAGGTAAGTGATTTGTACTTTATTGAAGAATATAACAATATCCAGGTCTTGTCTTCTGAAAGCAAACTATCAATCAACACTCTATTTACAGTTAGTCATTTGTACTATGGTCTATATTCAGTTACTAAATTTGTAGAATTCTTGACCTCTTATATTGTTTATCTTGATTTAATACAGGGTATCCAATTCATTGTGTATCCAATTCATTATGGGAGATTGTACAGGCTTTGCCAAAGAATTTTTTGTTTATATTCGAATCTTCTATTGAGATTGTTTTGGGAATTGTGAGTTGACTAGGTTCTAGAAGTCATATCCTTCCCTTGCTCTATCACCACTTGTAGTACTAGCATAACTGCATAAGCAGCAGCAAAACTTTATGAGTAAGGACTTATATTCGAAATTATGTTGTTTGTTGGCACTATTTATTAGTTTTAGGTTATATCAAGATTGTTTTGCCGCTATCGTTGGCTGGGATAATGTTTTTCTTGACCTGAAACAATTATATTGCCTTGTTTTGATTTTAGACCCTGTTGCAACCGTGCATTGAAAAGTTATTTTTGCTAAAGTGAATTGTGGACAAAGTGTCGCCGTAGCATTAGACGGGCATTATACTAGTATCACTGTAATAACTCAAGAAAATCTATGTCAAGTTATGACGATACTGACCTGAATGATGCTGATGATATTTCTGGCTAGGTTTGCTCCTAACTTGTCACCTCCAGTGTTATGTAAACCTTTCTTCTAGACATATCCCTCTATTCCAAATGGTTTGACAAAAGAAAATTTTAACAGAGCATGGGCCCCCTAAAACTCCGAATAACCCAAACCGAACTGAAATGTGAGTCCTCGTGTTTCATGGAGCTTATCAAAGATAGAGAATATAACTTGGATCTTGTGGGATGAGGCATCACAGACATATATTGAGAGGACGAAGAAATTAAGCAGGTGCAGGGAGGATGAGAACAACCATATATGTCTATCTCTCTATTAGTTCATTTCGGCTTAGTGCTAAGTTATTTTGTTTGTAAACTTGACAGTTGTTTTTAGGAAAAAAATATTGACATCTGCAGGTTTAATTAATAAATGGTATATGTCAATATGTGATTATATATTTAGAACAGACAAAGTATTATTATTGAAACAATTTGACTAATATTCTAGATGTTAGTGCGTTTTTGTACAAATTTTGTTAAAACTAAAGAAGTTCAACTTGGAAGAAAGGTAGGCAGACAAAAAGAAATTAAATTTATTTGGAACAGGTAAAGTATGATTTAGCAAGCTCCTGAGTTCAACAGGTAAACGCACCGTTGTACTAGGTTTTGGTTGCCTGCATGCATGCTATGTTTGCCGTATTATTCTTAAAAAAACGAAAGCATAATTAAGAGTGGTAGAACAAAGTGAACAAATGTCACCCTGAAGACGTTTCATAATTAATCGGAGAATGACTGACAGTAATGGGAGATTTCGGTGTAACACGTGCTTGCGTACACTAGAGTCAAACGAAGGGCATGCTTACGAGTAAATCAGTCAGCATATGACATATATTATTCAAATATAAATTAAAATCAGTTGCATACTATTTGCATTGCCGATCGACGTGATGGGGAACCATGCATATTATGGAATATATGATCGATCAGCGGCCACTGATCGCGCACATGCATTCGCGCTCATGCTGTTCGTTTCGCGCAATCCAACGAGCTGTGTAAACTAGTACCCGGGCCCTTGGTCTTGGTCCTTGTGCTGTCGTTTGGTTGGTGTACATGCATTCACGTCCGGCTCCGGCATCCATCGGAGGTTGGACGCCGACGACGGACGGTGCCTGCGAGCGGGCGCGGGGGCCCGGCCCCGGCGGCCGGCATCTAACCGAGCAGCCGGCGTGGGAACAGGCCCTACCCACGCGTCCCCGCCAACCCGGCCGTTGCTGCACGTACGCGTCAGCGGTGGTTCATCGTTGCGCTCACACCTCGCTCGGTGTCGCTCGCCGTGGCATGTGCGGAGATTCTCGCTCGACCGCGGCATACATGATGCATGCGAGATGCCAAGGGAAAGCGTGAGCCTGCCCAAGTTAAGGAGCTGAAAGCAACACGGTGGTGCACATGGTGGTCGCGTGCCCAAGTTAAGGAGCTGAAAGCAACACGGTGTTCATGCATTATATATTTCTCCTCTCCAATGGCAATGGTGGGACCAGAATTAAAAAGGTAGCCATGAAACATGTCGCTTGGCTAATTTGCTACTCGATCTACACTGTATATCCATGTACCGACCGACAGCAGTCTACACATGCTTGATGCTTCTGTGCTTCTTCCACACGGCTACGTGGCAGCTAGCGTAGTGTTCGCAGATACGGTATACTACTAGTTCATTATTTTTCTAAAAAAAATTGGGAATTAGAGCACAGAATAGTATTTTATACACTATACAGGCGTGCCTGCGCGTTGCATGTTACCAACCGAACCGGCGGAGCATGTCGGAGTGATTTGCGCGCGTTATCCCGGCCAGCAGCGGCCGCGTAATAAGCTGACTGACTGACGACGAACTCGGCCGGATTAGACTGACAAACCACCATGCATTAGTATATTGGTTTATTCGAGCACCCACGTGCATGCATGATGGTGCCGGTCGACTAGACTCCTCCGATCCAGAGTGAACAATCGAACACTTTCAACCCCATCCAATTCATTCGCCGCACCGCAACCGCAGTATCTGGGGCCGGATCGGAGCCACACCTGTCGTCTCCGTCCTCCCGACTGAGTGTCGGCGAGCTTTTACTTACTAATCTTTTCCATCAACTCACACCACCTGCACATGCATGGAAATTGGAAGCACCCATCAATCGATTTACTATTTACTCGGGCGATCTATCCAGATCGTCGTCGTCCCGCGCGACGTACGGGTACATAAATATACGTGGCCATGGCCTACCGCTCGCCGGCCGGTACGGTTGCAACCATAACACCGAACCTTTTTTCCATCAGCTCCCTCCATGGATCGACTGTCGTCGGCCTTTCGATTTTATTACGCAGTCTGCCGCGGCACCCTGGACGGGCCCCCACAGCCAAATTACCGGCGCGCCATGCATGCATGTGAGGGCGGTGAAGGGAGAGAGGGATAGAGATCTTGGTCGCGTCTTCGACGACGACGACGCATGTGACACCGTGATTTTGCATGGTTGCAACCGTTCAGCTGGCCGGGGACCGCTCGCTCACTAGTCGCTCCCTCTCCGGCCCTTCTTCGCTTGCCCTGCCACTGCCACACCCTCGCGCTTCAGCAGAAACTGCTAAAGCAGTGCACTGCTGGCATTATATTGTACATACGTACTACATTACTACTACTGTACTAGTAAATTGTAGCGCTACAATATCTACTGAACACCGCTGGCTGATGCATGAATGGGGATGCGTACGTGATGAGGATCTAGACCTGGCAATTGAGCGATCCGCCGTAAAAACTGGATGTTAACATTATTATTACTATTATTATTAGGAATTGGATCGAAATGTTTTACGGGTTACTCCTCCGTATTCCCTACTTATTTCAAAGCACTCGACTTTGATCGGGCTAGCAATGTATGCCTCATTTTTTCCCTGCGAGCCCAATGTTTGGTGTCCAGTATGTATGCCTCGACTAGACAGAGGAGAGAGAGGCAGGCAGATGACTCATTTTTTCCCTAGCGCAGTTGGTGGCTAGCTGGTTTGATCAGCTTTGGGCTCATTCACTACTGGGTTCAGGCGCTTTGCTGAGGGCCTAAAGCGCTCGGCAAAGGTTGTTTAGCCCTCGGCAAAGGCTTTGCCGAGGGCCACCGTCGACAAAGATCCTCCGGCAAAAAATGCGTCGGCAAAGACCACTTTTTGCCGAGAGTCTTTTGTCGGGCCCTCGGCAAAGATTTTACCGAGGACAAACATGACCCTCGGCAAACAAAAGTGATTGTGACGGCGCTTGCTCCGTTAGCGTTTGCTTTGCCGAGCACCATGCGTTAGGCTCTCGGCAAAGATTTTTTGAATTTTTTTATTAATTTCTTTGCCGAGGGCCACCTCTGCGTGGCCCTCGGTAAAATTTTTATTTTTTTTGTTATTTCTTTGCCGAGCGCCTCCTACTTGTGGCCGTCAGCAAAGGTTTTTATTTTTTTCGTTTTTTTTTTGCCGAGCGCCTCCTACTTGTGGCCGTCGGCAAAGAGTTTTATATTTTTTTTGGGTAATTTCTTTGTCGAGTGCCCTGGTCCTGGCACTCGGCAAAGCTGGGATATCTGCTGGAATTCGACTGCAAAATTTCGAGCTTTGCCAAGTGCCAGGGCCAAGGCACTCGGCAAAGAGGCAATTTTTTTTTTTTTTTTTTTTATTTTTTGTTTACAAACACATCATATAAAAGATATATACCACATCAATGACATCACAAACACAATATACCACATATATATCTCACATCCATCTTATCACAAAGACAATACCACATATATATTACATGTCGATCACACTATATCTCACATATACGACATCACAAACATAATAGGTCCAGTGTCCATTGAAACAAGTCGATAATCGATCATAGTGCATCACATGTCCATCAAGCGGTGAGAAAGAGATAGAAACTAAAGGTGGGGAGAAAACTGAGTGTCTGGTGAAGAAAAAGCGCCGTCCCCTAATGACGCCTGATTTGGGTTATTTGAACCCGCCGACGGAGGTTGCATAAAGGACAAGAGTTGTATGTGTTAGTGGTCATCTAATGAAAGCACTAGTTGAAGCAATTTGGTTTCATACTCACAGGACTAGTTATAACTGGCGGCGGTGGAGTGAACTGCGGCACAGGTACACCGTTCACGGACCCAAAGCTCTGTAGAAATGCTGTACTCTCCGCCAACTGCTTGGCCTGCCTTTCCCGCTCAGCCTGCTCGGCCTGTCTTTCCCGCTCGACCAGCTCGGTCCTCGCCGCCAGCTCCCAAAGCTCCTAAGCCATCCTCTCGTTCTCGGCCTACAACATTTCAATCGAATGTTTCAGTAATTCAAAGGTAACTAAGTTATGTAAAGGTCAATGTACAAAGAGTTAAACGGGAGTAACCTGGAGTGCCTTGACCCGCTGCTATGAAAGGGATGGCCGTTGGGCGAATGGTCGGGCCTCCGCTCGGGGTCTGTGCTCAGATCTGAGAGAGGGAGGGAACCTCACTGGGCTCGAGGGTGCCATCGCCAATCTAGTACCACCCATGCTTCTTGCCTTGTTCGAGCCTCATGACCATCGTCCCATCAATGTCATCGGTGCTCGGATCCCAGTCTAGCCCATGGACCGATCTTATCTCCGGCGCATACGCACTTGTGCGGGTGTGGACGCTCGGGTTGGTGTAGGACTCGGGCGGGTCATCCGGGGTGAAGGTGACATTGGACGTCACCTTACCCTTGCGAGCCAGACCATATGCCATGAATGTGGAGATGGATTGACCACCATGAGACATCGACTGTGAGAAAGACAACAAGATGATTAGAAGAAACATGCAGAATGGATCGGCAAAATACTAAATATGAAATCACATACCCATGCTTGCTTGTACACGACGAGGCTGTGGCTTCCTTGATGGTGTGTGGGGCCTGTCGCTGCCAAACGCCACTCCCGCCCCGCCTCGTGCTCCTGGATATATCCCTTAGTAAACAACCTATCCATGATCATCTTCCAGCAGTCCCGATACGACTCGCACCACCAAGGAATCATCTACATGTCATAAAGAATTTGACATGTGAGGCGATGAAATTAAAGCTACTTAATCTCAAAATGAATCAGTATTATTCTACATTTACCTCAATGTACTGTTCCTAGGGTGAGCGTCCTCTGTCTTTGCCTCTGCCTTGGTGATCTTCTCACCAAGTTTCGTGGCGTAGTACTTGACGATGCAAGTGAGGCGCTCCTCGTAGTGCATGTCGGTGATTCGTTTCTTGGCACTTTTCACCATCACCTTCTCCGCCCTATCCTCCTGTCCCTCTTCACATTTGAAAAAAGTCTAAGATAGACACAATGTATCAATTCATTAGGTCAAAAAAAGTCTCATGAATACGATGTATTGATCAAAGTTGTGCGATCGAGACTTACCCAGAACTCTCTCCTCACCCGCTCCTGGTTATCTCCATATGTGTCGGGGGCATCGTTGTAGTGGTCCCACGATCTGGCCAGCTCTGTATTCCCCTTATGCGTGACAATGCCGGGGTAAAATTGCCTGCACACAAGCCCTAGGATGTGGTTGGGGTTACGTGAGTCACCTGGTGACACAGCCACCCAGTGCCTGCACAAGTCATTAACAAGCATTATTAGTTTCTCTGATAATTTTCAACATGTTATATGAACTAGCTGTGAAAAATCTAAAGTTGGTTACCTGTCCCCGTGGGGGTGGATTACTGGGTGTTGGGGAGGAAGCGGAGGCCCCGGGAGTTTCGAGGGACCTCGCAAGTAGATCCTTGCTGCAGCAGAGGCAGCCCCGTCGCCCTCCTGTGCCTCCTCTCCCTCGTCCTCCTCCTGTGCCTCCTCTCCCTGGTCGTCTGTCTGCCGAACCTGCTCGTCCTCCTGCTCATCACGCGGCCTGTCTAGAGGAGGCCGGCCCCTCCTGCTACCGCTACCGGTGCTCCTGGCCCTCTGCCTCCTCCCGTCCGACGACCCCTCTCCTGCATCCGCATCTGCATCGTGTGGCCTTTCTTCATGTGGCCTCTGGTACCTCGACGAACATTGCCTTGGCCCACTCCCGCCCTCCATCTTTGTTCAATCACCTGCAATTAAAAAGAAAGAAAGAAGACATATTATTACATGTATTAGAAATAGATGCTAAGTTAAAATGAAAGACACGATTACAAAATAACATAGTATTATATGTATTAGAAGTAATCATCATTATTAGGATTATCTGGATCACATGTCTCGTCATCACTATCAAAATTGTCCAAATAAACAAGACTGTCGGAAGGTTGAATGTTGCCTTGTTGGTAGAAATTAACTGCACTCCATTAAATAAGATTTAAGTAAGATTATCCGTAAGCGCACAGATATCATACCGATGTCACATTTTACCCGGAGGTTTTAATTATCGTATCCACAGAGAACAGTTGTGATGATGACAAAGTCTATGGACTTAACCCAACAATTAGGATAGATAATATCGAGAAAGAGGAAATAGCTGTTGATATCTAGTTCCAACTACCGGTAAACTTGTATAATACCGTTCTAACTAGGCAAGTAACTTGAATAAGAGCAGAAATCAGAGTTCTCTCCTACCAAGAACCTTTGAGCCTATCGATCCTATCAACGGGAAGTGGACTACAGATGATTCAATGAAGCTATAAAGTCACCTTCGCGAGCTACCACTATCCGGCCAATCAGGGGCATTCACAAGTAAACCTAGCCTAGGCACCACGCCTACACTACAAAATACTACTTCAATCAAGTAATTACCAAGATTAAAGCACTCAATATGAGTTGTAAACTGAAGAACAAATAAGAACAACTGCTTACTTGAATCGGAGTGTTGATTACAAAAGTACCTCAGAACACAGCTCCGGGTGAGAGAGCTGAATCCAGAAGAATACAGCCACGAATAAGCACCGACAGGCCGGAACTCCTCCAGAATCTCTACTCCTCTACTCTATCTCTAATCTCTAAACAAGACTAGATCTAGAAGAACTAGTCTCTCCTAATTGCTACATCTAGATGAACTAGAACTAGATCAACTAGAGGGACCCTAACCCTAATTTATATAGAGAATATGAAGCACCGGGGTATAGAATGCCTCTAGGAGGGGCCTTGGGGCATCATTATATAGGCCGAGGTGGAGTAGGGGGCAAGGAACCGCCACGTCATCAATCCGCGTCTTCATGTTATGTGCACCGTCGGATCAAACCGACCTTAGATTGACGTAGGGATGCTTTACTTTGGTGCCAAGAAAGCGTGGGAGGAAGACTTCAGAAGGCGGCGGCCAGTTGACCTAGGGGGCACCGACCGGCGCTAGGGTGGGGCCGGCCGGCCCCACCTGGTCTCCCCTGTGGGTCCCGCTTCTTCGGGTGTATTTTAGATCCTTCCTAAGCTTGATGACGATGTTTGCCGATGCGGATAAGTTTCGTGATAATTGTGCACTCTAATCCCCCTTTTATGCTTTTCTAAAATAATCCCTAGAAAATATAGAATATGCAAAACTCGTGGAAATTGTCAGTTAAAACCCTAGACTAGTGTGTATTCATGTATCCTTTTATGACTAAAGTTCTAATAAATATTGACGTTATCCACCATCAACAACTCCCCCAAGCTTACCTTTTGCCAGTCCCTTGGCAAACAACCTATGTCTAATTACTAATAAACTTGGATCAGGAGTTGCTGCTATGCTTTTATTTCTTTTAAGTACACTTGTTTTCAAATAAAAATTTTTCTCCGGTTTAGACAAAACTGCTCTAACTTTCAAACTTACCCATTTCACCTTTAACTATAGGCTTTTTGGCTTTTGCATAAGTCTTGAGCAATCAAAAGATAGAACAATCAAGTCAAGCACTATGTCTTAAATTCTTCACAGTACTAATATTCAAGAGTTTTGTAAGTTTTTAAAATAAAACTTAGAGCTTAATTGTATGATACACTCAAGTCTCTTATTATATATGGCATTTATAGATCTCACTGAGGCATTAATGATGTCATGCCTTCTGTTGATGGTGGATAACGTCAACTTTTATTAGAACTTTAGACATAAAAAGGCACATGAGTACACACTAGTCTAGGGTTTTAACTGACAATTTTTATGAGTTTTGTATATTCTATATTTTCCGGGGATTGTTCCAGAAAAGCATAAAAGAGGGATTAGAGTGCATAATTATCACGAAATTTATCCACGTCGGCAAATATCGTCATCAGGCTCAGGAAACATCTAGAGGACACCCGAAGCAGCGGGACCCAGGGGGCCACCTGGTGGGGCCGGCCGGCCCCACCCCGGCCCGGCCGGCCCCTAGGTCAAGCGGTGGTGCTCCCCCTTCGGAGTCTTCCTCCCACGCTTCCTTGGGAGTCAAGCAAAGCATTCCTACATCGATTTAAGGTCGGTTTGATCCGACGGTGCACACAACATGAAGACGCGGATCGATGACGTGGCAGTTCCTTGCCCCCTACTCCACCTCGGCCTATATAATGACGTCCCAAGGCCCCTTCAAGAGTCATTATACACCCCAGTGCTTCATATTCTCTACATAATTAGGGTTAGGGTCCCTCTAGTTGATCTAGTTCTAGTTTATGTAGTTGTTGCAATTAGGAGAGACTAGTTCTTCTAGATCTAGTCTTGTTTAGAGATTAGAGAGATTGAGTAGAGGAGTAGAGATTCTAGAGGAGTTCCGGCCTGTTGGTGCTTCTTCGTGGCTGTATTCTTCTGGATTCAGCTCCCTCGCCCGGAGCTGCGTTCTGAGGTACTTTTGTATTCAACACTCCGATTCAAGTAAGCAGTTGTTCTTATTTGTTCTTAAGTTCACAGTTTATATTGAGTGCTTTGATCGTGGTCATTACTTGGTTGAAGTAGTATTTCATAGTATAGGCGTGGTGCCTAGGCTAGGTTTACTTGTGAATGTCCCCTGATTGGCCGGATAGTGGTAGTCCGCGTAGGTGACAACTGCGTTGGTTCCTCTGTAGTCCACTTTCTGTTAATAGGACTGATAGGCTTATAGGTTCTTGGTAGGAGATTACTCTGTTTCTTCTCTTATTTGGGATACTTGCCCAGTTAGAACAATATTATACAAAGCTTATCGGTTGTTAGAACTAGAGTTCAATAGCTATTTACTCTTTCTTGATATTATCTAGCCTAATTATAGGGTTAAGTCTATATACTTTGTCATTATCACAACTGTTCCTTGTGGATACGATATTTAAAACCTCCGGGTAAATTGTGACACTGGTATGATATCTGTGCGCTTGCGGATAATCCTACTTAAAACTTATTTAATGGAGTGCAGTTAATTTATACCAACAAGCATTTTTGGCGCCATTGCCGGGGAACGGTTTGCTGATTTTGACTTAGTCTAGCTTAATCTTGTATTATACTTTTATCTTTTCTTATTTTATCCCATTCTCTTTATTATTTTTATGTTCATCCTTATGGATGCTTTTAATTCTATTCCTATCTGTCTTTATGGCATGCGCGAAAGCTTCAGGCCACCAAAATCTAATGAACCTATCATAACACCTGGCTATGGGCTGCGCCCATGTTTAATTAATATGGTTCGGGATAAACCGTTCTCGGGAGAAGGTAACGAAAACCCATATTCACACTTATGAGAATTTGAGCAGACATGTGCATGCTTGCGCATTGCTGGCATGTCCGATAAGACTATTAGATGAAAGCTTTTTCCGTTCTCCTTGACTGGAAGAGCCAAACGTTGGTATAATCGAGCCGTAGAGAGTATGCAAGGTGATTGGGAAACATTATACTCTGAATTTTTGTTTATATTTCTTTTCCATCCATAGAGTAGTTAACCTTTGAAAAGAGGTTCTAACTTTTAGGCAACTAGAACAAGAATCTCTTAGTAAATCATGGAAGCGTTTTAATGAACTTGTTACATTTGGCCCTGACCTTGGTTTTTCAGACCCTATGCTTATTCAATATTTTTATTTGGGTCTTACCAAGGAATCTAAGAAATCCCTTGATTTAGCCTCTAGAGGAGCTTTTCTTCACTTACCTATAACTGAAGCAAGACCTATGCTAGAAAAGGTTGTTCAAGCCTATTCTGAGCTCCCTGAGGAAGAGAAGAACTTATCACCCGAACTAGAAAAGGAAGTCTTGGTAGCTAAAACACAATCATCCCATTTTCAAGATTTAGCTATCAATCCTAAACCTTTGAAATTCCACTTTGATGATTTAGACTTCCAGTTAGCTAAGATGCTTGTAAATCAATACACATCAGATCTTCTCAGAAGAGCATCTTGAAAAAAGTGTCGTCAACTTCCTTTCCCTCATAAAAGGCACTGGGGAGAGTTCAAGGATGGCATATCAAGTGATGTCATAGAAGGAGAGCCGAGCCACTTAGGAATAAATTCTATCTTCTCCCCTTCTATGCCCACAATAAATGTTTCTGAACCCATCTCTAAACCCATCCTTGATCCTAATGAATCTTTTTATGCTCTTTCTACTAAAGTTTATAATGACCCTAGAAATCTATCAAGACATCTCAAGAATAAAAGTCATAGGAATGCCCAAGAAGAGCAATGACAATGGCAGGAATGTATAGAACATACTAAAAATACATATGCTATTGTAAAAGAATGGATGGAAGATGACGAAATTTTAGCACTAGCATCTAAACTTGGTTTAAATTCAAATGGTGAGCTTAAATCAATTTCTTTAATAAACAGAATTCATCCAAGTTTAGAGAAAGCTTTAGAGACCAACCTTAGGGATATCAATTCATGGAAAATTCTAGAAAATAAAATATTCAATAAATGTCATAGGCTTGAAATAATAGAGGCAAACTTGTTGCCTATAGACATCCATGAAGAAACACCCTTGGAGTTTGAAAAGGGAAATCATATCGATGAGCACGAAAATTATCTCATAAACACTTCATCGAATCCATGGTCATATGAGAAATCTCCTGAATCTTTTGGTCTCTCTAATATTACCACACATGAGATCTTCAACCCCCTCTTTATATCTATTCATAAAATCATTAAATAGGGTGGTTGTAGAAGCATATGTTTATCATAAATATTATAGATCTCGTTGTAATCTTGATATAGGCGCACAAAGGCTAGTGTTCTAGAGGAAACCACCGCACAAACTCAATGTACAATAATTAGAAGGTTTTCTAAGAATAACCTTGTGTCCTAAAATAACCACTCTTGAAAAAATTAGCATAGCTATAATGCCCTTGTGAATTCATGAAAATATTCCTTTGGATGTTTTTTGTCACTAACCATTTCAGGTTTAAAGTGAGAAAATGACTAATGGTAGCAACAGATATGTCCAACCAATTGTCATGCAACATTAATTATATCCATCCAAACTTAAATCTGCATTGCAAAATTCAAGCTTGGGGGAATAGACTTTATTTAGAAAATCCTATGTTGCTAATGTTGGTTGTATCTACTTTTTAATTCATGTTCAATTATTTACCTTTTCATCTCTAAATGAGTAAATCTCTATAAGTGTTTTCATATTACCTTTGTTTGCTATAGTAAGATTTGGTTTGGAAGTACTGCATATACTTCCAAAGTTTTTTTTAAAATTAAGCGTGGTGCTAAGGTTAAATAGCATTCCTTAACTAAATTAGACATGGAGTTTAGCTTGGTTATTGAACTAGAAATTGTTGTAGTAGACATTGGATATTTTTATTGGGCTAACCCCTGCAGAAAACTTTTAAAATTAATTTGGGTAAATCATGAGATAAATTTGAATTAGAGATGAGACAGGGCACATGCTTGAAAAAAGAAGACATAGCTCATTCATCATAAATGATAGAACTATGAACATTAATGATTCATTCACTTTATCTTCTACTGCAAGTTACTTTGCCTCAAGCCATGTCTGTATAAAATATGATCTATGCTAAAATAATATCAATACTATCTTTTTATTAGCATAAACAGAACAAAATAAAGTACTGGACAAGCAACCTGTGTTCAAAATTTGTATACTCCTTCGGGTATGTATTGTCCACTAATCTGTCACAGGCATCATAATGACTGAGTGAAAAAAGTTAAAAGATCAAAGAAGCAAAAGATGGCAAAAGAATAAGTGCAACAGAGGAGATAAGATGTATATGAACAACTCAAGATGCAAGAGAAAGGACCACCAGTCATCTACCCTTCATCACTTAGTGCTGTCACACTCCAATAATGATGCAGTAAATAATAATTCTCTTTTTAGGATTTTCTAGTTTAATTATGTAGAAAATAAATATGTGTGGATTATATAGTTGTATTTTTATGTCACCACAGAGAATATTTATTCTTATGGGATTTAGGCTTTTTATAATGCAAGAAAGTAAATACAGGAGCTATTATTATTTTTTATACAACCACAGTAAATATTCCTACGGAGTTACCACAAGTTTATTTACATGGGACTTTTAATATTTTATGATGCAGTAAATAAAGCAATAAAGATTTTTATTTTCTTTTTAATATTTATGAAGATGAAAATGTTAAAGTGAAATTAGATAGGAATACTAATTAATTAGATAACTACCATATTACCTTATGGCAAGGGTACGAACTTTAAAGTTTATCGACAGGACTTCTTCATCCACTCTTGTTATCTCTCTATATTAGAGATGGAGGTCTTGATGGTTGCATACCTCTAGTGATGATGATGTCACTTTTATTCTTTGGTTTAGCCAGCAGGTTGAAATAGAGCTTTAATAGTAGCTGGTAGTATCTTGCTCAGTGTGCATGTTCACAGAACTTTCACTTGTAGAATTAATAAACTTTGCTCGACGTGTTGTCCTGTTTGCAAAACCAAGGTAGAGATCAAGTGCATGGGCTCTGCTGGTGGAAAAACACCAACAAAACCAAATCTATTTCTTTATTTATTGTTTCTGCATCCTTAGGCACATTAAACAAGATAAAGTTAGTGTTACATGAATTATTTATTTATGACATGAGTGGTAAGATCAAAAGATTAAGCATTGACTATTGCATTTAAGTTCACATGGTAGAAAAAAGAATGAAATTGCTTAACCAATAGAAGGATTATCTATCTTTATATAAATTTTCAAATAAGTATGACTATCATCTTCCCAAGATCGAATATAATGTTTTAGCTTGTTTGGTTAAGACTGAGATTAAAAAGAACGGTGCCATGAACAATTTTAAAGAACAAAGCATGTTGAGTTAATTTGGTTAATCGATTTTAGTTGTAACTATAACATGTTTGTGTCTGCATTTATGTGTGCATCAAGATCAAGAGGAGAGCAGTGACCACTTACCTTGGGATATTATCTTCATTATTAGAGTGTGACGACACTAAGTGATGAAGGGTAAATGACTAGTGGTCCTTTCTCTTGCATCTTGAGTTGTTTATGGACATCTTGTCTCCTCTGTTGCACTCATTCTTTTGCCATCTTTTACTTCTTTAATCTTTTGATTCTTTTCACTCTAGTTATTATTATGCCTGCAATAGATTAGTGGACAACACATACCCGAAGGAGTATATAACTTTTGCACACAGGTTGCTTGTCCGATATTTTATTTTGTTCTATCTATGCTAATGAAAAGAAAGTATTGATATTGTTTTAGCATAGATCCTATTTCATATAGACATGGCTTGAGGTAAAGTAACTTGTAGTAGAAGATAAAGTGAATGGATTATTAATGCTCACAGTTCTTTTATTCATGATGAATGAGCTGTGTCTTATTCTATAAAGTTATTAAAGTTCAGTATGTGCCCTGTCTCATCTCTAATTCGAATTTATCTCATGACTTATCCAAATTAATTTTAAAAGTTTTCTGCAGGGGTTAGTCCAAAATATCTAATGTCTACTACAATAATTTCTAGTTTAATAACCAAACTAAACTCTATGTCTAATTTAGTTAAGGAAGGCTATTTAACCTAAGCACCACGCTTAATTCAAAAAGCCTTTGAAAGTATGTACACTACTTCCAAACTAAATCTTACTATAGCAGACAAAAAAAGTAATATGAAAGCACTTATATAGAGATTTATTCATTTAGAGATGAAAAGGCAAATAATTGAATATGGATTAAAAATTAGATACAACCAATATTAGCAAAATAGGATTTTCTAAATAAGGCCATTCCTCCAAGCTGGAACTTTATAAAGCAAAGTTAAGTTTGGATAGATTAATTTTGTATTATGATAGGTTGGTCATACCTGGCGCTGCCATTAGTCATTTTCTCACTTCAAACCTGAAATGGTTAGTGACAAAAAATATCCAAAGGAATATTTTCATAAATTCACAAGGGCATTATAGCTATGTTATTTTTCAAGAGTAGTTATTTTAGGACACAAGGTTATTCTTGGAAAACCTTCTAATTATTGTTGAGGTTGAGTTCATGAGATTACAACGAGATCTATAATATTTATGTCATCCTATAACCCTTTTATGACATTTATTGGATGTTTTATTTTCTAGAACTTTCCATGAATTGATGTCTTCAAGGTTGGTCTCATCTAAAGCCTCCTCTAAACTTGGATGAGTTATGTTTATTAAAGAAATTGATTCAAGCTCACCATTTGAATTTAGATCAAGTTTAGATGCTAGTACTTAGGCTTTGTCCTCTTCCATCCATTCTTTTATAATAGCATATATATTTTTAGTATGTTCTACACATTCCTGCCATTATCGTTGCTCTTCTTGGTTATTCCTATTATCTTCATGATTCTTATTCTTGGGATGTCTTGATGGATTTCTAGGGTCATTATGAAGTTTAGTAGAAAGAGCATAAGAAGGTTCATTGGGGTCAAGGATGGGTTTAGAGATGGGTTCAGAGGCATTTACTGTGGGCATAGAAGGGGAGAAGATAGAATTTATTCATAAGTGGCTTAGCTCTCCTTCTATGGCATCACTCGACATGCCATCCTTGAACTCTCCCCGTGTCTTTTATGAGGGAAAGGAAGTTGACAATGCTTTTCCCAAGATGCTCTTTTGAGAAAATCTGATGTGCATTGATTTATAAGCATATTAGCTAATTGGAAGTCTAAATCATCAAAGTGGAATTTCAAAGGTTTAGGATTGATAGCTAAATCTTAGGAATGGAATGATTGTGTTTTAGCTACTAAGACTTTCGTGTCTAGTTCGGGTGATAAGTCCTTCTCTTCCTTGGGGAGCTCATAATTAGCTAGAGCAACCTTTTTGAGCATAGCTCCTGCTTTACTTATGGGCAAATAAGGAAATGCTCCTCCAGAGGATAAATCAAGGGATTTCCAATAACTCTTGGTAAGACCCAGATAAAAATGTTGAATAAGCACAGGGTCTAGAAAACCAAGGTCAGGGCCAGATGTAACAAGTTCATTAAAACGATCCTATGATGTACTAAGAGATTCTTGTTTTAGTTGCTAAAAGTTAGAACATCTTTCCGAAGGTTAACTACTCTCTGGATGGGAAAGAAATATAAACAAAATTCAGAGTATAATGTTTTCTAAACACCTTGCATACTCCCTACGGCTCGATTATACCAACGTTTAGCTTTTCCAGTCAAGAAGAATGGAAAAAGCATTCATCTAATAGTCTTATCGGACATGCCAGCAATGCGTAAGCATGCACAGGTCTGCTCGAATTCTCGTAGGTGTAAGTAGGGGTTTTCGTTACCTTCCCCCGAGAAGGGTTTATCCCGAACCATATTAATTAAACATGGGCGCAGCTCATAGCCAGGTGTTATGATAGGTTCTATAGATTTTGGTGGTCCAAAGCTTTTGCGCATGCCATAAAGACAGATAGGAATGGAACTGAAAGCATCCATAAGGATGAACATAAAAATAATGAAGGGGATGTGATAAAATAGGAAAAGATAAAAGTATAATACAAGATTAAGCTAAACTAAGTCAAAATCAGCAAACCGTTCCCCGGCAACGGCGCCAAAAATACTTGTTGGTAGAAATTAACTGCACTCTATTAAATAAGATTTAAGTAAGATTATCCGCAAGCGCACAGATATCATACCGACGTCACATTTTACCCGGAGGTTTTAATTATCCTATCCACAGGGAACAGTTGTGATGATGACAAAGTCTATAGACTTAACCCAATAATTAGGATAGATAATATCAAGAAAGAGGAAATAGCTAGTGACATCTAGTTTCAACTACCGGTAAACTTGTATAATACCGTTCTAACTTGGCAAGTAACCTGAATAAGAGCAGAAATCAGAGTTCTCTCCTACCAAGAACCTTTGAGCCTATCGATCCTATCAACAGAAAGTGGACTATAGAGGATTCAACGAAGCTATAAAGTCACCTTCACGAGCTACCACTATCCGGCCAATCAGGGGACATTCACAAGTAAACCTAGCGTAGGCACCACACCTACACTATAAAATACTACTTCAATCAAGTAATTACCAAGATCAAAGCACTCAATATGAGTTGTAAACTGAAGAACAAATAAGAACAACTGCTTACTTGAATCGGAGTGTTGATTACAAAAGTACCTCAGAACACAGCTCCGGACGAGAGAGCTGAATCCAGAAGAATACAGCCACGAAGAAGCACCGACAGGCCAGAACTCCTCTAGAATCTCTACTCCTCTATCTCTCTAATATCTAAACAAGACTAGATCTAGAAGAATTAGTCTCTCCTAATTACTACATCTAGATGAACTAGAACTAGATTAACTAGAACTAGATCAACTAGAGGGACCCTAACCCTAATTTATGTAGAGAATATGAAGCACCGGGATGTAGAATGCCTCTAGGAGGGGCCATGGGGCATCATTATATAGGCCGAGGTGGAGTAGGGGGCAAGGAACCGCCACGTCATTAATCCGCGTCTTCATTTTATGTGCACCGTCGGATCAAACCGACCTTAGATCGACGTAGGGATGCTTTACTTTGGTGCCAAGGAAGCATGGGAGGAAGACTCCAGAAGGCGGCGGCCAGTTGACCTAGGGGGCGCCGACCAGTGCCAGGGTGGGGCCGGTCGGCCCCACCTGGTCTCCCCTATGGGTCCCGCTTCTTTGGGTGTCTTCTAGATCCTTCCTAAGCCTAATGACGATGTTTGTCGACGCGGATAAGTTTCATGATAATTGTGCACTCTAATCCCCCTTTTATGCTTTTCTAAAATAATCCCTAGAAAATATAGGATATGCAAAACTCGTAGAAATTGTCAGTTAAAACCTTAGACTAGTATGTATTCATGTATCCTTTCATGTATGAAGTTCTAATAAATATTGACGTTATCCACCGTCAACAACTCCTCCAAGCTTGCCTTTTGCCAGTCCCTTGGCAAACAACCTAGGTCTAATTACTAATAAACTTGGATCAAGAGTTGCTGCTATGCTTTTATTTCTTTTAAGTACACTTATTTTCAAACAGAAATTTTCCTCCGGTTTAGACAAAACTGCTCTAACTTTTAAACTTACCCATTTTACCTTTAACTATAGGGCTTTTCAGCTTTTGCATAAGTCTTGAGCAATCAAAAGATAGAACAATCAAGTCAAGCACTATGTCTCAAATTCTTCACAGTACCAATATTCAAGAGTTTTGTAAGTTTTCAAAATAAAACTCAGAGCTTCATTGTATGATACCCTCAAGTCTCTTATTATATATGGTATTTATGGATCTCACTGAGGCATTAATGATGTTATGCCTTCCTACAACTGAGGATCATAGTGGAGCTTATAGGAGTGGCAATAATAAGGATGAACATACTTGCAATTCATATATTGTAAAGTCAAACAATGGATCCACAGAGAATCAAGGCATACAATCAAATCAAGATATGCATGTGTATGGAATATAGTGGATAGGTGTGTATATGGTGGCTAATCCTAATTCTAATTATGCTTCTTGAAAATAACTCCCTCCTTAGAACTTTTCGCGGGAAAATATGGGCTATCTTTATTCTTTCTCTTTTTTATAATCTAGGAGGCGGGCATTTATGTACCTATTGTTTTAATTGCTGGGACACTTGTCCATCTTTTACTCCCCTTTTTCTTCTCTTCTCTTTTCTTTTTTCTTTTTTTGTACGTTTTTATAGCCACATGTATCCTTTGAATATAAATAATTGGAGAGATAATGATAAGAACTTAGAGCATTTGTATCCACCGTCAACATGCCTTCATCGTCATCGTCTAAATGTAATCGCTCAAGCATTTGTATGTCCTTGGCATTTTGCACCTCATCTCCTTCTTCCTCGTCATCGACCCTTTCATTATCTACTTCCATTCCCATCGCCTTGGTTAAGTCTATCACCAATCTCCCTAGTAGCCCCTCTTCTTGATAGAACTCTCCATCATATGTGTCTGGGTTAAAATTGTAATCTTTATCATTTGGGATAGGTAGTCTACCATGTGGCGATACCTAGTGTACAATAGCCCAACCCTGAAGAGCCTTGTTGCCTTGGCATGCGTATGGCAAATAATAAATCTGCACGGCCTGATTCGCCACAATAAAGACATCTCTTTCTTGATAGACAGAATCTTGTCGAACCTCGACTAGACCAATATTAGGGTTTTGTTTCGTTAGTCGAGGATTGAACCAGTGGCATTTGAACATGACGAGACGAAGAGGTTTCGAACCATAAAATGAAAGTTCATAGATTTCTTCAATTATTCCATGATACTCGAGGCCATCAGTGCCGGGCGCGTATATTGCATCTTACATAAGCTATAGTATAGTGGTCGACGATGGCGAATGTCATTTGGCTCCTTAATTATCGGTAATGATCCAATTAGCACGTTCGGAAGCCATCCGCTGCCGGACACGTGTCCCGCGCTGATCTGACGGGCTCAACCCACACGACCACGGCCCGACTCAACCCACCCGCGTCTTCCTTATCCACTCTGTTCTCTCTCCCTCTCCACTCGCTCGTCTTCCTCGCGCTCCTTCTTTCCTCCTTTGCTCTCTGCTGCTCCACAGCCCAGCACTCCTTCCTCTCCGTGCCTCCCTCCCCTGCCCCCTCCTTCCTTCCTCCTTTGCTCTCGCGTCCTCCATGCGACCGAGAGTGTGCAGCGATGGAGGCCACGAGCTGCACCCTCCATCTCCTCACTGCTGGTCCTCCCTACCTCCCCCAGCTACGTGGTGGTCTTCTCCACCCTGGAGCGTCCTCCTCCACCTCGTCGGCGGCATGGGGCCTCTCCCATGGCAGATCCATGGAGCACCGGGCTTCCCGTGGTGGATCCCATGGGGAGCGATCAGATCCAGTTGCTTGGTGGCCTCCTCCACACCTTGGCATGCCTCCCCCACTTCGACGATGGCATGGGGGCCCTCCCCATGGTGGATTCATGGAGCAGCAGCGCCCCCTGTGGTGGATCCATAGGGGGGCGATGCAGATCTGGCAATACATTTTTGTTTCCCCCTGTTTCAGTAGCACGTGTCTCTTGTTTCAATTTCATTGAAAGGTATGTTTATTAGAACTATTTGGATGTTGCAGAAGCAAATCGGGTGCATGTTGTATGAGCTTTTCTTCATTCTCCTCTCCTTCTCCTCGCCCTTGTTGCAATGGTCGTTTTCATTTTGTTGCAGCAGTTTTCATATTTTTGGTGCAGTAGGTTTTCATGTCTGTTGAAATTCTTTCCTCTGTCTCAGTAGCATGTTTCTCTTGTTTCCGCTTTGTTAAAAGGTATGTTTCATTAGAATCATTTGGATGTTGCAGAAGCAGATCGAGTGCATGTTATATGAGCTTTCCTCCCTTCTCCTCCCCTCTTTCTCACCCTTTGTTGCATTGGTTGTTTTTATTTGTTGCAGTAGTTTCCATGTTTTTGGTGTAACAGGATTTCATGTCCATTGAACCTTCTGTGTTTCTGCATGGTGCAGTAGGCGTTTGGCCGTTGTTTCAGTAGGTGTCTGGTTGTTGTTGCAGTAGGTTTTAATCATTGGTGCAGTAGGTGTTTGTTTTTTTTGTTGAAGCTTCTGTCTCTGCATTGGTGCAGTAGGTGGTTGGCCGTTGTTTAGTAAGTGTTTGGTTGTTGCTGTGAGGGAATCGGAGTTGGGGAAGGGAAGCAGGAAGGGGATAGTTTAGACAAATGATTTGAATTCAGAAGCAGATGGAGCAGGTGGAACCGGAGTGCTAACATGCTGGGGCGGGATGTTGCAGCGTGGAGAGGGGGCCGAAGGTTGCTTCAGGTGCAGGTGAGGTCTAGATAGGAGGAGGGGCGGCAGATCCCCCGCGTGCGTGGCCATGATGTTGGTCCGATCTGTTCTTGGGCGGAATCCCATGCAGGGGGCCGGTCTCCTCTTCTGGTGTTCCACTCCTCCGTGCGGGGCGAGTACAACGAGGGGGCGGGTTCGGTTGGGTGGACAAAGTTTTTTTTATCATCGTCACCGTTTCAAGGGGGGCTCGGCGTCCGGACGTGCGCATGCGCATGTCGTCCGGATGTCCGGCCAGGTTTTTGAACCCGCAACATACTTGATTAATTATATGCCAGGTTTTGCTTTGGTATCCCGCAACATACTTGCATAGGCTAGTGTTCAAGCTCATGCCACTGGTCGATGGCAAGTGGAATCGCTTGCTTGCCAAGTTTTGATTAGCTAGCTAGTATATATATATGTGTGTCAAAGTGCTCAGCACGATTGGCTGCGCCTATGCCATGTTCACGTACGTGAGCTAGTTTATTATGCTGCCTTTTATCTTTGGTATATATTAATTTGAGAATCTTTTCTTTTACCAAAGGACGCAAAGCACCGTGAGTAGAATACGTGAGCTAGTTTAGTTCTCCTGTCTTTATCTTTGGTATTATTATATGTTTATAGTTATTAACTACTAGCACATTATCTCTTCTTCACCATGTAATAATAATCTCCTTCGGAATGCTTCAATTTCGTTATTACAATTTTGCACCGGAAACTGGACTTCGATGCTTCCAAGTAATTTTGCACCACCAGTTAACTTTTGTCATCTGTTAAATATTTCCAATTTTAGTAATTAACTAATAGTAATTGACATGGATATATCAGAGCTGGAAACGACCCTTGCAATGGAAGACGATATACTCACATTTTCTCATATGTAACAAATGGGTGAGAGAGGAAGATGCAAATAATCTTTAGGAAGTTCTAGTTAATGGTCTGGAGCTAGAAACAACCATTGCAGTAGCGGTAGCAGTAGCAGTAGGAGCAGCAGTAGCAGCAGCAGCAGCAGGAGTAGTAGCAACCCCCGTAAATTTGAATCTAAACTACTCGATCACCTTTGCCATGAAAGATATTCAAATAACTATCTAAATTACCCACATATACTATTATAACAAATTTTATAAATAACCCCTATAAATTTTTTATGTATATTTCCACCTCTCTATTATCAAAGTTAATGCAAAGTAAACCCCAAGTTGGAATTCAAATTATCCATATAAGATTTTATCAAAAATAATACACACTAACATCTTTCAATTTGTATCTAAACTATCCACCTTGGTTGTTACAAAGAAATAAAAATATCTTTCAAATTCTACATGTAAATACTACTATTTATAAATTACATTGTTAAGTTAAAAGTGCATATTGCTATTCACCATGTAGACAAAATAAACATGTATACATCAGGGAAAATATTTTTCTAATATTTTATCAAGCACGACAAATTAAATTGTTCCTTTTATTTAATGTCATAACAATGACATTAACTATCCGTTTTAAGTTATATTGATACCCCCATGCTAATAAATTTTTGTAAATTATTACTAAATAAGTTTATACATTTAGACCGAATCATTATGTCATATCAATATTGTAATTTCATTTTAAGCCCACTATTTTATAAAACAATACTCTAACTTATGCCATTTAAAAGCAAGAGGAAAGCTTGGTGCATGTTGGCGGTGGATAGCGTCAACATTTAATAGTACAATAAATATGATAAATGGTCAATACACTTGCAAATAGAGAAGTCTAGGGTTTTATCTGATAAATTTCACGAGTTTTGGTGAATTATTATTTTCCAGGGATTGTTCTAGAAAACCACGAAAAAGGGCCTAACTATCAAACGGAGTAACGAAACTTATCCACGACGGAAACATACATCTTCGGGCTCTACAAGGATCAAGAAAACACCATGATGAAGCAGAGGCCCAGAGGAGAAGGTAGAGGGCCGGCCGGCCCCAAGCAAGATGCCAGGGCGGCCTCCCCCTAAGCCCATCTCCTACGAGCTTTTAGAAGCTTCCTCCACCGCCTTTGAGGGTTAATATCCACCGTACCTTAAGTCGGTTTGATCAAACGGCTGTCGTGCATCCCACCGGGCTATAAATACAGGGCCAGACCCCCCCTCCCTGGGGGCACCACATTATTATAGAGATGTAGAGGCGTCTCTCGAATGGATGACCTCTCACCTCTAGAGAATTAGGGCTAGACTTTTCAATGTAGTAGATTAGTTCTAGTTGAGAGTTAGGGAGAGCGACGCTACGTCTGGGTTCCGGAGGAGTCTTCAGAGGAGTCATCAGAGTTCTGGTATTTGTAAGACTTATGCTTTAATATATTTATTCTTCTCTATTTACTTTATGCATTAATTTGATTGGTTAGTATAGTTGTTATACTTTAGCATAGGATCTCTGCCTGTATCGGGTGCTCTAGTTATAGATCGTGACTAGAGTAGTAATAGGTAGTGTAGACATAGAGTCTAGGCTATAGGTTACCTGAGATTGTGTCCAACTCTTACGGTTAGTTGTGGTAGCCCCAGAGGTGACAGCTCTGTTAGGCCTTCGTATTCCACCACGTCGGGGTTGGTGTTTCGTAGAGCTTTTGGTAGCCTTCCCCAACTATCTTTTTCCCAGTCTTATTCGAGAGTTGGAAAGGTACTGCTGCTCCAAAGTGCTATTGTGTGATTGCTATATCTACCCAATTAGTTATATAGAATCAAAGTAATAGAAAAGTATTTAGGAACCTTGAGCTCTCCCGTTGTCCTCTCACTTTAGCTATCTACTCTTTTATCATAGAATTCTTCTGTGTGTCTGTGTCATTTATGCATAACTCCTATCATTTATCATTTACCCCTACTCTAGTCTAGTTGGTGTACTAAGTTAGTAGATACATGATGGTGAACTATCAATGTCTTTATCCATTGTTTCCCAGTGGTAAAATATAAATAACGATACATGGAATACTTCCGATAAAATGCTACAATAGTTTTCTGTGCGCTTGCGGAATCCTTCATATTTTAGTTGTGCATAAGAAATACCAACAAGCAATTTTTGGCGCCGTTGCTGGGAAAACAATTGGCGTAAAGATTTTGATAATGATCTTGATATCTGCTAATCTAGTCTACCACTAGCTTTAGTAGAATTACCCCTGTTTTGTTGAGTTGTGAAATAAGCAGGATATCAACCGTCTCAACCTTCTGGCAAAATTCCACAAGCGCTAACTATATGTGTGCCCAGGATGTCCACACAACACATATAGCAACAAAAATAGAGATTATCAAAGACAATGCTTTATTATATATCGAAACATATTTACAACAGGACTTACATCTATAACAAAGCACAATAGAAGTATTCTTAATCTTCTGTCTTTGGGTCTTCATACTCCACAGGGACGGTTGACTGGGAGAGCACTCGCCTAGCACCCTTGGAACTCCACTAGAAACAGTTCACTTCAACCACCATCTGGTACCCATCCGGGATTTTGTTGATTGTAAAGCAAGTGTCGGGCGCACCATGCTCGACAAGCATAACATGAGGGGATGCAAGGCTCAAAAGGCTAGACACGGCTGAACTGCGGTTAGCACTTTTAATTGGTCATATTTTATTATTATACCTGACTTCCTAGGTTATGCTTAGCACCCCAAGTAAAATATAATTAATTACCATCATCAAGATTAAATATCACCAGAACCATCCATCGATCCATCTATCTCGAAAAGGATCCAGGCCGCTCGTGACCGTGAGCACGGCTGATATATCAGTTTGATCAAACTCTGCAGAGTGTGTACACTTTCACCATGAGTCGTGATACCCATATGCCTGAGGCGGCCAACCTCTGACTCACTTCCGAGGTAAGTCGGCAGGGTTCACTACGAGGCCTTTCCAAAGACACCCTAACAAGTTAGTAGCCGCGAGGTTTCAGCAGCTAGGCGAATGGAGCCCCCCTTCAAGACTGGTGCACAAATGACCGCAGCCCAGCAACACATCTTGACAGGCAAGAAGCCATTCTGCAACCTAGGCCCCCTCTTGCGCCTTTCGGTAACCACTAACAAGCTAGAGAAACCTAGTTACTTAGCCAAGACCAGAGCCATATAGTCCTCATGGTTGTACGGATGTCCTGGGTGGCCGCTTTAAGATTAAGTCCTTACGGAGGGCAGACTAGAGCACCCAAGAAAGCCCAATGCTCTAGCCCCCTTATGTCCATGTTACAAAAGAGCATCATCTTAACCATCGATTCCATAAGGCATCATTAATCAAAATTAACATAAAGTTAGGTGATTGCAAGCTAAGCAAAGCTACCCATATGCATCAACCCGGGGTATCAAGGAATATGGTGCAAAGTACTAGGTAAAGTCCTTATGGGTTCATCATATTAGACACATGCATATGAAAATGATTATATAGTTCTTAGGTAACAAAGGAACTCATGTTACACTTGCCTTCCAAAAGCTTGACAAACTCTCCATCCTTTCCTTTCGAATCATCCTTGTACAGCTCCACCTCTAATGATAGAATCAACCAGCACAAGCATCTTAAACAAACCTAGAAACAGTACACCAAGCATTATAAAAACAACACATAAAGGTTTAAAACATGTAGGACTTGTAACTATGATCGCTTGAGCGCAAAAAACAACCAAAAAGGAAAGCCGGGATTAAAGGATGCGAGAGTTGAAAGGTATAGATGGAAATGATTGGATTTAGGTGAGCAAGGTGAAGTTGGACCGGAAGAAACATACACATCAGAACAACAAGGGTTGGATATGTGTATAGGTTACTTGGAAACATGTCATTATCAACCAATGCACTATGGTAGATTCAAGATAAAGGGAAAAGATTATGGAGAATGGTGCACCGGCTGAGCATACTCGACGGTGGATAGCGGCGGGTAGCGATGGCTGTGAACATGATAAGTCAGAGACACATTGCACTAATTAGCTTGGATTGGAACTTGTTAGGTGATCATGTGCAACTAGGGAGACAGACATTCATGTAAGAGGACTCAGAGTGGGGAACGCGGCGGATCACTGAGGCATCTCGGACTTGCACATCGGTGGGCAGCGGTAGTTATGTTGAGTTGTTGCATGGTTATTGAAGGACTAAAAGGTGATCCATTTTGTGGGGTTGCTAAGTACTGTATGTACTATGTTGTGGCAACTGGACATGGTGTTTCGGCCATTGGATAGTTGGGGAACGAGATTGCAAGATTGTATGGCGTGGTTGTTGGCATTGCAAGAGCAGCGACATGATGATATTTATATATTTGGTGATGTGGTTTATATAGACAAGACAACTTTAAGATATGTGTGTAAGTATATGATAAACTCTATGGTTGAAGGGCTTGATCACTGGAGTAGCGAATCATCGAGAACGCGCATGCCAACCGGCATCAATGCGGCTGCGGGGCAGCAGAGACAGCGAGCACAAAACTGGATAATATCTCTTTCGTCTTTGATGATATGACCATGGAACCTTTCAGAGGTGTGTGCAAGTATATAAATGATAGTCCACCCAAAGTATAGATGTTGGGGTTCAATGGATCAACGGGAACGCCATTGCCAAAAACAAGGTAGGTGCTGTTTGGACAACAAGGGTAGTGGACGCTTCGGCTTCGATATCTCGGCCATCGGAGATTGCATAGCCAAACCAATTTGTGGGATCATGTGCAGAGATGTCATGAGCATGTGGGTTCAAGGGATAGTGTATTTGGGCTGTGGATTAGCAAGGAACGCCAACACGACTCAGAGTTGCAATCTGCCAAGACAGCAGGAGCAGCGGGTACGGAGATGGCGATATCTCTAGTTTCTCAACTCCTATGGCGAAACCATTTTACAGAGGTGTGTTCAAGGATGTAATCTACAGCTCCACCAAAGGGATTGATGATTGGAGGCACGAAACAGTGAGGAACGCCGATTCCGTGAATGACAGCAAATCTGCCCACGAGGACAGCAACACATACAACGGGTAATCTTCATTGGGGATCAACCATACGTCATCTACGGCACTTGGTATGCAGCGAGGAACACAAGAACAACGTGGGGATGATGAGGGAGGGTTCTCACCATGGGGATTGGTGTGATGGAGCAAGGAGAGGCATCAACGGCGGCCGGTGACGTTGATCTAGTGCATCGGGGCATCCATCTCGCGTTGCGGTTGATCGGGGCAGCCATGGGGGAGGATGAGGAGCTGCAGGGGCGTCCCTCCTCTGTCCTTGACGTGGGAAATGAAGGGGGAGGCGTGAGGGGGCTGTGAGGGTGGTATATATGAAGGGATGGTGAGGGGAGGTGAAGGGGTTGGAAGCCAAAGGGTCTTGGCTTGATATTTTCATGTCTTGGTTGATATTTTTGTGGGATATTGAGAGGCTCCAAGGGGTTGACGTGGGAGAGAGGATAGGAAGAGTTAGAGGGCTGGTTGGGCTTGATGTTGGTCCACAAAAGATAGAAGGATGGTTGGGCTTTGATCCGAGGCGAGAGCTAAGGTAAGGTTTGGACCGGATTTGGCCCGAAACGACGTCCGCGGATGGAAAGAGTTGGGTTGACCCATTAGCAAAAGAGAGAAATGGGGAGGTGTGGTTTACTAATGATCTAAGTTGGTGGATTTGTCCCAAGATAAGACAAGATGGAAGGAAAGAGTTGGGCTTGATCCGCTAAGTTATCAGAGTTGCGATTAGGGTTTTCATAAAATTGGAAGCTTCAAAGAGGTGGGATTAAGGCTATAGAGATTTCAAGGATGGATCATATACAAGTTTGTAATTGATCAAGAGGAGATAAGGTGAAGGGAAAAGGGCCCATATAGATGTTTCCTAAGGTGAAGAAAGAAAAAAGCAAGTCAAAATTAAGATTAACTTAGATACATGACACGTGATTGATTTGACTTGAACAAGATGAGATTGAATTGTGTGAGAAAGAAGAGATATAAAGATTGGTCACTTAGCATAGACTTTGGGCTATGGAGAAGACTAAATCAAAAGAGATTAGGAGCTCAAATATAAGGGAGAAAGGATAAAAGAAAAAGAGAGAGAGCAGGGCTATGACTAGTTAGGGTTTTAGAGGGCATAAGATTGAGTGTCTGGCAAGGTGAAAGTTTGGGATCCATCAAGGTTCTTAGAACAAGGATCAATGACTAAGGTATTATGTGGTTCCCAAGGACTTAATCATGGTATTAAGGCCAAGGAAAGTTGGTCAAAGATTAATAGGGATTTGCTTCGAATGAAACCCGATGCGCGCGTTTGAAAACATTTAAACTCATTTTTCACACAAGAACACTGTGCAATGGCATGAAGTGCAACAAACAAGTCATATTAAATTATAAAAAGTTTTAGAAAATGGTTTCTTCACTCTTTAGATTGAGAACAAACTAGACAAAAGGTTGGAAACTTTTAGAGAAACATTAAATCATTTATTTTATTTAGTGTTTTCAAGGCACATCCCCAAAATAGAAATTTTGGGGTGTGACAAAAGACATTGGAGATATTGAAGAACCTAGGGTGCCTGAACATTCATGATTCATCAACATTGGAACCCTGCCATCTCACAGGTTCATATAGACATATACATTATTCTAACCATGTGTAGATTGGAAAAGAAAAGTCGTCATCACATGAAAAGTTCATCACATGTGACGAACAAAAGACACTGCACAACTCGCAAATACCATTGTGAGTCATGGTAGTTTAATCAAGAAAGGTGAGAAAGTTTTGCTTATAGCTTTAAATTTGATGAGCAGTTATCTTGTTGTATTCCACTGCATGTTTACTTTGAATAATTCATCCTTCCACTCCATCTCACATCAAATCCACAAAGATGTTTAGATCCTTGCACACATGCATGTCACTTGCATATCTGCTTGAAAATAAATAAACATTCTCACCATGCATGATCATGCTTTTATCTCTATTTGAGTAAATCTTTATATGCTCTCATGATACCTTGTTTGCTATAGTATACTTAGGTTTGGAGTATCTTCATACATCTTTCAAATGAAGCATGGTGCTTAATTTAGAAGTGGTGATTTTAATTTCAAAGGCTTTTAAATTAAGTGTGGTGCTTAGGTTAAAATGTCTTCCTAAATCAAATTAGACATGGTGTCTAGGTTGATTTTTGAACTGAAAGTAGCTTTAGTAGACACTAGATATTTTGTTGGACTAACCCCTGCAGGAAACTCTTAAATTCAATTCGGGTAAGTCGGAGATGAACTCACATCAAGAGATGAATCAAGGCATATAATAAAGTCCAATAACTTCACAAAAGGAAGACACATCTCATTCTCCATGAAAGAGCTGTAAGTATCAAAGTTTATTCACTTAATCTTTTGTCACAAGTTACCTTTGGCTTGAACCATATAAAAGTGCAGCTAGCAATAAAATTTGTTAAAAGAAATCTATGCTAAAGTAATTCTAAAAGCCCATCCTTTTATTAGCATAGAAGAAATCCAAATAAAATTATGGACCATAACCCATATTCTAGATTTATTGCAATCCTTCGGGTATGTGTCCACTAACATTTATGTAGAAAAGAAAGAATAAATGTTTGATCATGGTTCAAAATAAAAAGAAAGGAGAACAAGTGTGTAGAAAGGACTAAGATGGAAAGAAATGGAAGCAAGAACACTTCAACACCTTCTACACTTCATGATAGACCAATCACCCTGCAAGACATAAGGTGCAATTATCTAAGCCTCATGCAACTTTAAACTACATTCAACATCTTACACCATGTTGTTATTGTCTTGGTTATCCTTACCTTATGTTATGCTTAATTTGCTAAAACTTAAAATAAAAAAATACTCTTTTGGTTCACCTACATATTCTTGGTTCTATCTCTAGTCTTTTGAACTTTCTTACTCTATTATAAATATGCTTCAGAATATTACTTAAATATTATAACATCAAAGCATATTTATATAAGAATTTGGTTGTATATATAGACTATCC
This sequence comes from Chrysopogon serrulatus, assembly GCA_015844335.1. NCBI lineage: Eukaryota > Viridiplantae > Streptophyta > Magnoliopsida > Poales > Poaceae > Chrysopogon > Chrysopogon serrulatus. Next base: position 400,047 of record JADLZL010003776.1, on the reverse strand, counting down.
TCTCCTCTATTAAAATGTTTAAATTATATTATGAGACTTCATAGAATCAAATCAAGGTTAGAGTTATTCTTCAAAGTAACATCTTTGCCTTAACCTTGTTGAAAAAGTTGAAGTAATGGTGAATCATTCAAAAAAATAAGTTATAGATTAATATTTAACTCCTTAGCAAACACTATCCGTACTTTACATAAATCGTATATTCCTTCGGGTATGTGTTGTCTACTAATTCCTTGCAGAGAAGAAATAATAAGAGAAGCAGAAATTTGAAAGAGTAAGAAAGGATTACAACATATAAGACAAGATGCTAATGAACAATTCAAGATGCAAGGAAGGAACAGACCATTGAAATTCATCTACCTTCTACCATATGATGTCATGTAACATATTAAAGAACACACTTCAAGCAAAGTGTGGGAGATTTTCTAAATTCTACAAGTGGAAGTTCTAAACCAGTAACAATGATGCTAAGATTGGCTTTGAGATGCTAATAAAAAGAAAAGAAGAAGGTGGCACCACCATTGGAAGCGCCACTAGTGAAGACGCCACCTCAATCCTCATCCTTAGGTGCAAATTAAAGTACTCAATTAATGAACCGCTGCAAGGAGGAGTTCAGTTCGAAGGACTCAAAACATCGAACCCACGCCGTGGTATCATTGGTAGTTATCCATATTTACTTTCTTGTATTGCATGGTTTATTCTTTTTTAGCATGTTTACTTTTTTATATTAGTATTGCATAGAAAACAAACAAAAATAAATAGACATGCATTAGACTGTATTCATCTTAAACACTTGAAGCCCCATGAGAATCCTTTGCGGTATAAAAGCCCTCAGTAGGAGTTTTCACTGTGGCGGCATAAAAATATGAAAAATGTCATGCATACATATTTTGCTTTTCTGTATAAAAAATAGAAAAATCTAAAAATACTAGATGAGCATCCTGCTGTAATCTTGTCACTTGTAAAATATTGCTAAAGCTCCATAACACCCAATCCTCGAAACGGTTAACCGTAAACTGTTTTTATCCTAATCCGTTCCACAAGTTTTGGTGTTTTGTGAGAGCTTCCTGCAGGATGACTTCAAGAGCTAGTTTACCTAGGAACTTTCATCTTCACTCCTAGTTGTACACCTTTTCGATATACAGTTACCCACTGTGTGAAGGAAGTAACTTCTCGAAGGATGAAGATCGAGATGTTTCTAGCAATACTTGTTCTCATAAGCATGAGCTCCTCTGTGAGGATTACTCAGTTTCAATGCTCAACTATAGCAAACATCCAGCTTGGGGGAGAGCATCCCCTAGTTATCAGGTAAGTATACCTATGCAATTATCGAGTCTGTCTTATAGTCATAAAATACCAAACATATATGAGCACGTGAAGGTTCACCATAGTATCATAAGAAAACCTAAAAATACCAAAAATATGTGGGCACATGAAGGTCCATGTTTATAGAGTCTTCTATGAGTTTTTCGTAAAATAAAAAGATGAATAAGAATTAAAACCAAATAAAGATACTCTAGCTATTTATTAAGGTGTGATCATAGAGTGTGTTTACAATTGTGTCTAGTTTGAGAGTTAAATAAAAACTGAGGAACAATAAATTTTATCTTGGAGATGATGAATAGTTGCTCTGCCGTAATTCCTTTCAAGTGCCTAGTTTTCAACCTTAAACTCTCCTAAGTTTTAGACATGACTGCTTTGATATAAGAATTTACTCTGAACCTGAAACTTGTGGAGGCATATGCTCAAGCTAAGTCTAGGTGATTGATGGATATGATATGAGAAAGTCTGAGCTGCTATTTATCTTATTCCTAACGATACTAAGTTCTAGAGATTTATCTTTTAAAAAACTAAAAATCTTACATGATGAGCTCTTGTATGACAAAGTTTGAATTCCGACCAAAGCCATATATGATATACATTTAGAATAGGAAAACCTTTACTCATTCATGCTGTTTTCTTTGCATTGAGTTTAGTCAACCTTTGTGTATACCTTATGAGAGTCTAGTTATGCTTTTAAAATCAAGATCATTTACACACTCCACCTACATATGTATTGCTCCTACCCTAGGAGTAAGCGCAATCATTTTTCACTTTCATCCAGATCCATCTTAAAAATATTTTTCTCCTACACTAGGAGTAAACACCTAAAAATATACCCTATAGGACAACCCCTATATAATGCTCTGAGTTCTTATTGTTATCTCTCCAATTATTTTATATTCAAAGGATGTATGTGGCTATGCAAAAGAAAAGGTATTGAAAAAAAGGGAATTAAAAAATAGACAGGTGTCCAAGTAATTAAAACAATGGGTACTTAGATACTCGCCTCCCCGAAAAAAAAAAGAAAGAAAAAAAGAGAGAAAAAAGAAGAAGAATAAAGATAGCCCATGTTTTCCTGCGAAAGTTCTAAGTCCAAGAGAGAGATTTATTTTCAAAGAGCAAAAGTAGAATTAGGTTTAGCCACCATATATTCACCTATCCACCATATTCTATACACATGCACATCTTGGTTTGATTGTATGACTTTACTCTCTTTGGATCCATTGTTTAACTTTACAATATATACATTACAAGTATGTTCATCCTTATTTTAATGCCACTCCTATGAGATCCACTATAATCCTTAGTTGTAGGAAGACATGACATCATTAATGCCTCAGTGAGATCCACAAATACCACATATAATAAGAGACTTGAGGGTGTCATACAATTAAGCTCTGAGTTTTATTTCGAAAATTTACAAAAACTCCCGAATATTGGTTGAGTGAAGAATTTGAGACATAGTTCTTGACTTGATTATTCTATCTTTCAATTACCTAAAACCCACGCGAAAGTTGAAAAGCTCCATAGTTAAAGGTAAAACGGGTAAGTTTGAAAGTTAGAGCAGTTTTGCCTAATCCGGAGGAGAATTTATGTTTGAAGGCATGTGTACTTTTGAGGAGTGAAAGCATTGTAGCAACTCCTGATCCAAGTTTATTAGTTAGGCTTTGCTAAGGGACTAGCAAAGGGTAAGCTTGGGGGAGCTTGTTGACGGTGGATAGCGTCAACATTTAATAGTGCAATAAACATGATAAATGGTCAATACACTTGCAAATAGAGAAGTCTAGGGTTTTATCTGACAAATTCCACGAGTTTTGGTGAATTATTATTTTCCAGGGATTGTTCCAAAAAACTACGGAAAAGGGCCTAACTATCAAACGGAGTAACGAAACTTATCCGCGACGGAAACATACATCGTTGGGCTCTACAAGGATCAAGAAAACACCACGAGGCAGCAGAGGCCCAGAGGAGAAGGTAGAGGGCCGGCCGGCCCCAAGCAAGATGCCGGGAGGCCTCCCCTAAGCCCATCTCCTACGAGCTTCTGGAAGCTTCCTCCACCGCCTTTGAAGGTTAATATCCACCGTACATTAAGTCGGTTTGATTAAACGGCTGTCGTACATCCCACCCGGCTATAAATACAGGGCCAGACCCCCTCCCTGGGGGCACCACATTATTATGGAGATGTAGAGGCGTCCCTTGAATGGATGACCTCTCACCTCTAGAGAATTAGGGCTAGACTTTCCAATATAGTAGATTAGTTCTAGTTGAGAGTTAGGGAGAGCGGCGCTACGCCCGGGTTCCGGAGGAGTCTTCAGAGGAGTCGTTAGAGTTCTGGTATTTATAAGACTTATGCTTTAATATATTTATTCTTCTCTATTTACTTTATGCATTACATTTGATTGGTTAGGCCTTGTTCAGTTCGCAAATAAATTGCATTCCCTGCACTGTAGCGTTTCGTTTGTATTTGACAAATATTGTCCAATCATGGTCCAACTAGGCTCAAAAGATTCGTCACGTGATTTACAACTAAACAGTATAATTAGTTTTTTTTTACTAACATTTAATGCTCCATACATATGGGTAGAAATTGATGTGATGGAGAGAGAGTGGAAAAACTTGCAACTTTCATTGGAACTAAACAAGGCCTTAGTATAGTTGTTATACTTTAGCATAGGATCTCCGCCTGTATCGCGTACTCTAGTTATAGATCGTGACTAGAGTAGTAATCGGTAGTGTAGACATGGAGTCTAGGCTATAGGTTACCTGAGATTGTGCCCAACTCTTACGGTTAGTTGTGGTAGCCCTAGGGGTGACAGCTCTGTTAGGCCTTCGTATTCCACCACGTCGGGGTTGGTGTTTCGTAGAGCTTTTGGCAGCCTTCCCCAACTACCTTTTTCCCAGTCTTATTCGAGAGTTAGAAAGGTACTGCTGCTCCAAAGTGTTATTGTGTGATTGCTATATCTACCCATGAATTAGTTATATAGAACCAAGGTAATAAATAAGTATTTAGGAACCTTGAGCTCTCCCGTTGTCCTCTTACTTTAGCTATCTACTCTTTTATCATAGAATTCTCCTATGTGTCTGTGTCATTTATGCATAACTCCTATCATTTATCATTTACCCCTACTCTAGTCTAGTTGGTGTACTAAGTTAGTAGATACATGATGGTGAACTATCAATGTCTTTATCCATTGTTTCCCGGTGGTAAAATATAAATAACGATACCTGAATACTTCCAAAGAAATGCCACAATGGTTTTACAGGCGCTTGCGAATCCTTCATATTTTAGTTGTGCACAAGAAATACCAACAGTGCATTAAATTTAACAACTTGAATACCGCAATGCAAGCTAAAAACACAATTTATGCCATTTTAAAAGCAAGACGAAAGATTGATATCTAAAATATTTTTAAGAAAATTTTAAAATATGGAATACTACAATAAGCATGATAGTTTCAACTTAACACATGGATACACAATTTTAAAAACTGAATTGTTTAAAAATTAAAAGATAAAATATCCCTCAAATATACATCTAAATTGTCAACATATTTAATTGCAAAAAGTCTATGCCACACGTGCGCCACTTGATGAAGTGGATAATGTCAATATTTATTAGAACTTTAGACATGAAAGGATACATGAATACACATTAGTCTAGGGTTTTAACCGACAATTTTCACGAGTTTTGCATATTCTATATTTTCTAGGGATTATTTCAGAAAAGCATAAAAGAGGGATTAGATTGCATAATTATCCCGAAACTTAACCGCGATGGAAAATATCGCCAAAAGGATCGGGAAGGGTCTAAAAGACACCCGAGCGCCGGGACCCGCAGGGGCCACCGTAGGGGGCCGGCCGGCCCCACCTCGCCCGGCCGGCCCCCCTAGGTCAAATGGCCGCCGCCTTGCGAGTCTTCCTCCCACGCTTCCTTGGAACCCAATCAAAGTATCCCTACGCCGATCTAAGGTCGGTTTGATCCGACGGTGCATACAACATGAAGACGCGAATCGATGACGTGGCGGTTCCTTGCCCCCTACTCCACCTCGGCCTATATAATGACGCCCCAAGGCTCCCCCTAGAGGCATTCTACACCCCGGTGCTTCATATTCTCCACATAAATTAGGGTTAGGGTCCCTCTAGTTGATCTAGTTCTAGTTTATCTAGTTCTAGTTCATCTAGATGCAGCAATTAGGAGAGACTAGTTCTTCTAGATCTAGTCTTGTTTAGAGATTAGAGAGATTGAGTAGAGGAGTAGAGATTCTGGAGGAGTTCCGGCACTGTCGGTGCTTCTTCGTGGTCAGATTCTTTTTCGGATTCAGCTCCTCACTGAGCTGCATTCGAGGTACTTTTGTATTCGCCATTCCGATTCAAGTAAGCAACTTGTTTTTATTCGTTCTTAAGTTCACAGCTCATATTGAGTGCTTTGATCTTGGTCATTACTTGGTTGAAGTAGTATTTCGTAGTGTAGGCGTGGTGCCTAGGCTAGGTTTACTTGTGGATGTCTCCTGATTAGCCGGATAGTGGTAGCTCGCGAAGGTGACTTTATAGCTTCGTTGAATCCTCTGTAGTCCACTTCCCGTTGATAGGACTGATAGGCTTATAGGTGCTTGGTAGGAGATTACTCTGTTTCTTCTCCTATTCGGGTTACTTGCCTAGTTAGAACGGTATTATACAAAGCTTACCGGTTATCAGAACTAGAGTTCAATAGCTATTTCCTCTTTCTTGATATTATCTAGCCTAATTGTAGGATTAGTCTATATACTGTGTCATCATCACAACTGTTCCCTATGGATACGATATTTAAAACCTCCGGGTAAAATGTGACACCGGTATGATATCTCGTAAGGCTATGGATAATCCTACTTAAATCTTATTTAATGGAGTACGCTTAATTTATACCAACAGGCACATATGACACGGAAGCAAGGCTTAATTGGGCCCAAAGGCCCAGAAAAGGAGAAAGGCGGCAACATGGGCTGTGATCACCCCAAACCCTCGGGGTGGGGGCATTAAACGCCACCACCGCCGAGGGTGCCGCCCTCCCCATGGGTCTCGCATTCGTGTGTAGTTATCTTAATTAATATTTATTTGGGATATTTCGAGATATTAGGTAAATTTGTAAAAAAGAAGAATCCTGTCGATTAGATTTTTTGCCTTTTAGAGTCCAATCGGGATTATAAATACAGGTAGATTATAATTGAATCAATCAAGAAAGTAATTGGGTTAATTCCCTTTATTCCTCTCTCTCGCTCATGCCCCCTCCTCCTCCTCCCAAATACCCGCCCCCACCGCCGCGCCGCCCTATGTGGGCACTGCTGCACCCTCCTTCTCCCTCCTCTTCCCCGAATCCACTAGCCCAATCCACCTTCTCCACCGCGTGTGTTACAACTGGTATCAAAGATCCAGATCTGTTTCACCATGGACGCCAAGACGATCAAGCAACTCTTCACCAACTTCAAAGGATCCGTCCTTAGCAAGATCCACTACACCAACGAGCAACTAGGCGATCTGAGCACACGCCTTTTGATGATCGAGATGGGGCAATCCGTTAAGGCCACGAAGGAGAGCCTGGAGCTGACGAAGCAGAGGATGGCGTTAGCGCTAGAGACAACCACCAAGAAGATGGTGGAGGCTACCCGCGTATACATCCAGGATCAGGTAAACCAATCCAACACATCTGCTATGTCTGAATTGGCTATTGAATTAGAAAACTAACTGTTACTCGACATCAACATCAAACCTAAGGAAGAATCGGTGATCTCTCAGGGCACCCAATGCCTTCCATGGTATGGAAATCCGCTCGCACAAACTATCCTTTGCAACATATGATGGGAAAGATGACCCGCTACCGTGGCTCAATCGGTGCGAGTAATTTTTCAAAGGGCAGCGCACCCCCGATGAACAAAAAACATGGTACGCCTCTTATTATCTTACTAGAGCAGCACGACAGTGGTATATGAGACTTTCATAGGATCATGATGTTATGAGTTAGTGTGTTAATGAAAAATTTGGGCCACCGACTCGTCATAATCCACTGGGAGAATTGGCAGCCCTTAGAAAAATAGGCTCCGCCAATGAGTATACAGAGCGTTTTCTTGAGTTGGTAGCTCGTGTGAGACACCTGGACGAATTGCAGCAAGTCAACATATTCACCGCTGCATTACTCGAACCACTAAAATAGATGTTGAGTTATTAAATCTGCAAGTCATGGAAACAGCAATGTTCCTAGCTCGCTCCTATAAATGCAGACTGACAGTTATGGCAGAAGCAAATAAATCGACGGCACCAAAGCAGAGTCGATCCCCACCCACACAATCGACAACTACAATAACGCCAACAACTATAGTGACTACACCAATGGTGACAGTCCCAACCATAGATCCTCCGCAACCATAACGACCCTTCAAATGGCTGACAACTGATGAGATGGCAACTCGATGACAGGCTGGTCTCCGCTTCAATTGCGACGAACTGTTTTCCCACGGTCACAAGTGTAAGATACTATTTAAAATCACTATAGTCAATGACTTTATAGCAGAGGACACTCAAGATAGCATAATGATGATGATTGGCAAACCACACTCTAGAGTACATGGAGCTTCACCTATGTACCCGGAAGCAATGATCAATGGAACCCGAGTGATAGCACCGGTCGATTCAGGAGCTACACACAACATAATTGATATCAACGTGGCCCGCGCCATAGGACAATGAACAACATATTGACACAACTATATTAGTAGGCAGTGGGAGTGAAGTATCATGTAGGCGTGCATCTTTTAATGTTCCCCTAAGAATTGTCAGTGATATCTTTGATATTAATACCTTTTTAATGGATATTTGCAATGACATTGATGTTATCCTAGGGGCACCATGGTTAGCTGGACTTGGCAGAATCACTTGAGATTTCACAGACTTAGAACTTCGCTATATAAAGGACTGGCGCTCACATACTTTGATTGCTCGGCGGCAACATCGAACACAACCGTCAGTGAGGGCACTTCTGGCTCCCCCACCAATGGTACGTATGACCAATGTTGCTGGTGTAATAGAAAATCCAATAAACAAGTCTACCATTGCCTGGCAACCCAATGCATTGGATTTGATAATTAATAGCGAAGCCCCAATCTTCGCAAGCATTAGGCATGCCATCAGATAGTAGTACACACTTCAAAAAATGTATTCAATAATTCAAAAAGGACAACAGTCAGTGGCTTGGACAGTAGAGGAAGGTCTATTTTCTATGATAAACATCTCTATCTTCCAGCAACTTCATCACTATTACAGGATTTGCTCCAGAAACTTAAAAAGGGGGATCATAATAAATTGAGTTACTAGCTTTGGGAGCTGACCAAATGTTTAAGGAGGGAGTCTCTATAATGCCTTTCTACATCCTGATGGGGAGAACATGGAAATTAGGATGTCCATTAAATAATGCATCGGTTGTTTGCATTGACAATGCCAATCACATCATTGCCAAGTAAACAACGTTGGCATCGGGCACTCACTGTTGGCATCTCATAGCATCATCAGAATAACAACGCTATAAGATGTATGGTACTGATTAACTTGTCTTTAGCAACTAGTCACTTATCCCTTACCCTTACTCCTAAGCATGGAACTGGATTGTCATCCTCAATTATATAGCTAGGAATAATTATTAGTATTAAAAGTAATCTATCATTTTATGTGACTAGGCAGAAAATGAATAAAGATGATATATGAACTAAGAATGATTCTATAAGCGGACAGATAATTATACCATTGTAGCATATTACCTAAAGTATTACCAGGTTGTCATTTATATTTAGGTATGGCTAAACCCATAACTTATAGTATTGATAACACTTTTATGCAGTGAATAAGAGATGTAGCAAATGTCAAACTCTTCTCAAAACATGACTATATCACAAGATAAAGATAAATAGATAAATAATAAATATGATCAGTCATGATAAAATACTACTAATTCACTAAGAGCAATCTAGTATGTTAACGTTGTCTAACCTAAATATAGAGAAATAACTCCTAAGTATTCTAGATATAGTCAAAGCTACGTCAACTAGTGCAAGTATGTCTAACAATCATCATTAAGTAATACTGCCATAATTTTCAAGTACATCGGAGCAATGTACAGAAAAAGATGAGTATAAAAACCTCATGTATATAAATATACTCTTAACTTGACAATCCCGCTCTACCAATCCACCGTACGGGGGGAGGCCTACAAAGGACTCAATGGATCTTTCACATCCATGATCTACCTTACGACCCGGCATAGCTGGGGATATCCGCAGATAGGTAATGCATCTAGGCCCCATGCCTAAATACAACCTACCACCACCATACAATTAAATAGATAAGCACTGTACAAACCAGGGCATGAATATAATAGCAAACTAACTATAATAGACATATTGAAGTAGACAATAAACAATGTAATCAAGAACATAATGATGAAGAATAATGTTGCTAGTAATGATCGTACAAATACAGATATTATAATAAGAAATAAGAGAACTTGAGAACTATACCGAACTCTTCTCTTCTTGACAAATTCAGAAATCCAAGCTCGTAGAAGAACTTGACTTCCTCCAATCTAGATCTAACTAGACTAAACTATGAACTAGAGAGACTCTGAATAAACTCGGGCTTCTAAACTCTAGATGACTTGATCCTCAGATGGCTTGAATGAATTAGAGTTTCTAGGGTCTGGCCCTATATTTATAGCTCGGTGGGATGCACGACGTCCGTTGGATCAAACCGACTTCACGTAGGGCTGAGATTGATCCTCAAAGGCGGTGAAAGGTGCTCGCAGAAGATGACAAGTGGGCCCCACAAGGGGAGGTCAGGTCGCACATCTGGTGGGGCCGGTCGGCCCTGCATGGATGTGTCTTCCCTCCCCTTTGCTCCGGTGTCTTCTGGATCCTTCTGGAGTTCGGTGGAGTATTCCTGAGTTGCGGATAAGTCCATGATATATTTTAATAATTAAGCCCATTTTCCAATGTTTTTGGATTAGTCCCCGGAAATTGGTAAATCACTAAAACTCGTGGAAATTGTCATATAAAACCCTAACCTTCTAGATTTTAATGTGTTTCTCATGCCTTTTGATATATTAAAAGTTGACGCTATCCACTATAAACACTTACCCAACTCAAACCTCCAATCTCTATCACCAGGAGTCTCAGATATAGGTATGTTTGGGAACATAATTGATCTCCTCAAAACACCTAAAAACACTCAATTTCAATGATTTGGAGAATTTTACCAACACTCATAGATATGGCAAACAATGAGAAACTTATAGAAATCAGGCAACCTCTACAGACAATGATTCAGTTCACTATACATTCAATGATTCATCCGGCTCTTCTTCGTCCGATGCCCACTACCTCGTACTTCGTATTTGGCTACATTGGTTCACTGCAATACTGCTTTGAGTTTAAAAGGAAATTTGGCGACAACGACAAGACTGGCAGCTACTGCATCCATGGTTCAATGACTTATTATTTGGAAGGATTCGATGGAGGAGCACCACCGGAAAGGACCAATATCTGGCTTAGACTTCGCTGCGAGGACGCGTCTAGCGAAGAAGGGGGAGTTCTGTCACACGTACGCCACACATGACACAGAAGCAAGATTAATTGGGCCCAAAGGCCCAGAAAAGGAGAAAGGCGGCGACGTGGGCCGCGACCACCCCAAACCCTAGGGGTGGGGGCGCCGCGGGGGGCGCCGCCCTGCCCGTAGGTCCTGCGTTCACATACAATTATCTTAATTAATATTTATTTGGGATATTTCGAGATACTAGGTAAATTTATAAAAAGGAAGGATCCGGTCGATAAGGTTCATTGTCTTTTAGAGTCCAAGCGAGACTATAAATACATGTAGATTGTAATTGGATCAATCAAGAAAGTAATTGATTTAATTCCCTTTATTTCCCTCTCTCGCTCACGCCTCCCTCCTCCCGCGCAGCGCCGCACACACACGCAGTGTGTGTGTGTGTGTGTGGTGGTGGTGGTGGGGGGGGGGGGGAAGATTTCCCGGAGTATGCAGATGACTTATCTGATGTGGAGGCAGCTGGCCTAAAGTGGTGATTCGATGAGAGGCTAAGCTGAGCAGCAATACATGTTTTTAAATAAATATGTATATATCACATCGATCTGGTTACACATCATGCGAAGGAAAGCAAAACAAACAGTAGTTATGTTGAGCATTTAATAATTCAACACTCGCTGATGAATAACTAAGCCTAAAAGTGATGATGAGAGCTAATATATAGGAACGTTACAGCAACGTCGTCATGAATATGATCATTATTAGCTGAGTAGCTCTAATATGAGCGAGGTGTCATCTTGCCAACTTGAGAATTGCTGGGAGGCCGAATATTACTATATAGGAGCCAAGGTGTAGCAAGACTCCAGCAATGATCATTGCTGCTCCGGAAGAGCGTAGCGTATGTCCAAGCCCACGCAATATTCCATTTCGAGCGCAGACTGTGTATGCCATACAAATGACATCACAAGCTCCCACGTTGCCGAAGATGGATGCTGCCAAGATAATGGAAAAGACAACAAGTGCAGTGGTGGGGCGAACTGGAGCCAGCGCGAGGTACAAGGCCAAGCCAAAAGCGGGCACCAAGCTCCTTGCTGAGCTCTGAAGCAGGAACGCCGAAAGATTGAAGTAAAAGCGACGGAGGGAGAGGTCCATCGCTGGCGACCCGGCATAGACAAGGAAGCAGGTAGCTCCTATGGCACCGAGGAATGCCAAGGTGTCGGCGAAGATAAACGCTTGGAACGCATAGTTCCCAGCAAGCACTGGTGTGCCTGCTGATTCATAGCCTCCAGGCAGTGTGAAAGCTGACGCAAATGTAACCGTCGCGATAAGCGCGGTGACAACGCTCGTCGCCTGCGTTCCCACTGTCTGTTTCTTGGATTCTTCGACCACGTCTCTTTTGGGCAGATGTTTATCACGGAAGAGGTCCGGCCGAAGTACACCGTGCGGAGCTCCTGCAGCGACTAGTGTCATGCTTACAATTGCTCTTGGATTCTGCATGCATGCAGCAAGGGAGAGAGGGCGTGATCATGAACGACGACGACAACAACAAGAGGATGCAATAAAAAGAGCTAGAATATTGAAAAATGTCGGATGCATGGCTCTGGCTTTACTTACGAGTATATAATAAAACCCTTGCGGGACCATAGTCCATGAAAGATCAAGGGGTGTCATCCCGTGTTTGTTTGCCACGTCCAAGCGCACCTGCGGATTCACAAGCAGGCAGTTCAAGACGCCAAGATTCTCAGGACGACGGACAGCCACATGGAGCGCCGTGTCCCCGTTCATGTCCTCCTGCGCATTCAGAACCAAAGATGGCAGCCGCCCGCGGACGCCGGCGTATGCGGTGACCACCCGGAGGCGTTCCTGCTCGACCGCGACGTGGAGGAAAGTGCGTCCTTGGCCATCTCGCAGGGTGGCGCAGTCCGGACACCTCTTGAGCAGAGTCCTCACCACGCCGAGGCTGCCGGCCCATGCCGCCGCGTGTATGGGGTACGACCCTTGGTCATCCGCCTGGTATGCAGCGGACACGTTGGCATCCAGAAGCAGCTTAGCGGCTGGCCCTGGCCGTGCGGCAATGTCGTCATGCGATACTAGCCACCAATCCAAGGACGCGGCCAAGTGAAGAGGGGTGCACCCCTTCTGCTGCATGTCCCGTTGCCTGCTCAGCTGCCACACAAGAGGCACGCTCATCATCGATATCACACCCTCTCCTTCCTCTTCCTGGGCATGCACGTCCACCAATTCGTCCTTGAACCATTCCATAACCTTAGCCAGCACTGTAATAATAAGCATAAGACTCAACTTTTGAGGATAAAAATATATAGGGTTTAATAAGTTTAAAATCTGAAAATCAAAATTAGATTATGATGCCATGAAATATGGGTGAAAACAATATATAGATCAGTGATCGATAAGTTTATCCAAACGACTAGAGGTTAGGGAAAAAACAAACAAATTAGTAAAAGTAATTATTAGCCAGGGCATCAATAAATAATAACAACTAATATCTATGTCTTTCACAATTATTATAACTTGCGGGTTGATTGGCAACTATATATAATTATTAATTGCTGCTCACCTTGGCCACGACAAACAGCTACATGCAGGACATTCCGTCCAAATGGGCCGGAGTAGTACGACAGCTTCCTTTTGCTCCTACTACTGCTTGCGTCGAACAGATGGCGTGCAATATCCATTTCACCCAATGAAACGGCCAGGTAGAACGGGGAGGAGGCAGCATCAGCATCGGCATCGGCACCAGCAGCCTGCTTCTCCTCCCCTCCCTCATCACATGGTGGAGCGCTGCTGCACCTGCACGCAAGCTCTGAATCCAGAGACAGGAGCTGATCAATGGCGGGCTTGCTGGCGGAACGAACGGCGTGGTGCAGGGCGGTCTCCCCAAGGTGATTCTGCAGTCTCAGGAACGCCTTGACCGCCTTGTCGTCGCCGGTCACGAGAGCAACCAGACGGCGGATCATGTGGGCGTTCCCAGCACCGGCGGCGCAGTGCAGGGGCGTGTCGCCCTTGTTGTTTCGCGCGACCAGCAGGAGACCCTTGCAGCCGATGTGGCCGTGGATCATGGTGGCGCAGTCAAGGAACTCGTGGCAGTCACCGCTTGCTGCAACCACGTGGAGCAGGGAGTCCCCGGCCTCGGCGGTGGTCACCCCATCCCCATCGAGGAGTCCGAGCGGTGGTGGTGCTACCTCGGCAGGACGGCGGCGATCGACTTCCACGACTACGACTTGTTTGGCTTCCCCCTCCATGCCGCTGTCGTCGTCGTCCTTGTTCGTCCCTAGCAGCAGCTCCTTGAGCCGCTTGCTGTCGCCGCGGCGAGCAGCCATCAACAGCTGCGGATCGAGCAGTTTGGCTGCCGGCCGTGCATTGTCGTTGTTGTCACTTGTAGCAGCAGCAGCCGCTTGCTGGTGGGTTTCTATGGCGGCCATCAACGGCGATGGGCTCGCTGTTAGGTGGTCAGAGAAGGTAGGCTATCGTAAGTAGGTTACTAGTATTGTACGTTAGCTTTGGTTTGCATTGCTGTGCGTGCTACTTCTGGGTTGCCCAATGGCCAGCTAGTTACTCCTATATATAAGCCGTCCATCGCCGGGGCTTTATATTGATATACTATATATATACAGTTTATTCTTTTGTGGCCATCACGCACAATTAAAGCATAAATACTACGGCATATGGCGCCAAAAGCAACCGGTTTTTGCATTCTACATACTACGCGGCTAAGGCTAACGAAACAGGGAACCTGGATGCGGTAAGGGATCAATAAACTGACAATTACTTGTGCCCCACGGCGATGACACATGTCTCTCACCACGTACGCGTTCATGTATGTCATGTCACTGCGTGTGTGTCTCATCTCGGAACCCTCTCTCTCTGAGTCTCTCTCTCCCCATGCATCTCTCTGTCTGCTAATCGAGCAATTAAAGGGGTACCTAGCCTCTCTCTCTCTCTCTCTCTCTCTCTCTCTCTCTCCCGTGCATCTCTCTATCTGCTAATCGAACAATTAAAGGGATACCTAGCTTGAACAGACAGAGAATGACAGGTCGGCGTCCTTTAGGCTAAAGTGATGTGCACATTATATTTTGGTAGTTACATATATATAATCCTGCAAACGTTTTATGAACCTAGGCCGCTGGGCACAAATTCTGTACACATGCAGCAAATACGTCTTGGTTAGTTATTAGTAGCTAGTCCACATCAACCCGTGCTATCACACAGGCTGGAATCTTAATAGATATAAGCATTAGTTACTGTTTAATATTTCCAATTCATAATATACTTATATTAAATTATATATTTTTCCTTTGTTCATTAGGCATACTTACGAATTATTGATCTTTTTTTTTACTCATACACATAGCCTTTTTTCTCCTTTATGGCACCTATGTATATCTTGAATATGTATTGTTGAAACCTTAGCTCAAACTATGGTGGCCCTTGCTGTAACCCATATCTTATTATAACGTCAAGAATCTAAATTTTGATTTTCAAATTTTTATCTCTTGATTGCTATACATTTGTTAACCTTAAGTTATGTTGAAATTCTGGTGCTTATGATATCTTTTATTAACTCTTCTTTTATACTTTTGAAAAATAAGTATTTTAGGTCGTAGACTGCTCTCATAAGTAATACGATGGCATAAAGAGTCATTTAAAACTTGCATCATGGCTCTTTAAATCAGCAGTAGAGTTTGAAGTGAGATATAGGATGGGGCTAGCAGTTCTAACCTAAAGGAGATATTAATATTTAAGTCTTATATAATGATTGTTTACTCTAGGAATATTAAGGGATATGAAGACATAGTCACATTTGGACTGCAATAACCTCCCCCACTTCTCAAGATGTTTAAATTTTGAGAGATTTACTTGTATGGCCCCTGAAAAAATGTCCCTTTCTTGTATGGCCTTATTTTTTTGAACTTCCTTCTATGGCCCTAAAACGAATTTTTGATTACTTGTATGGCCTTCCGTCCATTCAGCCTACTTAACGGTGTTAACTAAATGGTAAAAAGACCATATTACCCCTAATGGAAAAAATTATAGAGTTTTGTTTATTTTTTATATTTAGATAATATTTGGCAAATAATTTGACACATAATAGTAGAGCATATTTGGAGTATTTCATCAATTATTTGCTAAATATGCTCTACTGTCATGGTCAAATTATTTGCTAAATATTACTCTAGATATAAAAAATAAACAAAACTCTAAAACTTTTCTTTTTTCTGCAGGGGGTAATATGGTCTTTTACCCTTCGCTAACACCGTTAAGTGGACTGAAGGGACAGAAGGCCATACAAGTAATCAAAATTTGTTTCAAGGCCATAGAAGAAAGTTCGAAAAAAAATAAGGCCATATAAGGAAGAGGTATTTTTCTAGGGCCATACAAGTAAATCTATCTTAAATTTTCTTTTGTTAAGGAATTATATGTGCAAAGAACATACGGTTATACTATCAGTTATAGACATGTCAAACTTTTTTGTTAAAATATATAGATATATCAATAGTAACAATAATTATAAATTATATGTCATATTTATTAATATAGCTTTAATAATTTGTTAGTATCTATAGAATATAAGTAGTTAAGAAAATATTTTTCATAATTGTTGAGACATACCATATATATTTATTGAACATGCATGCATGTGTACTTGATCTGCATGTCGACATAACATCTATGTTTACTTTAATCACATTTTAATATATTATTAATAATAGAAGTGTATAATATAGAAACATATATATGCTTTATAGTTATTTAAACAATTTTTGTAATTATAGACATGGAAAATTTACATGTAGATTTGAAAGGATATTTAAGTTTTTATATTAGTGCAATAAGTAGTAATTTAGATTTAAATTTAAGAGGTCATGTTGATTATCAATCATAATAGCAAGTAAATATACAAATTTTGGTTTACTTTAGATCATGTGTCCTTAATGCTACAGATGAGTAGTTTAGATATAAATTTATGGGTTACTTTATGTTGTTTTACACAAATTGCAGAGGCAGGCAAATAGATGATGTTTTTTTGTGGGTCTCACGACGATACCTTAAGCTTAGTCTCAATTAAATACACAACATGATATGTATTTAGTAGAAACCTAGGCTTAAGTTATATAAGCTCTTGTTGCATCCCTTTCTATGAGATTACGAACCTATAGTTTTCAACTTTCAATCTAGTTGTTTTATACTTTTCATCCATGTTAATTGGAAACTCTAGTGCTTTTGCATCTTTGATTCAATTTTTTCATATTTTATTTTATTAAATAAATTGTAGGTCACAGGATACCCTCTTATTTATTACAATGGCAAAAATAATCACTTCAGATTGCACTTGTGGCACTTAACATGTTAAATTTATTATACCACATAATTACATATGCAGTAGTATTGTTTATAGAACATACAGTGCTTCAAATTAAATTACTAATATTGATATGACATAATATTTTAGTCAAAATGTAAATTTATTTAAAATAATAACTTATGAAGTCTATTATCATGGAGTACTAATCTTACTTCAAGTGACAATTTTCAGTATCATTGATATATGTTTTGTTAAGGAATTATTTTTTCACGCTTGATAATATATTAAAATAAATATTCATCCTAATGTATAGGTCAACATTGTGGAACACAGCATTACGCTTACTTTTAAATTAACAGTTATAGAAGTGTGTAATTTAGAAATATATATAGTGTACTTTATGGATGTTTAATTATTTTTGTAATATCCTATAATAATATTTAAATGTAGATTTTAGTCACATTTTTTATTTTTTATAACCGCTGAGATGGAAAATTTAGATAAAAATTAAAAGGTGGCATTTTATATTATCTTTCATAATAGCGTATATATATGGATGACTTGAATGCCAACTTAGAGGCTACTTTGCATTATCTTTGATAATGAGAGGTGGGTAATTTATAGAGAATATTAGGGGAGTATCCAAAATTATTATCTTTCACTATAGCAGAGGTGCAGTGGGGAATTTATACACAATGTTGGCAGTTATTTTGAATTATCTTTGATAATGACAAAGGTGGGTAATTTTGAATTTAGGGGTTATTTTGAATTATCTTTTATGATGACAGAGTAATTTATTTAAGATTTTGGGGGTTATTTTAAATTATGCTTCATAACGGCAAATGTGGGTAATTTAGATGCAAAATTTGGGGGTTATTTCATGCATTTTTTATAATGATAGAGGTAGGTAATTTTATAATGATCTAATGGATATTATTAGTGATCATGATTAGATCTACTAAATTAAAGGTTAGATGTTTTCTGATTATTGAAGAAATTTCTATTATTTATTAATTTCTTCTAGCGTATATGATGAGAATTAACGTGGAGGCTCTGTTGGGAACTTCAACTAGTAATAGTAAGATTGTGAGAGTTTCTAGAATTTATCTTTTTTTTCTAACTTATTTGGTAATAATTAATGTAGAGCCTCTCTTTGGCCTCCAATTAGTAATATTAAGATTAAGATAAGATAAGATGATCCTGCAAAAGTTGTACATGCATGCAAACACGGTTGGTATCGAGGATATTTCATTTGGGTGCATCACCCACGCTGTACCTTGGCATGCACAAATAAATTGTACATGTAGGACTTACTCACCGTGGACGCCAAGTATATTCCATATATTGTAGCTCGATCTTGCACTTTACCCTTATTGTTAGTTTGCCCCACCCCTCTTTATCTTTTCCCTGTACGTTCAAGATCGATCCAACTAGTGATTATTCCTCCTTTGCCGATTAGTTATTACTAGCTCAAAATGCAACTTCGTGTGATGTTTAAACATGTTTTGGGGGCCAAAGGTTGGGTTAGGGACGATCTATTAGATATAGTAAAAATATTTTGACCCGTCTAATAATTTATTATTTATTTTGTATTCGACCACTTGAAACTTGGAAGGCGAAGCGGATCGGAGTTCTACGAGCAAAAGACGGTACGTGAGGTTCATCTATTGGAGAAGAAATTCGGTTGTGGAGTTGAACCAAAAAACCCGGGCGGGATGTTGCCTAGCTTTCCTCGTGACATATGTGTTGGATTTATTATGGGCTAAACCTATATTAAATTTAATAATAAATCGAATAACTTTATGATATGTAACGGTTTAGTGTTTTACTGGATTTTGACTATACATTGACTCAATTTATATGGCTGGACTTTATTTGACTATGTTGAGAAACTGAGAAAAGGATAAAGAAGTGTCACACGCGTGCGTGCGCGCCACCGCCACCCGGCCGGCCGAGGCGAGACAGGCAGGCAGGCGGCGAGTGGGCGGGCGTGGCATGATTTTGCCACTCACATCCATTGATTGTGGGAGTTCATCTCTTTTACATTAAACCTTCTCTGTCTCTTCGCTAAAAAGGCTCATCGTCTCCGTCCGTCTGGTTACTTCTTCTCCGAGAACTCAGAAACACCTTCCTGTAGTGACATAGCCTTCCCCGTCTCGAGGTGCGCGGCGATTAGTTTTTTGGGGAGCGAATACACGACTGCTCGATCTTCTTCATCCTCGGGACATGACGGCGTAGACAACACTGCGAACCTCTTCCTGCATCGATTGTGATCTACGACTTCGAGCGACTCGCTAATTCGTACACCATGACTGACGGTACTAGCGAGAGTAGAGCCTCCGATGCGCTGGGCATGGGACCCTTCTCTAGGTACACCCTTAACCTTTCTCAGTGCGTTAAAATTATGGTGTTCATATTGTTTTTGTCTTGGTTTGTTACTGTACCATTTGATATTCCATGGATTCATATGTTTAATCATGTTGTTGTCATGTCCATGATATTTGTACTTACTAGTATGCCTTGGTTACGTGTCGTTAATGATATTAATATTTGTCATATGGTCTATGATTTTGTCTTCATACTTCTCTTGCCATGATTTACTAGATTAAATCACGTTAATTTCCTGATTTTTTATGATAATACATGCATGATGCATGGATTACGTCACATGGTTTCTCATATGGCATCATAATTATGCTGTTAATTTTCTGGATTGAACTGAGATTAAATTTGTCTAAAATTCTAACAATCTAAAAACCTAATATTAGGCAATTTTCTCTCAGTGGTTTCGCTGCTGTTTTAAAGCCAAATTTATTTGATGGAAAAAATTTTATGATTTGGCGTGCAAGGATGGAGTTGTGGCTTACTGCTATGAACTGCTATCACATTGCATAGGGGATGCTTGAAAATATGGCATCTGCAGACGTGCCAAAATTTTGGCTAGCCGATAACCAGTTTAGAGGCGCTGTGGTTAGTGCTCTTCATAGCAAGTATGAGAAAAGCTACATATCCTGTGCATCTAGTCAATAATTATGAGATGTTGTTGAGGCTAAGTTTAGAGCTGAGAGTGAGCTGTACCTCATGGAGCAACTGTATGACTATAGCTAAGGAACTTGAGCTTTTTCCATATGTGTTGCCTCACAAGTTTATGGCCGGTGGTATTATCGCTAAACTACCACCTTCTTAGAGGGATTTTGCTACCTCTCGAAAGCATAAGAGACGGGAGTTCAATGTGGCTGAGCTCATTGGAAGAGAGGGCGAGAGCAAAAGACAACAGTGGGAAAAGGCTTGAGTCTTCTGCTACAAACATGGTGCACAAGAAGAACTCCTTTGCATTCTGTAAGAACATGAAGAAAAACAACAACAAGCAAGAAAATATGACAAAGCCTAAGTAGTTAGCTGAGTTCAAGAAAAAGAACAACAACAAGAAGAAAGGTGGAGGTTGCTTTGTTTGTGGTAGTGGTGAGCACTGGGCGAGTGCCTACCCAGAGCTCAAGTACAAGTAAGAGAAGAACTCTGCGAACGTGGTGAATAATGAGATTGAGGGAGAAACATTTGGGTATGGTAATTCTTTACTGTTTGTTCTTTCAGTTTGTCATTCACCTGAGTGGTGGATGGACAGTGGTGCAAATATTTATATTTGTGCTGATGTTTTCTTGTTTGCTTCTTACCAGGTCGACAAGATTGGAGCCTTGCTGATGAGGAACGGCTCGCGTGCACATATTCTTGGTGTTGGTACCGTCATTCTAAAGTTTACTTCGGGGGAAGACGGTGCTATTGAGGAATGTGCAGCATGTGCCCTCCATCAAGAAAAATCTTGTTAGTGGTTCAATGATGTGTCACAATGGCTACAAGATCATGCTTGAGTCCAATAAATGTGTTGTGTCGAGACATGGTACTTTTATTGGTAATGGATATGATTGCGGAGGTCTGTTCCGCTTGTCTTTGCTTGATGTGTGTAATAAGATTGTAAACTTTGTTAATATTTTTGATGAGTTAGATTTATGGCATTCACGTCTATGTCATGTTAATTTTGGTTGTCTCGTGCAGCTAGCAAATGTGAATTTAATCCCCAAATTTAACTTGATTGAAGGTTCTAAATGCCATGTGTGTGCAATCCAAACACCATAAAAGCCTGACATGGCTTCTGGGGCGAGGAATTTGACACCCCTAAAACTCGTTCATTTGGATTTATGTGAAACGAATGGCGAATTAACCAAAGGTGGAAAATGACACTTCATGACTTTTATTGATGATTGTACTAGATTTTGCTACATGTATCTTTTAAAATCAAAAGATGAAGCATTATTGTCGGCCCCTCATTTTGAGATTCCTAAAATACCCATATTTGCGCCGAGGATCACGTACAAATACGTCTATAGTACACAGAAATGGCACACAAATTTAAGAAAAAGTACCGAGCTTTATTGATATTAAATAAAAGGGTTCTACATTGTTAGGGCATAGCCCTTGGGTTACATAAGAAATGACTAAGGCCGTAATATGTTTGGCTTTATTACATGGTAGGTTCTAAGGCGATACTAATTATTCTAGCGAAGCGTAGCAACTATTCCACAGGCATCTTGAGCGTAGCCGAAGTCCTAACTCCTACGATCTCATCCAACGTGTCGGGGTCCTCACGTAGCTCCTAGACATCAGGGTCCACCTCCTCTTCATAGTCGCGATCATCTTCGAGGTCGTAGTCTGCATGGCAAAGAGGGGTGAGTACTTACGTACTCAGCAAGTCCTAACATCTTGGTGGAAAAGAGTGATGATAAAAATTAAGGTTGGTCCTAGCAGGGTAATATCCTCATCACTAGTCCCGGGTTAGTTCATTTCATATACACAAGTTTAAACATTATCTCATTAGTCATATATAATTCTAATCATAGCGTCCCATCCCGGCACCTGCCCATTTCAAGAACGTGGCTATTCGAATAGATTCTAATAACTCTGCAGAGGGTGTACACTTTTCCCCACGCGGTAGTTACGATTCTTTCCACAGCCCATGGTTAGAAAGGAACTACCGAGATCTCTGTTGACGGTGGATAACATCAATTTTTATTAGAACTTTAGACAGGAAAAGGCACATGAATACACATTAGTCTAGGATTTTAATTGACAATTTCCACGAGTTTTGCATATTCTATATTTTCCAGAGACCTTTCTAAAAAAGCTTAAAAGAGGGGATTACATTGCATAATTATCACAAAACTTATCCGCGTCGGCAAATATCATCATTAGACTCAGGAAGGGTCTAGAAGATACCCGAAGCAGCGGCCCGGACCCATTGGGGAGTCCAGTGGGGCCGGCCGGCCCCACCCTGGCGCCGGTCGGCGCCCCCCTAGGGCTTCTGGCCGTCGCCTTCTGGAGTCTTTCTCCCACGCTTCCTTGGCACCCAAGCAAAGCATCCATACGTCGATCTAAGGTCGGTTTGATCGGACGGTGCATAAAACATGAAGACGCGGATCGATGACGTGGCGGTTCCTTGCCCACTACTCCACCTCGGCCTATATAATGACGCCCCAAGGCCCTTCCTAGAGGCATTCTACACCCCGGTGCTTCATATTCTCTACATAATTAGGGTTAGGGTCCCTCTAGTTGATCTAGTTCTAGTTCATCTAGATGTAGCAATTAGGAGAGACTAGTTCATCTAGATCTAGTCTTGTTTAGAGATTAGAGAGATTGAGTAGAGGAGTAGAGATTCTGGAGGAGTTTCGGCCTGTCGGTACTTCTTCGTGGCTGTATTCTTCTGGATTCAGCTTCCTCGCCCGGAGCTGCGTTCTAAGGTACTTTTGTATTCAACACTCCAATTCAAGTAAGCAGTTGTTCTTATTTGTTCTTAAGTTCACAGCTCATATTGAGTGCTTTGATCTTGGTCATTACTTGGTTGAAGTAGTATTTCGTAGTGTAGGCGTGGTGTCTGGGCTAGGTTTACTTGTGGATGTCCTCTGATTAGCCGGATAGTGGTAGCTCGCGAAGGTGACTTTATAGCTTCGTTGAATCCTCTGTAGTCCACTTCCCGTTGATAGGATTGATAGGCTTATAGGTGCTTGGTAGGAGATTACTCTGTTTCTTCTCCTATTCGGGTTACTTGTCCAGTTAGAATGGTATTATACAAAGCTTACCGGTTGTCAGAACTAGAGTTCAATAGCTATTCCTCTTTCTTGATATTATCTAGCCTAATTGTAGGGTTAAGTCTATATACTTTGTCATCATTACAACTGTTCCCTGTGGATACGATATTTAAAACCTCCAGGTAAAATGTGACACTGGCACGATATCTGTGCGCTTGCGAATAATCTTACTTAAATCTTATTTAAAGGAGTGCATTTAATTTATACCAACAAGCATTTTTGGCGCCGTTGTCGGGGAACGGTTTGCTGATTTTGACTTAGTCTAGCTTAATCTTGTATTATATTTTTATCTTTTCTTATTTTATCCCATTCTCTTCATTATTTTTGTGTTCATCCTTATGGATGTTTTTAATTCTATTCCTATCTGTCTTTATGGCATGCGCGAAAGCTTCAGGCCACCAAAATCTAATGAACCTATGATAACACCTGGCTATGAGCTGCGCCCATGTTTAATTAATATGATTCGGGATAAACCCTTCTCGGGAGAAGGTAATGAAAACCCATACTCACACTTACGAGAATTCGAGCAGACCTGTGCATGCTTGCGCATTGCTGGCATGTCCGATAAGACTATTAGATGGAAGCTTTTTTCGTTCTCCTTGACCGGAAGAGCCAAACATTGGTATAATCGAGCCGTAGGGAGTATGCAAGGTGATTGAAAAATATTATACTCTAAATTTTGTTTATATTTCTTTCCCATCCATAGAGTAGTTAACCTTCGGAAAGAGGTTCTAACTTTTAGGCAACTAGAACAAGAATCTCTTAGTACGTCATAGGATCGTTTTAATGAACTTGTTATATTTGGCCCTGACCTTGGTTTTCCAGACCCTGTACTTATTCAACATTTTTATTTGGGTCTTACCAAGAAATCTAAGAAATCCCTTGATTTAGCCTCTAGAGGAGCTTTTCTTCACTTACCTATAACTGAAGCAAGGCATATGCTAGAAAAGGTTGCTCTAACTAATTCTGAGCTCTCCGATGAAGAGAAGGACTTATCACCCGAACTAGAAATAAAAGTCTTGGTAGCTAAAACACAATCATTCCTTTTTCAAGATTTGGCTATCAATCCTAAACCTTTGAAATTTCACTTTGATGATTTAGACTTCCTGTTAGCTAAGATGCTCGTAAATCAATACACATCGGATCTCCTCGGAAGAGCATCTTGGGAAAAGTGTCGTCAACTTCCTTTCCCTCCTAAAAGACATTGGGAAGAGTTCAAGGATGACATGTCAAGTGATGCCATAGAAGGAGAACCAAGCCACTTAGGAATAAATTCAATCTTCTCCCCTTCTATGTCTATAGTAAATGTCTCTAAACCCATCCTTGACCCGAATGAGTCTTTTTATTCTCTTTCTACTAAACTTCATAATGACCCTAGAAATCCATCGAGACATCCCAAGAATAAGAGTCATGAAGATTATAGGAATGCCCAAGAAGAGCAACAACAATGGCAGGAATGCGTAGAATATACTAGAAATACATATGCTATTGTAAAAGAATGGATGGAAGAGGACGAAGCTTTGGCACTAGCATCTAAACTTGGTTTAAATTCAAATGGTGAGCTTAAATCAATTTCTTTAATAAACAGAACTCACCCAAGTTTAGATAAAGCTTTAGACGAGACCAACCTTAGAGACATCGATTCATGTGAAATCCTAGAAAATAAAACATCCAATAAATGTCATAGGCATGAAATAATAGAGGCAAACTTGTTGCCTAAAGACATCCATGAAGAAACACCCTTGGAGTTTGAAAAGGGAGATCACATCGATGAGCATGGGAATTATCTCATTAACACTTCATCGAATCCATGCTCATATGAGAAATCTCCTGGATCAATTAGTCTCTATAACATTACCCTACACAAGATTTTCAACCCCCTCATTCTACCTGTTTATAAAATTATTGAAAGGGTGGTTGTAGATGCATATGTTTATCATAAATATTATAGATCTCGTTGTAATCTTGATATAGGTGCACAAAGGCTAATGTTCTAAAGGAAGCCCCTTCACTAACTGGATAATTAGAAGGTTTCCCAAGAACAACTTTGTGTCCCAAAATAACCACTTTTAAAAAATGGATTGAGCTTGCACCTTTAGCATAGAAATATGATTGTCAAAATATTCCTTTAGATATTTTTGTCACTAACCATTTCAGGTTTGAAATGAGAAAATAAGTAATGGCAAAGTGCCAGGTATGATCAACCGATCATAATACAAATTAATCCATCCAAACTTAATTTTGCTTTATAAAATCCAGCTTGGGGGAATGGCCTTATTTAGAAAATCCTATGTTGATAATATTGGTTGTCTCTACCTTTATTCAATTTGTTAACCATGCTCTTTCATCTCTGTTTTGAATAAACAATCTCTATAAGTGCTTTCATATTACCTTTGTCTGCTATAGTAAGATTTGGTTTGGAAGTAGTGTACATACTTTCAAAGGCTTTTGAATTAAGCGTGGTGCTTAGGTTAAATAGCCTTTCTTAACCAAAATTAGATATAGAGTTTAGCTTGGTTATTGAACTAGAAATTGTTGTAATAGACATTGGATATTTTGTAGACTAACCCCTGTAGAAAAACTTTTAATTTAACTTGGGTAAGTCATGAGATGAATTCAAGTCAGAGACGAAGTAGGGTACATCATAAACTTCATTAACTTTGTAGAAGAAGACACAGCTCATTCATCATGGATGGAAGAACTGCGAGTATTAATGGTTCGTTCACTTTATCTTCTACTACAAGTTACTGTGCCTCAAGTCATGTCTGTATAAAACATGATCTATGCTAAAACAATATTAATGTTATCTTTTCATTAGCATAGATAGAATAAAATAAAATACTGGACAAGCAACCTATGTTCAAAAGTTATATACTCCTTTGGGTATATGTTGTCCACTAATCTACTGCAGACATAATAATGACTGGAGTGAAAAGAGTCAAAAGATTAAAGAAGTAAAATTTAGCAAAAGAATGAGTGCAACAGAGGAGACAAGATGTCTATGAACAACTCAAGATGCAAGAGAAAGGACCACCAGTCATTTACCCTTCATCACTTAACGTCGTCACACTCTAATAATGAAGGTAATATCCTAAGGTAAGTGGTCACTGCTCTCCTCTTGATCTTGGTGCACACATAAATACAGACACAAACATATTAAAGTTACAACTTAAATTGATTAACCTGATTAACTCAACATGATCTGTTCTTTAAAATTATTTATGCCACCGTTCTCTTAATCTCAGTCTTAACTAAACAAGCTGTTGGTATAAATTAACTGCACCCTATATTATAGTTATAATCAGATTATCCGCAAGCTTACAGATATATACTGATCAGCACTTCACCAAGATCAACCTGGTTTTAATATCGAACCCAAAGGAACAGTAGGTGATTTGTGACTAAGTCTATAACTCTTAATCTAAAGGGGGCACAAACAGTCTAGAAAACTATCAAGAACGAGGAAATAGCTATTGCACTCTAGTTCCGACAATCGGTAAGCTTTGTATAATATCGTCTAATCGGGCAAGTCACTCGAATAGGAGAAGAAACAGAGTAATCTCCTACCAAGCACCTATCAGCCTATCTGTCCTATCAACGGGACGTGGACTCCAGAGGAATCAATGAAGCTATAAGTCACCTTCACGAACTACCACTATCTGGCTAATCAGGGGACATCTATAAGCATCCATAGCCCAGACACCACGTCTATGCTACGAATCACTCCTCTGACCTAGGAGCTACCCAAATCAAAGTACTCAATATAATATGAGTTGCAAACTTAAGAACGAATAAAAACAAGTTAATTACTTGAATCAGAATGGTGAATACAAAAGTACCTCAGAACGCAGCTCCGGACGAGGGAGCTGAATCCAGACGAATACAGCTACGAAGAGGCTCCGACAGGCCGGGACTCCTCTGAATCTCTACTCCTCTACTCTATCTCTCTAATCTCTATCTTGATTACTGGCCTAGATCTAGTGGATATCTATCTAATGCTCTGGCTCTTCAGCTCTTGATCTGGCTCTCTTCTCAGGGGGGGTCTGGCCCTTTATTTATAGCCCGGTGGGATGAATGCGCGCCGTTGGATCAAACTGACTTAACAAGGGGCTGAGATGACTCCTCGGAGGCGGTGGAGGAAGCTTCCGTAAGGGGGGGAGGCAAACCCTAGCCACGCCCGCCGGTGCGGGGGGGGGCCGCCCCCGGCCCCCACCAGGGCTCCTCTCGCCGGTCCCGCCCCGCCGCGTGTCTTCTAGATCCTTCCCATGTCCTGTTAGCGATATTTTCCGTCGCGATCAAGTTTTGTGATAATTATGCACTTTAATCCTTCTTTTAAGCTTTTCTAGATAATTCCCTGAAAAATATACAATTCATCAAAACTCATGGAAATTATTAGTAATAACCCTATTCTATTGGATATTCATGTATGACACAGGGATATTTACTAATAAAAATTATATATTAACAGGTGTCAACAATTACCCCCATTACTAAGGCTTTTACTCGTCCCCGAGAAAAAGGTTGGTTTTATCATAGAAAAGAAATAATCATTTAATGCATAACTTGAGAATCGAGTTATATAAAACTAGTCCGATTATCATGCAATTGTGGAATTTAAAGTGTCTACCATGAATCCTTGAGTGATTGAGGAGCAGAATAGTTTAAAATAGATCACTCTTTTCCTTTAATTTTATCTGTTGGAGGGCAAGTGAATTTGCAAATAAAACTTTAGCTCAACCTTCTCCTGTTTGTAGTGGTATTAGAATATGCGATATTAGTTAATTAATATTCATAACTAGGGAGAGAGATATCATATTCCTAGATCAAGAAAATTGTCTACTCTTGGTATATTGTGTCGGAGGGACCATGAGCTATTTAGGCTAATTCTACTGTTGAGCACATGCTCAATTTTCTTTTATTAAATTGAGGTTCCGGACACTTGTCCCTTTTTATTTCCTCGTGATCTATCTTTTTGAGGTTTCGGACACTTGTCCCTTTTTATTTCCTCGGTTTGTTTTTTTTAAATAGCTCATGCCTCCTTCACAATAATACTCAAGAGAGAGTTTATATTTTTTTTTACTGATACAGGGGATATGATACATCTCTCAACCACAGTCATCATAATTATAAATAATAGAGTAATATGATTATTATTTGTTTCCACCTCAAGGAGAAGTGAAGCTAATTGTTTTTAAATTTTCAAAATAAAACCTCCAAAGATAAATTATCGAGAATTAAGTTCTCATTATCCTACTATCTCATGTTCCACAATAACTTAAGCATTCATGATGTACCTATAATAATTTCCAAAGAATAATCATGACTTCGAGAAAAAAGTGTTATACAATTTATTTTCAAGTTATAGATTAAACGGTTTTATCATCTTTTAAAAGCATTCAATACGAAGATTTATAATTCGGATAATGAATCAAAGTAGAGTGTATGCAATTATATTGTATCGGACTCAAACCTGACCGTGACCGAGGCGAGGAGGCAAGAGGGGGTAGTAGGGCGCCGGCCGGCCCAAGCAGGGCGCCGGTCGGCGGGCTTTTGTGGCGCTTTGTGGGGCCAAGCCGCAAAGGCGTGGTCCTGGTTCAATTGTATTTCGGATTATGATATTTTTTCGATCGAATTTAATTCCGTAACTGTAATGTGCCTCCCCCACACTTGGTTTCCTGTATATTTTCCTGCGCAACATGTGGAGACAAACACATACCAAAAATAGAGAGTAGAGTAGATAAAAACATTAATAATATAAAGATAAGGCACTTTATTCATAATGATGGTGATAATGTATAACTTGACAGACGCTTTAACGACTGAGCTAACGACTGCCCTAGCTCATTAGGCTTTGTCCTAAGAAAAATTTATGACTCGACGGACTCAATTTACTAACCAAACTTGGCGAACTGTGCCTTATTACATGGATAACCAGGTAATTAATGTTGCCCTTCATTGGCAAGGCCCTGGATTTCTTCCTTGAGGGTCTCAACCTTTGCTTCGAGCTTGTCCTTGTCGCGCTTGAGACTACGGATTAACTTGACATTGATTTCTATCTGCTTAGTCATGTCGTTCATAATCTTATCCCTTAGCTTGTCAGTCTTCTCTAAGCCTTTAACAGTGTTAGAGAGGCCTTCAATCCTCTCACTAAGAATACGCAAAGAAAGCTAGGGCTGCTTTGGAGCCTTTTCTAACCTAGCGCGGATGCAACTCTCTTTCTCTTGGGCGGAGGTGGTATGAACTCAGTGTAGCAAACCTCGCTTGGGTTTGCACGAACTCCCCTGACAGCGGGACAAGCATTGGTGTACTTTGCACACACCAGCGTCCCGTTCTTGTCGGTCTTGACCAACAAGAGTCGTTCGTTGTCCCTAGGTGGAAGAAGCGGAGTACCCCGGGGAATAGCAATCTGCTTCCCCTTGGTACCGGCTTCTAGCAGCAGTCTTGCAGGTGGCGGTGGCAGAGCAGGCTGGTCTTGCACGTAGTAGGCTTGCTCGTTGTTGACGGCGGTTAACGTCAACTTTCATTAGAACTTTAGACCCAAAAGAAAACATGAAAACACACTAGTCTAGGGTTTTAACTAACAATTTTCACGAGTTTTGCATATTCTGTATTTTCTAGGGTTTATTTCAGAAAAAGCTGAAAAGAGGGATTCAAGTGCAAAATAAACATGAAATTTATCCGCTACGGGGAAACATCACGGGAAGACTCGGGAACCATCTAGAAGACACCCGAAGCAATGGAGGGCCGGGCCGCCGCCCGGTGGGGGCCCGGCCCCACCATGGGGGCGGGCGGCGCCCTAGGGTTAGGGTTACGGCCCCCCTTCTGGAATGTTCCTCCACCGCCTCTCCTGATGCATCTCAGCCCTTGGTTACGTCGGTTTGATCCTACGGCGCACGCGCATCCCACCGGACTATAAATACATGGGTAGACCCCCCTGGAAGGAGCCAATTCATTATTCATCAAGGCCTCAAGCCATCAAGCATCAAGAGCCTTCTAGTTCATCAAGAGCCTTCTAGTTCATAGTTCTAGTTAGCTAGATTAGAAGTAGAGGAGATCTAGTTCTTCATCGGGATCTGGAGCCCTGGCGTCGGGTTGGAGCGCAAGAGTTCGGTAATAGATCTAGTTCTTACTTTATTGTATTCATTATATATAGGGAGACTTTACTCTTAATAGATTCATATGTTCTTAATTGCAATAGTTATTGTCTACTTTGATTATATGTCTAGGATAGTTGGTTTGATCTTATTGAATTCATGTAATTGCTCGTATAATGTTTACCTAATCGATCGTTGGGTAGATGGTAGACAATATGTAGACGTGGTGTCTAGATATCTTGTTTATCTGCGAGTGCACCCTGACGTGCCGGGACGTGTGGTAGTCCGCGCGGTGTGACAATTGTGTTGGTTCCTCTATAGTACACCCCGTGCGTAGGACTAGCATGGGTACGGTCGCGAAGGAGGTGACCCTTGTGTCTTAATACCCTCATTAGTTGATGCCTCTTTACATGTGATTATGATATAGGGTTAACTTAACAATGATTTCTCGATGTAATTGCACTAATTAGAGTTATTCATTGATGTAGTTATAGAATTACCTTAGATCTGACTCCCTAGTTTATCCAATGGCTAACTATGGTTATGACTAGTAGATGCTCTGATGATTATCCATAATTATGATACTTGATGATTATGCTATCACCCATATTTACCCATATTTATCTTGTGACCTCTGCCAGTTATGAGTAGATTAGATGACATTGGTAATATCACTTATTCATCTTATATAGTCTCTTATCAATGTAATAGATTATAGTTTATTACATAGCTTTCCCAGTGGTATAAATATAAATCGACAACCTGGATGAACTCCCTAGGTAAAATGCTACAACGGTATAATTATCTGTTAAACTTGTAGAATCCATTTAGTTTACAATCCTATTATATTCATATCTTTTATATCTGCCCTAGTCACATTAGTACATGTAAATCTATAATAATTTCCTAGCAATATAATTAGGGATGACAACCTATTTCATGTTTAAGAATGTTAGTAATAAAGAGGTGGCTAGTTGCTAAATGACAAGTTAATTATTTACTGAGCATTTCGGCATTGTTGCTAGGGGTAGGAGTTATCTCTGCTTTTTTTAGTAATGACGGTAGTAAATGTCAACAAGCATTTTTGGCGCCGTTGCCGGGGAAGGCATAATAAACTTAGGATATATTGATAACATATATACACATGGATAAAGTTATATTACCAATCGATCTCTAACTCAATCGGGCACACCCTTCGTTGTTATCATTTTCTTATCTTATGCGGGGTGATGAATGAATGGTTTTCTCTTCAAGAAACTTTCTTGACGATCCGGAGAAACTCCTTAGAAAGAAGAAGTTTGTAGAAGCAAGGGACAAATTTGAGTCACCATCAAGAACACCCTCTCTCTCAAGCTAGCTCTTGAGAGGAGCCGGCTCCAACACTTTGGAAGAGGAATTTGAAGAACAAGTGGAAGAACAAGCGTAAGAGCAATTAGGTGAAAACCTAGCTCCCGTTTTGAAAACATGGCTGAGAAGACAACTGCGAGAGTTCTCTGCCCCAACAACAGCGAACATTCGGACTGGACCAGTAGTCAACACTGGGGAGAATGGATTCGAGCTCAAGCCTGCCCTCATTACCATGGTTCAAGCCAGCCAATTCTGTGAAAAAGGTCATGAAGATGCAAGTGCACACTTACAACACTTTCTAGAGATCTGCGGCACCTTCACGATCGATCGAGGAGTATCAAAAGATGCTATCTTACTCCGTCTTTTCCCATTCTCATTATTGGGGAAAGCCAAGCGGTGGTTCTACATCAACAAAGACAAACACAATACATGGGACCTATGCTCGATTTGCTTTTACGGCAAAATTCTTTCCTACGACCAAGACCAATGCTCAAGCGTGGGAAGATTGCAAGTTTCCAACAACAACATGATGAATCATTCACTTGAAGCATGGGAAAGATTCCAGAATTACATTGAAGACCGTCCTCATCATGGGATAGAGGAGTGGCTACATTAATCTGCAACTTTCTATCACGGGCTCATCTCTAGTAACCGTGAGTCTATTGATGCTACAAATTTGGGGGAGCTTTCTGTCACTTAAGCTCTCGGACGCTAAAGCACTTGTTGAGAAGATGGCCTCAAATTCAACATGCAATGAAGAACGTGCTCGGCCTCGAAAGAAAGGGGAGGAATCCATCATCTCAAGGAAGGCGATATGGTCCTTTGCCAAGCTAGACCTCATCATGAAGAAGCTCGACATAGAGAAAAAGGAAGTCATGCACATTAATGATTCCCATATGACATACGAAGAATGTGGAGACTACGGGCACTCACTGTCGGTTGCCCTACACCGCAAGAGATGTGAACTTCATCAATAACAACACCTACTATCGTCCTCAACAAAATCAAGGGTGGAACCAACAACCTTGACAAGGTAATTACCAAGGTAACAACCAAGGTAATAATTTTAATAATTACAACCTTCTGCCTTTGAGGGAATTAGTTACTAGTCAATCTAAACTACTAGATCAAATGACTAGGAAACTAACATCAAATAATAAAACTTTGGAAAACATACATACTAGAATGGATACTTTTGCTTCTGCCATAAAGAACCAGCATAGTTTCAATAAAATGCTAGAATCACAATTAGCTCAATTAGCTGCTACTGTTCCTCTATTGGAAAAAGGCAAGATTCCAGACCAACCAGAAGATTTAGAAACTGCTAACCTTGTTGATATTCACAATGCAACCCAATATCATATTGAGCCTGCAGATGTACAGTGGATTGACCACTCTCTACCAGAGAAGATGGGAGACCCTGGAAGACCTGTCATTCCTATCTCTATAGGATGCCACAGCTTTCTAGAGGCTATCTGTGATTTCGGCGCAAGTGTCAATATCATGCCGAAGGTAATTTATGAGAAAATATTAAATGATCCCCTGTTATACACAAATATGCGTTTGCAGCTTGCAGATCAGTCCATTTGCTACCCTGAGGGAGTACTAGAAAAAGTTGTTATTAGAGTGGGGCAATCATATGTCCCAGTTGACTTCTGGTCATGGAGACAGGAGTAGATGAGAAGGCACCCATCATTTTGGGTAGACCATTCTTGTGCACAACAAAAGCCATCATCTATGCAGAGTACGCCAAGATTGTCCTATCCATCAAGGACAAGAAAGAGAGATTCACATTCAAGAACCGCGTCCTGAAAGCTCCTGCAGCCCCGAAGCAATTCCATCAACAAGAAGAGCAACAATAGCAACCAATGCCGAAAAAGAAGAATAATAGAAACAACAGAAGATGGAGGAGGACCAAGCATGCACCTGCGGAGACAACTCAATTGATCACTGCTCTCAACACAGAGAATGATCATATGCTACCCAAGCCATTTCCAATCAAGAGAGGTGATCCAGGTGTCCCAATCATCGAATGCACAATCAAAGACACCACCTTCGCCCACACCGTCTGCGACACTGGATCAGGCTGCAACGTAATATCAAAACAGATATATGATGAGTTATTTGATTTACCTTTATACCCAACATGTATTCAGCTGCAGATGGCGGATCAATCACTAAGGTTCCCTGAAGGAGTGGTCAAGGATGTCATGGTAAGAATTCAAGGACAACATATACCTGCAGATTTTCTAGTTCTTGACATGCAGGGAGACGATGATTCCCCGATCCTCTTGAGAAGACCGTTCCTCTACACAGCCAACGCAAACATCTACATTGGGTCTAGACAGATCCACTTCAACTTGCCCACTGGAAAGGTACGCTGTCAATTTAGAACACTTGTTAACCAGGAACAGATCAGGAAGCAACGCAACAGGAGAAGACGCCAAGCCCACCGTCAGGCTGCCCAGCCTCACTGCAGTTGGGAAGAATTTTCGGGCAAGATAGTGAAGTATGAGGACTGCTACAAGGAGCAAGAAGAGAACACGCGAGCACCCCGCTGGAGTGAGTGGGCAGAAGAAGCTGAAAGGATGGACCAAATCGCCAAGGAAGAGAAAGAGGAGATCCTAGCACGATTAGAAGCGTGGGAGAAGGAGAACAAAGATGAAGAGTTAGAACTAGAGAAGAAAGAAGCAAAAGAGACAGAAGCGAGATGGAAGGAAGACGCACGTGACGCATCACCACGGGACGGGGAGTTGACTGAGGTTACCTCAGACGATGAACCCACTGAGTAAGTGTTCTCCTATATTTAAGTCCTGTCGGTAGACTTTAAATTCCGTACCCTAGCCATAAGGTTAGAATGGTAGTTATCTCATTAAATGCATTTGCAATTTATTTAGTAGCATAATTTTCTTTTGCACACTAAAAGAAATAAAAACAACAAAAATATTTACTGCATTACTCATGGCATCACAAAACCCCATGTGGATACCCTATGGTATATTCCGAAGGAAAATCCGCTGTGGTGGCATAAAATAAAAATGATAAAAATATAGCATTCATATTTAAATTCCTACATCATAAATAGAAAATTCAAAAAGAAGAGAAAAGTGAAATCCTGTTAGACAACATTAAAGCTAGCTCATAAAGGAGATCAATTACTCTTTGGTGACCGCTAACCCATTGTTAAATTCGAGCCTCGAGTTTTGGGTTTCTTTTTGTGGAGTATTTATGCAGAAGAATATCATAGTTAGGAGAGAGTCTATCGGTGGTAACCACCGGGTTCGCTCTTGGCTAGCTCGCTCTGAAGGACGTCTACATCGATATTGCAACCATCCAAATTGGGGAGGAGCATCCTCTAGTTATCGGTGACTACACCTAGGCGATTATTAATTTACTTTATATAGATATTCATAAAATACCAAAAATATGTGGGCACATGAAGGTCCACAAAGTCATAAAGTCTTTTATCAGGTATTTAATATAAAACCATAAAAAGATATATAATACTTAGTCATATACATATTAGAGTATAATTTAAAGTTAGTCCCGGCTAGAGCTAATTAAAGATTGATGAACATAAAAATTTATCTTGGAGATGATGAATAGTTGCTCTATTATAATGCTCACCAAGTACCTAGCTGCCAAACTTAAATCTCCCTAGTTCTAAACATGGTTGTTTTAATTGGAGAATTTATTCTGAATCTTAATTGTGGAGGCATACGCTTGCGCTAAGTCTAGGTAGTTGATCGATATGATTCATGAAGGTTGAACCGCTATTTATCTTATTCCAAGCATTACTAAGTTCTGGAGGTTTATTTTAAAAATTTAAAATTTACATGATGAGCTCTTGTATGACAAAATGTGAATTCCTACCAAAGCCAGAATTAATATCTTAGAGGATAGAAAAAAACCTTTTCACATTTAAGCTACTTGTTTTGCATTGAGTTCAGTCAACCTGTGTTGTATACCTTGAGAGAGTCTCGTCATGCTTTTAAAACCAAGAAACACTTACACACTCCAGTCCACATATGCATTATTCCTACTTTAGGAGTAATCGCAATCATTCACCATATTTTCATACATGTTCATCATAAAATGTTCTCCTCCTACACTGAGAGGGACATAAAAATATACAATCACCCTATAGGATAACCCCCGGTCTTTAATGCTCTAAGTCCCGATTATATCTCTCGATTCATTTATTGTATTCAAAGAATGCATGTGGCTAAAAAAAAAAAAAAAAAAAAAAAAAGAGAAAAAGAGGGGAGTAAAAGATGGACAAGTGTCCCAAGTAATTAAAACAATGGGTACTAGATGCCCGCCTCCCTGAATAAAAATAAATAATAAAGATAGCCCATGTCTTTCCTGAAAAGTTTCAATAGAGAGCTATTCCCAAAGAGCAACCCTAGAAATAGAAATTAGCCACAAATACTACATATGCACCTATCCACCATATTCCATACACATACACATCTTGGTTTGATTGTATGCCTCGATTCTCTATGGATCCATTAGTTGACTTTACAATACATGCATTGTAAGTATGCCTATCCTTGTTATTGACACTCCTATAAGCTCTACCATATATACCTTTAGCTATAGGAGGCATAACATCATTAATGCCTCAAGAGAGAACCATAAATACCACATACATTGAGAGACTTGAGGTTGTTATACAATTAAGCTCTGAGTTTTATTTTGAAAACTTATAAAAAAACTCCAGAATATTGGTACAGCAAAGAATTTGAGACGTAGTACTTAGCTTGATTGTTCTATCTTTCGACTGCTCAAGACCTATGCAAAAGCCGTGAAGCCCCATATTACAGGTGAAATGAATAAGTTTGAAGGTTAGAGCATATATTGTTTGATCCGGAGGAAATTCTTGTTTGAGAGCATGTGTACTTGAAAGTATAATAATATTGTAGCAACTCCTGATCCAAATACAATAACAATTAGGTTTAGTTTGTTTGCCAAGGGACTGGCAAAAGGTAAGCTTGGGGGAATTGTTGACGGTGGTTAACGTCAACTTTCATTAGAACTTTAGACCCAAAAGAAAACATGAAAACACACTAGTCTAGGGTTTTAACTAACAATTTCCATGAGTTTTGCATATTCTGTATTTTCTAGGGTTTATTTCAGAAAAAGCTAAAAAGAGGGATTTAAGTGCAAAATAAACACGAAACTTATCCGCTACGGAAAACATCACGAGAAGACTCAGGAACCATCTAGAAGACACCCGAAGCAATGGAGGGCCAGGCCGCCGCCAGGTGGGGCCGACCGGCCCCACCATGGGGCCGGGTGGCGCCCTAGGGTTAGGGTTGCGGCCCTCCTTCTGGAATGTTCCTCCACCGCCTCTCCTGATGCATCTCGGCCCTTGATTACGTCAGTTTGATCCTACGGCGCACGCGCATCCCACCGGACTATAAATACATGGGTAGATCCCCCTGGAAGGAGCCAATTCATTATTCATCAAGGCCTCAAGCCATCACGCATCAAGAGCCTTCTAGTTCATCAAGAGCCTTCTAGTTCATAGTTCTAGTTAGCTAGATTAGAAGTAGAGGAGATCTAGTTGTTCATCGGGATCTGGAGCCCTAGAGTCGGGCTGGAGCGCAAGAGTTCGGTAATAGATCTAGTTCTTACTTTATTGTATTCATTATATATAGGGAGACTTTACTCTTAATAGATTCATATGTTCTTAATTGCAATAGTTATTGTCTACTTTGATTATATGTCTAGGATAATTGGTTTGATCTTATTGAATTCATGTAATTGCTTGTATAATGTTTACCTAATCGATCGTTGGGTAGATGGTAGACAATATGTAGACGTGGTGTCTAGATATCTTGTTTATCTGCGAGTGCACCCCGACGTCTTGGGACGTGTGGTAGTCCGCGCAGTGGCAGCTGCGTTGGTTCCTCTCCGTAGTCCACCCCCCGCGTAGGACTAGCATGGGCACGGTCGCGAAGGAGGTGACCCTTGTGTCTTAATACCCTCATTAGTTGATGCCTCTTTACATGTGATTATGATATAGGGTTAACTTAACAATAATTTGTAGATGTAATTGCACTAATTAGAGTTATTCATTGATGTAGTTATAGAATTACCTTAGATCGACTCCCTAGTTTATCCAATGGCTAACTATGGTTATGACTAGTAGATGCTCGATGATTATCCATAATTATGATACTTGATGATTATGCTATCACCCATATTTACCCATATTTATCTTGTGACCTCTGCCTGTTATGAGTAGATTAGATGACATTGGTAATATCACTTATTCATCTTATATAGTCTCTTATCAATGTAATAGATTATAGTTTATTACATAGCTTTCCTAGTGGTATAAGTATAAATCGACAACCTAGATGAACTCCCTAGGTAAAATGCTACAACGGTATAATTATCTGTCCGCTTGCAGAATCCATTTAGTTTACAATCCTATTATATTCATATCTTTTATATCTGCCTAGTCACATTAGTACATGTAAATCTATAATAATTTCCTAGCAATATAATTAGGGATGACAACTTTGTTTCATGTTTAGGAATGTTAGTAATAAAGAGGTGGCTAGTTGCTAAATGACAAGTTAATTATTTACCGAGCATTTCTGGCGTTGTTGCTAGGGGTAGGAGTTATCTTTGCTTTTTAGTAATGACGGTAGTAAATGTCAACACTCGTGGCGCTGCGGTACCGTAGCAACTTGCTTCCGTGGCACGACGGAGAGGCTTCGGCTGCGCGAGGACGAGGGCCTTCGAATCATCGCTGGGGATATTGTTGAAGTCCGCACCGTAGGAGATGATCGCCTTGTCCACCATTGCTGCTAGATCTAGATTGGAGAGTTTCTCTATGTTGATATCTGTTAACGCGCACTGAATGATCCGTAAGCGCACGGATACTGTTGTAGCTTTATCCCAGAAGTATTCCAGGTTTTGTTCCACTGAGAAACATGTGAGATCAACTACGGTCTAACTTAACTAGGGGTAGCAGTAAGGTGAAGGTAGAGACTAGATTAGATAGAACTAAGATAGAACTAGGGTAGAACTAGGGCGACAATTATTGGGGTTGAGCGTAGCAATCAAGGTTGATGATAATAGGAGAGTAGAGAGGATAACTATGGTTTTCTTCTTCTAACTTGGGCAAGCCTATGTCTCTATTGCTAACTGGGGACATTACATAAGTAGAGACACCGACATAGGATGTTGATCTCATTAGCAACCGCGTCCTACTTGGCCTACAAACGGGATAGTGGGATACATAGGATTCAACGGAGCTATAAAGTCACCTCCGTGAGCTACCACCAAATCCAGAATATAGGGTGCATCCACGATTATCCTAAGCCTAAGCACTATGCTTACACCTACGATAATACTCTACTCCCTCTAGAACAGGAATAAAGCACTCAAAGAGAGTCATGATCCAGATAAACAATAAAGGCATAGAACTTACTCGCATTAGAAGTTGATCACCAGAGACATCCTAGGAGCAAGCTCAAGTAGAGCTTGATTCCGCCAAGGTACAAGCCGTAGAGAGGGCACCGACAGGCCAGCACCTCCTCCTAACTCTTTCCTCACTCTCCATCTCACTATTATCTAAAAGACTAGATCCTAGAGAGAACTAATCTTCTCTTGATGGCTGGCCCTTCCCGAGAGGTTATCTATTCAAGGGACACCTCCCGGCTAGGGTTTGAGAGAATAGAAAATGAATGTGTGATGCCCTGCGGGGGTCCTGCCCTCCTTTTATAGCCCGGTGGGATGAATGTGAGCCCTTGGATCAAACCGACTTCGGCAGACGGCTGAGATTGAAACCGTAAGGCGGTGGAACACGTGGGCTGAAGCTGGGCCCGTTTGGCCACTGTAGCGAGCGGCCGGGTCAGGGCCGAACCGGCCGGTCAGCCGGGGCCGCTTCGCGGTCCGCTTCGGCGTGGTGTCTTCTCGCGCCTTCGAGTCTTCTAGTGCAGCCCCCCTCTATGGAATTGATATCTTTTCATCCGAAACTCCAAAAAAGGCATATGATATGTCCGTTTTGATTGTCTCGACGAGCTATTCGCAATGGTGTATTCCAATTCATCATTTGAGGTGCTTGCAATCTGTCACATTGGTCCTTTTTTATAGCTTTTCTGATATGTACCTGCAGAAATAAGGATTCACCAAAACTCGTGGAATTCTGTTAGTGTAAACCCTAAGTCTATGTTGGTGATCGCCAATGTGCCTCTTTTAGGAGTTAGTTGACGGGTAAATTTGGTCATTAGTAGCCATCAACAACACCCCCACACTTAACCTTTGCTAGTCCCTTAGCAAAGCTAAGCTCAGAAAAGCTATTGAAAGATATGTATAAGTTCAAGCATTGTAGCCATCTTGATGTAACTCTTCAAAAGTATACCTGCATTTAGACAAAAATTCTCCTCCAAGCTTAAGCAATAACTGAGTTGACTTTCAAACTTACTCATGTTACCTTTGACTATGGGGCTTATCAGCTCTTACTTGGGTCTTGAGCAATTGAAAGACAGAAAGATCAAGCCAAGTACTGTCTCAAGCTCTTTGTTCAGCTATCATTCTGGAGGTTTTAGAGGTTTTCAAATAAAACTCAGAGTTTACCATGTATGACACTCTCAAATCTCTTAGTGTATGTGGTATTTGTGGATTCTCACCAAGGCTGTAATGATGGTTGCCTTTCTTTTCATTCTATAACTAAAGCTTATGTGGAGCTCATAGGTGAGGAGAAAACTTGAAAGAGCAAACTTGCAATACATATGTTGTAAAGTCAAACAATGGATCCATGGAGAAATAAGTCATACAATTGAATCAAGATGTGCAAGTGTATGGATATGGTGGATGTGTGGTGGAACCTAATTCTACTATGCTCCTTGAAGACATATCTCTCTTTTAGAATTTGAAACTTGGCCAGAGAGTATGAGCTATCTTATTTTTATTGTTATTATTTTTCTCTCTTTTTTTATCGGGGAGGCAGGCATCTAAGTACCCATTGCTCTTGGACACTTGTCCAATTTTTTTTCAACTCCCTTAGTTTATTTATTTTTTCATGATAACTTTTGCATAGCTCATAACACTCCTTTTGACACAAAACATTTTTTAGAGATAGCAACAAGAACATAGAGCATTTATTGGGTGGCTATCTAATGGAAGTGTTTTTGGTGTTCTCTCCTAGTGTAGGAGCAAAACATTTTTGGATGGGTGTAGATGGAATGGCATGTTGTTGCGCCTACTCCAGTGTAGAGTAGTGCATATGAAGGTGGAGTGTAAGTGGATCTTGATTCAAGAGTATGACAAATCTCTCACAAGGGTCACAAAGATTGACAAAACTCAATGCAAGACAAGCAGCATATATGTGGAAGTTTATCTAGCCTATCTCATCATGTTTGGCTCTAGTGGGAATGTAAGCTTTGTCATACGTAAACTCATCATGTATGATTTTTGCATTTTTCAAAAGATAAATCTCTAGAACTTTAGTGTCACTCAGAACAAGATAAATAGCAGCTCAAATTTTCTCAATCATATCAATCAATTGCCTAGACTTAGTTCAAGCATATGCAACCCACAAGTTCAAGCTCAGAGCAAATCTTCATATCAAAATAGTTAAAGCCAAAACTCAAAAAAAACTTATGTCTAGGGCTTGCCTATTTATTGACTCATATCTATACTAACATTTTTATTTAGTTTTGCATTTTTAAGACTCATACTATATAAGACTCTAAAGACTCTAAAAAGCATGGTCCTTCATGTGTCCACATATTTTTGGTATTTTTAAGTTTTTATGACTGGCTCGATAATCGTGTAGGTACACTTACCTGGGTACCTAGGGGATGCCTTTCCCCAAGCTAGTTGTTGTCATGGTTAAGCATTGAAGCTGAGCAGTCCTCGCGGTGGAGCTCATGCTTACAAGAGCAAGTGTAGCCGGAAATCTCGATCTCATCCAACAAGAAGTTGCTTCCTCCACACAGTGATTAGCTGTGTGTTGGGAAGGTGTACTTCGAGTGATGTCGATGAAGATTCCTAGGTGGACTAGCTCTTAGAGTCATCCTGCAAACGAATATCTCACAAAACACCAAAACTTGTGGAACGAATTAGGTAAGCAGTTAGTGGTTAGCCGTTTCACGGACTGGTTGTTGTGAGAGGTTTTCAAAGATTGTTATAATGTATACAAAGTGCAGCAAGATGCTCAATGATTATTTTTAGATTTTCTATTTTTATTATGCAGAAAAGAAAACATGTATGCATGATTATTTTTGTTATTTTTATGCCACCACGATGAAGACTCCTACGGGCTTTTACACACCAAAGAACTATTCATATGGGGCTTTAAGTTTTATAATGAATAATGAATTATCTAACAAGATGAATACATATTTATT
Organism: Chrysopogon serrulatus; assembly: GCA_015844335.1. Classification (NCBI taxonomy): domain Eukaryota; kingdom Viridiplantae; phylum Streptophyta; class Magnoliopsida; order Poales; family Poaceae; genus Chrysopogon; species Chrysopogon serrulatus. The sequence goes on along the minus strand of JADLZL010003776.1, from coordinate 357,893 downwards.
TTGTTATTTTCAATGCAATGCTAATGTAAAAAAGTAAACGTGCTAAAGAGAAAATAATACATGCAATACAAGAATGTAAATATGGATAACTACCAATGTTACCTCATGGCAAGGGTTCAGATTTTTTAAAGTCTTACGGACAAGACTTCTCCCTTCTTATTGATTCCTCCAAATTAATGGGTGACATGGAGTTTCTTTAATGGGTACATGGGAGTGCTTCTTCTCCAAGCTAGCTCTTTCGGTGAAGACAAAGATTTCTATGATGATGCCCTTTATAATGTGTCACCTTCTTCTACCTAACCCGTCTTAGTTTTGAGTTTAGATTTTACTTTGACATGTCCAGAACCTTCACTTGTGCAAAGTAGGGAATTAACTCCCCCACACTTGAATTGAAGTATGTCCTGCTCATGGAGACAAGGCAGAGATCAAGTGCATGGGCTCAACTGGTAGAAAAACACCAGCAGAACCAAAACTTCTATTCCACATCTCTAGTCCTTAGTCACATTGAATAACATGGAGTTGATGTTATGTGCTTTGTTCAACATTATCATGAGAGGTAGGATCAGAAGGTTGAGCAAGGATGTAACATTTAAGTTCATTAGGCTACAAGAGTTGAAGTGCTTAACCCAAGGAAGGATTGTCTATCTATACATGATGTGTCGATTTTTACATGATCATGACTATCATCTTCCAAGCATAAGATGTGCAACTTTTTAGCTCATTTGGTTAAGACTATGGATCAAGATAGTGATGTTATAAACAACATTCAAGAACTAGACATGTTGAATTAATCAGGATTGATCATGGATAATTATTACTCAAACATGTTAAGTTCTTTATTCATGTTCATACCAAAACCAAGGAGAAGCATTTTAAGTAGTGACCATTTACCTTTGGATATTACCTTTATCATTGGAGCATGATGACACTATGTGATGAAGAGTAGATGACTCTTGATGGTCCGTTTGTTTTGCTCGATGCTTTCCTTGTTTTGGTCAACCTCACATCTCGGTTCATAGTTCCTCTTATTCCTAGATGGTGCTCTTTTTATCATGTCATCTTTTTGCTCTTTGCCATTTTGGATTTTTATGCCTGCACAGGATTAGTGGACAAGACATACCCAAAGGAATATACCAATTTGAACAGGGGATTGTTATCTCTAATTTATATGCATTAGCTCTATGCTATTAGAAAGATGGGTTTAGGATTATCTTAGCATAGTTTTTTCTCATGTTTTATGCAACCATGGTTCAAGACAAAGGTAACTTGCAGTTGAAGACAGAGTGAATGATCTTTGATACTTACAGTCCTTCCATCAATGATGAATGAGCTGTGTCTTCAGTGTGCAAAGTTATTGGAGTTCGTCATGTGCCTTGCTTTATCTCCGATTTGAATTCATCTCTTGACTTACCCAGATTGGATTTGAGAATTTCCTGCAGGGGTTAGTCCAACAAAATATCCAATGTCCACTAAAGCATACTTTCAGTTCAAGAACCAACCTAGACACCACGGCTAATTTGATTCAGGAAGGCATTTCAATCTAAGCACCATGTTTAATTTAAAAGCCTTCAGAAGCAATATCAGCACACCTCTTGGTTCAAGATCAAACTAGACACCATGTCTAATTGAATTCAAGAAAATGGTTTAAACTAAGCACCATGCCTAATTTAAAAGGTGTGTGAGAATACTTCAAAACTTTATGTATACTATAGTAAACATAGGTAGCACGAAAGTATTATAGAGATTCATTATTCAAGTAGAGATGAAAGAGCATTGTTATTATATGGCAAGTTGAGCATGGCTTAAAGGTAGAGACAACCAAGATTAGCAACATGGCATAAGATTTTTCAGAGAAGCATATCCCCCCACACTTGAGTTCTTGCAAGGCAAGATCAAGTTTGGATGGATGTGATCTAATGTTGCATAATAATTGGTTGGACATACCTTGTACCATTGTCCTTCATTCTTCTTGCTTAGACCTGGAAAGATTAGTGACAAGAATACCCAAAAGAATATTTTTTTACAATTATATCTCTATGCTCAATTCACAAGGACAGTTCAGCAAAAGGTGAATATTCATCTTGTCTATCGAAAAGCGCTAGTTCTTGGTCAAAAGCTCATTTTTGGGAAACCTTAGAATCATGCTTCAAGATGGTGAAGTGGTTTCCCCTCCAACACCAATTCTTATCTACCTACCTCAAGATCTGCACATCGAGACTTGCAATGTTTATGATAAACATATGCATCTACAACCTCCCTTTTAAAGTTTTTATGGACAGGATGTATGAGGGGGTTGAAGATCTCAAGTGTGGTCATGGTAAAGAGACCAAGAGATTCAGGAGATGTGTCATATGAGCATGGTTTTGATGAGGTCTTTTTGTAGTAGCTTCTATGCTCATTGATGTCATCTCCCTTACCAATCTCCAAGGGTGATTCTATATGAATGTCTATAGGTGAAAATATTATCTCCTTTATTTTATGCCTATGACTTTCATCAATCATATTATTGTCCAAGATTTCTATAGAATTGGTGGCTCTCAAACTGGTCTCATTAATGGCCTCCTCCAAACTTAGAGTCGGGAGTTTATCAGTTGGATCTAGGCCTAGGCTGGATTCTATTAAGGCTTCTTCATGGTCCATCCATTCAACGCATTCCAGTCATTGTTGTAGCACTTCTTGATCATCCTTGAGTCCATCATGATTCCTATATTCTAAGTGTCTTAGTGGATCTCTAGGGTCATCATGAGACTCAGGAGAATAAGTGTCCAAGGATTCTTTGGGGTCAATGATAGGGTTTAAGATGGGTTCATGTATGACATCTAATGTGGGCATAGAAGGAGAGAAGATAAGATTAGAATTAAATTGTCTTGGCTCTCCTTCTATGGCATCATTAGACATGACATCCTTGAATTCTTCCTAAAGAGGATGCTTTCTAAGAGATTCCTTCTTGAGAGGATTTAAGTTATATTCACTTGAAGGTCTCTTATAGGACTGGAAGTTTAGGCTCTTCCCGACATCAACATCAAGAGAGTTTTCCAAGGGTTGAATTTCTTCTTCCCTTGGTGGATTTTAGGGCATAGATGGTTCGGGACTGATAGCTAAATTATGGGATTGGAATAAGTGTGATTTAGCTATCAAAACTTCCTCTTGTCTTGGAAATAGTTCCTTCTCTTTCTTGGGGGTTCATATTGAATGCTAGGGCAAGATGTCCTTCCACAAAGTTTATCAATCAAAGACCTTGCTTCACTAGCAGTTACATGAAGAAAAGATCCTCTAGAAACTACATCAAGAGACTGCTTAGAATCCTTACTAAGGCCTAAGTAAAAGTGTTGAAACAACACCGGGTCTGTAATAGAAAGGTCTGGGCCTGTAGTAAGAAGATCATTAATGCGATCCCATGATGTTTCTAGAGATTCCTCCTCTAGCTGTTTAAAGCTTAGAACCTCTTTCCGAAGATCAATCACCTTAGAGATGGGAAAGAATTTGGTTTGAAATTCAGAACATAGCAATTCCCAATCTCCTTGCATACTTCCTACGATTTTGTTGTATGTCACACCCAATTTTAAGGATAAAATTGAATGCATAAAATCTTATGTGCGCCCAGGAATCAGTCACACACATAAGCCGACAAATTATAAAAAGTACCATCACGAGAGTTTATTACATAACGAATGAATAACTAACTCAAAGTCTTTAATATAATAGGGCGATTACTAAGATAATTCTCTTGCGGAAGCTCCAACACGAGGGACACGCCAACCGGTGAACAAAGAAGCCTAATACTCTTCACGATAGTTGTCACTCCAATCTTGATCTGTTACCCATCCAGGATTTTTCAAATATTGAAATAAAACAAGCGTAAGTACTTTCGTACTTAACAAGTATAGCAGAGGTTCATGAGACTCAAAAAGGCTGACACGGTTAGACTGCATTTAGCTTTTTAGTGTATGTCAACTTTTAGCAATTATTAGCATCAAGGTAGTATAATTCCCATAACCACATGATCAGGTAAACGAGATTAAAGAATAACATATAAACATCATCATTAATGTTTAGTAAGAGTAAAAGGGTGATCATCTATTCCATAAGAATTCCTTGGCGCCCCTAACCGTAGGTACCACGGACGATATATCGGTTTAACTTCTGCGCTTGAGAGGTGTACAGTTTCACCGTGAGTCATGATTTCCAATGCTTTGGGTTAATTACTCCCAAGACACTAAAATTCATATAAAGCCATCCAAAAGTTCGTCTAACAAGCAAGGGACGCTAAGTCATCGGATATAGGACCCCTCTTCCAACATGGCACAATTCCATCACGGCTATACTCATAAGGACAGCAGTCGCCCTATACCCAATTCGGTCCTTCCTCTCACAAGCTAGAAAAGGTCTCTTGGGTGAACTAGAGCCATATAGCCCTCACAGCTGTACGTTAAGTCCCGGATGATTACTTATAGATAAGTCCTTATGAAGAGGAATTTAGAGCATCTCAAAAAGAGAACAAACTCTAACCCCCTGAGATTCCAAATTGCTAAAAAGTCATCTTTTACCATTATTGTATATATCATTAATCAAGTTACAAGATCATGGTTATAAAGCGCCCGAGATAACTACCCATATGCAATAACCCATGGCGACAAGGTAATCGGTAAACAATTGCTAGGAAATCCTTAATAGGTAACAAAGGGACACGTGCATATGATATTTAGTGTAATCATGAATAGGTCATCAAGGAAGATCCCAACTATACTTGCCTTGTTCAAAGAGCTCCTGAGAATCCTGGTTGTCGATGAATTCTTGATCTCCAACGAACGGCTCACCGTCTATACCCGATCAACACACAAAGAACATACACAAGCATCCGAACAAATCATACACAAAGCAAACAAATAGATCTAATTAGAACAGTACACCAATATCATAAAAATAAGATGAAAAGTTTGTAAAACGAATCTACGCATTGCTAGGGTCACACAAACGCTTGGATCACAAAAATCGGATCTAAAACGAGAGAGTTATGATTTAAATAAGATTCCCTTTTGTAAAATAATAGATTAAATATAAGCTCAAGATTAAAGTTGAAAAACATGATTAACAGATTGCTAATCTTGTAAAGCATCTAATTACGAACCTAACGCAACTTGAACGGATCAAATCGGAGCTAAAACAAAGATTTTACGAGCAAAATAATGCAGTGGCAGTTCCGTAAATACCTGATTTCGGGATTTCGAAATAAAACAAATAAAATCGGAATTGAAGTGAGGAAGGACGGCGGGTTCTATTAAAGAAAGCACAGGGGCTCTTTAGCAAAACGTCCGGCGAAGGGGTATTCTTGATCTGTGGCCGTAGGATCTAAAGATGATGGTTCAGATTAAATTGGGGAGGGCAAAAAAAAACAAAGAAAGAATGGACTGTCCGGAGAAGACAAACAGTATGGCGAGAACGCCATGGCCGACGGCCAGAGCTTGACGGCGGAGCTCGGACAAGGGCTTGGGGTGCTCGGTTTTGAACGGGATTGGTTCCAAACGAAAGAGAAGACGACCGCGGACTCACCAGTGTCGAAAACAACGACGGGAAGCGGCTGCGGACGGCGGACAACGAACGACGGCGATCGACGAGCTGCTGTGGAAGTTCGGCGGCGATTAGAACTCGAACCGAAGAGAAAAAGAGATAGAGAAGGGACTCGGTGGCTTCGCAAGATCGAGACGAAGCTCGTCCTACGACTTACGGCGACTGCAACTCGTCAAAATGGCAAGACGGCGTGGGCAGCAAGCTGAGCAGCTTCGAGCTAGGGTTCGCGGCTCTCGGCGAACTCGGCAAAGGCGGCGGCTTGCTCTGGGTTTGCGTGGGGAGGTTTGGGCAGGGAAGGCTGGTATTTAAGGGAGTCCTGACGTGGGGTGCATGCCAATTGCGCAGGAACGGCAACGGCCGGACCCCGGCTCGAAAAGAGTCCCGGCTGTGTCCGACTGAAGGAAGAAGAAAGAGAGGCCGCTGACGCGTGGGACCCGATCGTCAGCGAAACAAGGAAGAGAGCAGAGGGAGCTATGCGGCTGCTGGGCTGGACTGGGCCGCTCGGCCTGCTGGACTGCTCGCTCACCCAGAAGGAACATCGACACAGCAAGGCAAAGGAGACGGTGACGTACAGCAGCTTGCTGCACCATCGTGAGAGAAATAAACCTCTTTACTTTTGTCAAAGAATTTCCAAATGATATTTCAAAAGGATTTTAAAATTATTTTCAGATTTAATCAAAATCAAGCATCACAATAGAAATAATGTAGCAGCATGAATGCACAGAGATGCTTTTGGCCTTAAAGTAAATTTTAATTTTATAGACTTCATTATTTTCCTAGATTGCAATGCACACACAATTGCATAAATAAATCAATTTAGCTACTTTGAAACCATGCAAATTTTAGGGTGTTACATTGTACCAATGTTTAGCCTTCCCCATTAAAGAGAACGGAAAAAGTTTTTATTGTAGAGTCTTATCAGATATGCCAGCAATGCGAAAGCATGCGCATCTCAGTAAGAACTCCCGTAGGTGATAGTATGGGTTTTCATTGCCTTCTTCCGAGAAGGATTGTTTTTGGACAAAGTCTACCCAACACGGGCGCAGCTCATAACCAGATGCTAAGATAGGCTCTGAAGATTCTAATGGACAAAAGCTTGTGCTCGTGGGTTTAGCATATTGATTGATAGGAGTGTGACTCATGCTAAACCAAAAGTTGAAAAGAAAAGAATGAAAGAAAGAATAGAGGAGAGAGAGAAGAGAGGAGTAAAGGATAAGAAAGAAGGATAAAGAGGTAAAGGATAAAAGAAAAAGAAAAAGTTAAGCTAGGTTAGTAGTCAACTCAGCAAACCGTTTCCCCGGCAGCGGCACCAAAAAGCTTGTTGATATCTATTAACGCCCACTGAATGATCCACAAGCGCACGGATACCGTTATAGCTTTATCCCAGAAGTATTCCAGGTTTCGTTCCACTGAGAAACGTGTGAGATCAACTACGGTCTAACTTAACTAGGGGTAGCAGTAAGGTGAAGGTAGAGACTAGATTAGATAGAACTAAGATAGAACTAGGGTAGAACTAGGGCGACAATTAATGGGGTTGAGCATAGCAATCAAGGTTGATGATAATAGGAGAGTAGAGAGGATAACTATGGTTCTCTTCTTCTAACTTGGGCAAGCCTATGTCTCTATTGCTAACTGGGGACATTACATAAGGAGAGACACCGACATAGGATGTTGATCTCCTTAGCAACCGCGTCCTACTTGGCCTACAAACGGGATAGTGGGATACATAGGATTCAACGGAGCTATAAAGTCACCTCCGCGAGCTACCACCAAATTCGGAATATAGGGTGCATCCACGATTATCCTAAGTCTAAGCACCATGCTTACACCTACGATAATACTCTACTCCCTCTAGAACAGGAATAAAGCACTCAAAGAGAGTCGTGATCCAGATAAACAATAAAGGCATAGAACTTACTCGCATTAGAAGTTGATCACCAAGAGACATCCCAGGAGCAAGCTCAAGTAGAGCTTGATCCCGCCAAGGTACAAGCCGTAGAGAGGGCACCGACAGGCCGACACCTCCTCCTAACTCTTCCCTCATTCTCCATCTCACTATTATCTAAAAGACTAGATCCTAGAGGGGACTAATCTTCTCTTGATGGCTGGCCCTCCTCGAGAGGTTATCCATTCAAGGGACATCTCCCGGCTAGGGTTTGAGAGAATAGCAAATGAATGTGTGATGCCCTGTGGGGGTCCTGCCCTCCTTTTATAGCCCGGTGGGATGAATGTGAGCCCTTGGATCAAACCGACTTCGGCAGACGGCTGAGATTGAAACCCTAAGGCGGTGGAGCACGTGGGCCGAAGCTGGGTCCGTTTGGCCACTCGTAGCGCCGGGCCGGTCTAGGGCCGACCGGCCAGATCGCTCCGGGCCGCCATGGTCCGCTTCGGCGTGGTGTCTTCTCGCGCCTTAGAGTCTTCTAGTGCAGCCCCCCATGTGGAATTGATATCTTTTCATCCGGAACTCCGAAAAAGGCAAATGATATGTCCATATCGATCGCCTCGACGAGCTCTTCGCAATGGTGTATTCCAATTCATCATTTGAGGTGCTTGCAATCTGTCACATTGGTCCTTTTTGATAGCTTTTCTCGATATGTACTGCGAAAACAAGGATTCACCAAAACTCGTGGAATTCCGTTAGTGTAAACCCTAAGTCTATGTTGGTGATCGCCAATGCGCCACTTTTAGGAGTTAGTTGACGGGTAAATTTGGTCATTAATAGCCGTCAACACTCTAGAAGAGAGAGGTGGCTGTTTATGGGATACAATTAAGGGGGGTCTAGGTACGTATTTATATGGGTTTTCAGGAGACAGGATGAGGACAAACCTAGGTTCTACGGGGTTCGTACGAAAGAATATCCGAACGCAATTGGATTATACGCGGATATACGTAGGAAGAGTGTAGAACGATAAGGGAACGAGAGTCGGGACGAGAGGGGGCAGCGGGGCGCCACCCGGCCCCACTAGGGCGCCGGCCGGCACCACCAGGGGTCCTCTCGGGGTGACCTTCCTCGTGGTGCCTTCGGACTCTAACTACTTTCTATTAGCTGCGTTGCGAGATATATTTTCGTACCAGAAAAGAACGAGCTTAATAAATTGGTAATTGGATAAAATCCAATTCATCAACTACTCCCCGAATTAAATGGTTCTAGAAAAAGTTTAAGTCGATGCCCATTTACCTTGAATAACGTACCTTCGTTTGATTGTAGAGTTCTTGCTCCATGTGGTGATGAATTCACAACAAGAAATGGTCCTTCCCATTTGCTTCGCAATTTTCCAAGCCTGAATAATTTAAACCTGGAATTAAAAAGTAATACCTTATCTCCTGGTGCAAACTCCTTCTTCTTGATCCTCTTATCATGCCAACTTTTTGTTCGTTCTTTATAGATCTTTGAATTATGATAGGCTTTTTCTCTCCATTCTTCTAATTCGATAGTTGCATTTTTCTTTTCTCTCCAAATGCTTCCAAATCCATGTTCCATCTCTTGATAGCCCAAAGAGCTTTATGCTCCAATTCAACGGGTAAATAGCGTGGTTTTTCCCATATACCAGCTGATATGGTGACATATCTAAAGGTGTCTTGTAAGCTGTCTGGTAGTGCATCGGGTAACCGATCCTTCCATAAAGTTCCCATCTCATTTACTATTTTCTGAAGAATTTTTTTGATTTGTTTATTTGATGTTTCTGCTTGGCCACTTGTCTGAGAATGATATGGAGTAGCGACATTATGTCGTATTCCATGAGCTTGTAAGTATAAGTGAAACTTCTTGTCCGTGAAATGTGTTCCTCTATCACTTATAATCATTCTTGATGTCCCAAATCTTGGAAATATAACCTCTTCGAACATCTTTTTTGAGTGTTTTGAATCGGCATTCTTACATGGCATAGCTTCTACCCACTTGGATACATAATCAATCGCCACCAAGATATACTCATAATTCTTTTGATTTCATAAATGGTCCCATGTAATCAACTCCCCGCACATCAAAGAGCTCTATCGAAGATTATTGGTGAGTGGCATAGTATCTCTAGCATTAATATTCCCATGCCTCCGGCACGACCCACATCTTCGGATAAATCCTTTGGTGTCTTCATACATGGATGGCCAAAAGAAACCACTCTGCCAGATTTTTGCATGAGTGTGGAATGCCCCATAATGACCTCCATATGGTGATGAATAATATTTTTGAATGATCTGCATGCCTTCTTCCACTGGTACACATCTTCTAAGTAGACCATCTGAACAAACCCTAAAGAGGTATGGTGGATCCCATATGTGGAGACGACTTTCATAAATAAGCTTCTTTTTATTTTCTCCTAGTGGTATGTAGCCTGCAACCATAAAGTTGACAATATTCACGTACCAAGGGTCTGACTTGGTTACTTTAAACAATATGTCATCTCTTAATGAATCATTGACAGATGTAATTCCGGAGGTTCTTTAAAATACATCCTAGACAAATGATCGACAACGGGGTTTTCTATTCCTTTCCTATCTTTTATTTCCAAATCAAATTCTTGAAGTAATAAGATCCATCTTATCAAGCGTGGCTTAGCATCTTTCTTAGTGAGCAAATATTTAAGAGCAAAGATGATCAGTATAAACAATTATTTTAGCTCCAACTAAGTAAGACCTAAATTTATCAATGGCAAAAATGACGACTAAGAGTTCCTTTTCGGTTGTTGCATAATTTAATTGTGCTTCTGTCATTGTTTTGCTAGCATAAGCAATTGCACGATGCGTTTTATCTTTTGTCTGTCCTAAAACTGCTCCTACAAAGATAATCACTAGCATCACATATAATTTTAAAAGGTAAAGACCAATCGGAGGTTGAATGATTGGTGCCGATGTAAGTTCTTTTTTAAGAATATTAAAGGATTCTAAGCATTCATCATCAAATTTAAAAGGTACATCCTTAGCTAATAATCTAGTCATTGGCCTAGCAATTTGCGAAAAAGTTTCTTATAAATCTACAATAAAAACCACAATGACCCAGAAGCTTCAATTCCTTTTATATTAACAGATGGAGGTAGTTGTTCAATTACTTCAATTTTAGCTTTATCTACCTCTATACCTCTTTCTGACACTAGGTGTCCTAACACTATTCCTTCTCTAACCATAAAATGATATTTTTTTTTTAGTTGAGGACTAAGTGCTTTTCTTCACATCTTTGCAAAACCCTATCTAGATTTTCTAGACAATCATCAAAAAAGTTTTTCTATAAACTGAAAAAATCATCCATAAAAACTTCCATGATTTCTTCTATCATATCGAGAAAATATAGACATCATACATCTTTGAAAAGAAGCGGGTGCATTACATAATCCAAACGACATTCTACGATAAGCATAAGTTCCATAAGGACATGTAAATATGGTTTTGCTTTGATCATCAGGGTGGATAGGAATTTGGTGATATCCTGAATAACCATCAAGGAAACAAAAGAAAGAATGATTGGCTAAGCACTCTAACATCTCATCAATGAAAGGTAAAGGGAAATGGTCTTTCTTTGTTGCCTTGTTGAGTTTTCTGTAATCTATACACATTCACCATCCAGTGACAGTTCTTTGGGGTATTAATTTATTCTTATTATTTTGGACAACTGTCATCCCTCCCTTTTTAGGTACAACTTGCACAGGGCTTACCCACTCACTATGCGGTACATGATATATAATTCCTGCATGTAAAAGTTTTAAGACCTCTTTCTTCACGACTTCTCTCATCGTATTTTGGAGTCTACACTGAGGCTCTCTTGAAGGTGTAATTTCGGGATTGGTTGGCATACGATGAGTGCACAGGACAGGGCTGATCCCTTTAAGGTCTTGGAGTGAATAACCAAAAGCAGCACGATGTTTTTCTAAAACAGTAATTAATCTATAAGATCCTTCATTAGAGAGTTTATCACTAATAATCACTGGATAATTTTGATCATTATTCAGAAAAACATGCTTAAGACCGTAAGGTAATGGCTTAAGCTCAATAGGAATTTTAGGCGGCTCAAGCAATTCACCAAGAGGTTTGGGATCAATAGGGTCCTCCTCCTCTTTATTAATGAAAAACTGAGTGTTATCCTCTAAATCAGATTCAACAAATTCATTAAATTCAATGGCTCTAACTTCTTCTATTGGATCTACTTGAGAAGGGGTTCTGCTTTAAATTTTACTGAATGCGTTATAGGTTTCGAAAAACTACATCCTTTCCTAATTTTAATATCTAATTTACCATTGCGACCTTCTTGAAGAAGTTTTATAATTGGAAGTCCTATCATTACATCAAAATCCCAAACATCAAAAATAGAAAAATTCAGCAAAATTCGAAGATCATTAATAACAATAGGAAGTGCACTTAGAACTCCTAAGCTAGGAATAATGTGTCCTGAACAGTTTTTTAATAATTTATTTATAGGAATTAATGGTATATCTTTTAAGAATTCTTTAGCGAATGTATAAGACATAATATTGACTCCTACAACTGGGCCATATAAAGCCTCAAATGGATATGTATCTACTTATAATTTTATAGTGACAAGTAGGAGAATTAAGGCGAATTACTTCTTGCAACTGCTCGATTCTATCAACCACTCATCACCCAAAACAAAAATTAATTCTCTTGTCATTTCTCTAAAAAATTTTAAGTCATCGGGATGTAAAAGATTTGGATCAAAATTTCTAGATTGTTGAGGTTGAATAATCTTACGATAAAATATAGTATTTCCATAATCAATAAAAACTCATTCTCAATTTCACACATCCATTTAGAAATTGGAGTTATCTCTTTCTCATTGGACGAGGTTATGCCGCGACCGTCATTCAACATGTGTAGCGCGACGACCCCGAAAAAGCTAGGACAGCGTGCGCGCGACCCCAGGAGGCTAGGACAGCGCGCGCACGACTCGGGCAGGCACGTAACGGCGCAACGCACTTCCACATGCTGACATGCAGCTGATGCTGCAGGCTACTTGCAAGCACCTCCGACCAGCACTGCTACCCACCCACTGCAAGTTTCAGCGTGTGGTTCAAGACGGACGTAAGCAAAAGGAAATAAGGAATAAAATTCCTTTGATTGCTATAACTTTTGGATATTGTATCAATTTTTAATTTTATCTGCACCAGTGTGTTCTACGTAATAAAGTAAAGAAAACTAGATCTTACTTGCATATATTTCGAAATAAATATATTTTAGTAGCAATTTATATATAAATATGTGCTACAAGATTTATTAAAGGAGTTATTACCATATAATACTAAAGTTGCTACTCTTAAAATATATTTAAAGTTTTTAAATAGAATGCACATCAATTGTTATCGTGGGAATATAATAAAATTGTTATACAATATTTACATAAAGGTGTTATCCCTGTATTAAAATATTTTTAAGAGCAAATTACATAGATCGAGTTGCTAGCGAGAGTTTGTTGCAACTTATATATTACAAAATGAATAATAATTCATATAGAAACAATGCAAACTAGCTATAAACTAGAAGAAAATATTAAAAAAACTAGAGTAGCAGCTCAAAACAAGATATAATTACAAACTTGAGAGGGGAGCTAATTATTAAAACAAGCATGGTATAAGCTGCTAACTAGAGAAGCAAGTTATATATAATGTATTGCAAAAAAGGCATGAATTCAATATGGAAGAGAAATTAATCTGCACAATTTAGAAAGCCATTCAAACTTGAAAGGAAACTGAACCACTAAAATAACTACTAGAAACTAAAGCTAAAATTGAGACCTAAAAAATCAAACTAAAACTAACTAATAGAACATAAAAATTAAAGTAAACACAATGAAAAATTAAAAATTAAAATTAAAATTACCCAAAACTAAAATTGAAATTGACAACTAGAAAACTAAACTAAAAATAAAAAATAGAAAATGACAAGTAAAGTAGGCAATGAAAACAAAAAAAATTAAACATAAGAATGAAAATAAAAATTACAAGAAATTGAAACTGAAATTGACAACCATTAAAATAAATTAAAATTGAAGCTTAGCAAATGAATACCAAAGTAGACATAATAAAGAAAAAAAATACTAAAACATAAAACTAAAAATAAAATTGACAATCAAAAAATTAAATAGAAATTGACAAATCGAACGGAAAACTAAAGTAGGCACATTGAAAAAAATGAAACATGAAATATTTAAAAAGAATTTGACAATAAGAAAATAAACTGAAATTAAAAATTGAGACTAAAAGAAACACAAAAACTAAGAAATGAAATCAAAATTCATTAGACAAAAAGAAAAACTGAATAAATCAAATGCATAGCTCATTAAACTGAAACTAAAAGAAAACTACAAATTATGTGACCGTATGTGTGGCAAGTTAAATTTTAGAGTACGTAGCAAGTTATACTTTGAGCAAGTGACAAGTTATTACTATACATGCATTATAGGTCTAGGCTCTCATCATAAAAGACACGATAGTACAAATAAAATTGAAAACAAAAAATATATATAGGAAAGTTATTGTATTTTTAAAACAAAAAAGCAAAATAAATACGGTTAGAAGAATATAAGCAGGTTAATGCGAACAGCTGAATGCATGCATGCATGCACGCTAGTGGACAAGGCCGTATGCGCTATGTAGGCCAGGTCCATGTGCTGGTCACTCAAAACGCAGGCCGAGGCCGCTGGGTGCCGCCGCTAGCCACGACCGAGGCGACGTGTCGCGAATTAGAGTTTTCGTTTCTCATTAGCTAGTTCAGAAGCTAAATCAACTACAGGTTAAGGTGAATTAGACAAAAGTTCATTTTTAACTAATGGGGATTCTTCTTCTAACAACTCTTCTTTTTCTTCTTCGGGAAGGTCATTTAAGATATTAGTAAGAACGGTTTTAGCATGATCGCGATAATATGCATAAATGTTCCACCCGTGGCCAAATTTAGGTATTCTTCATTTTTATCATCAAGGCCCAAAAAGAAATGTTGTAAAAGCATAGGTTCTCGGTAAAGTAAGATTAGTTCCAGAATTCACAAAACCATCAAAACGATCCTAAGCCTTGCCTAGCGATTCATTATCTAATTGTTTAAATCCTATAATTTTAAAATGAAGTTTAGCGACTTTTTCTATAGAAAAGAATTTAAGACAAAAGTTTTTTCGTAATATTTCCTAATCTCCTTGACTACTCCCAATATGGCGATTATACCATTTCTTAGCTCGTCCCGTTAGTGAAAATGAAAAAAGTTTCCATCTTAAAGTATCATCAGCCATGCCCTTAATACTTAGACATGAACATGCTTGCTCAAAATCGGTTAAATGGGACTAGAGGTTTTCACTAAAATTACCAGAAAAATTATGTTCCTGAACTAACTTGATTAATCTCAGGCGTAGCTCATATCCAGATGATGTAATAGGTTTAGATGATTCTTTTGGCTGGAGGTACGATCCCGATGGTGCTCCGTATTGATATAAAAGTTGAGATTCGTATTCCATATTATTTTATTTTTATTTTATTTTATTTTATTATTTTTTCAAGATAAAAGGATAATAATAGATTAAGATAAACTAAAGTCAAAATCAGCAAAGTGTTCCCTAGCAACGGCACCGAAAATGCTTGTTGGTATAAATTAATCGCACCCTATATTATAATTATAATCAGATTATCCGCAAGCGCACGATATATCTTGATCAAGCACTTCATCAAGATCAACCCGGTTTTTAATATCGAACCCAAAGGAACAGTAGGTGATTTATGACTAAGTCTATAACTCTTAATCTAAAAGGGGCACAAACAGTCTAGAAAACTATCAAGAACGAGGAAATAGCTATTGCACTTTAGTTCCGACAACCGGTAAGCTTTGTATAATATCGCCTAATCGGGCAAGTCACTCGAATAGGAGAAGAAACAGAGTAATCTCCTACCAAGCACCTATCGGCCTATACGTCCCTATCAACGGGACGTGGACTACGAGAGGAATCAACGAAGCTATAAAGTCACCTTCGCGAACTACCACTATCCGGCTAATCGGGGGGACATCTACAAGCAACCATAGCCCGGACAACACGTCTATGCTACGAATCACTCCTCCGACCTAGGAGCTACCCAAATCGAAGTACTCAATATAATATGAGTTGCAAACATAAGAACGAATAAAAACAAGTTGCTTACTTGAATCGGAATGGCGAATACAAAAGTACCTCGAACGCAGCTCCGGGCGGGGAGTCAATCCGCACGAATACGACTACGAAGAAGCTCGACAAAGTGCCGACTCCTCCGAATCTCTACTCCTCTACTCTATCTCTCTAATCTCTATCTTGATTGCTGGCCTAGATCTAGTGGATATCTATCTAATGCTCTGGTCTTCAGCTCTTGATCTGGCTCTCTTCTCAGGGGGTCTGGCCCTTTATTTATAGCCCGTGGGATGAATGCACGCCGTTGGATCAAACCGACTTAACAAGGGGCTGAGATGACTCCTCGGAGGCGGTGGAGGAAGCTTCCCGGAAGGGGAGGCAAACCCTAGCCACGAGGGGGCCGCCAGTGCACAGGGGTGGGGCTGCCCGCCCCCACCAGGGCTCCTCCTTAGGTCCCGCCGCCGGGTGTCTTCTAGATCCTTCCCACGTCCCGTTAGCGATATTTTCCGTCGCGATCAAGTTTTATGATAATTACGCACTTTAATCCTTCTTTTAAGCTTTTCTGGATAATTCCCTGAAAAATATACAATTCACCAAAACTCGTGGAAATTATTAGTAATAACCCTATTCTAATGGATATTCATGTATGACATAGGGATATTTACTAATAAAAATTATACATTAATAGGTGTCAACACAAGCTAAAACATTATATTCGTTCTTGAGAAGATGATAGTCATACTTATTTGAAGATTTATATAAAGATAGACAATCCTTCTATTAGTTAAGCAATTTCATTTTTTTCTACCATGTGAACTTAAATGCAACAGTCCATGCTTAATCTTTTGATCTTACCACTCATGTCATAAATAAACAATTCATGTAACACTAACTTTATCTTGTTTAATGTGCCTAAGGATGGAGAAACAATAAATAAAGAATTAGATTTAGTTCTGTTGGTGTTTTTCCACAAGCAGAGCCCATGCACTTGATCTCTATCTTAGTTTTGCAAACAGGACAACACATCGAGAAAAGTTTATTAATTCTACAAGAGAAAGTTCTGTGAACATGCACACCGAGTAAGATGCTTTGCCAGCTACTATTAAAGCTTTACTTCAACCTGCTGGCCAAATCAAAAAACAAAAGTGACATTACCATCACTAGAGGTATGCAACCATCACGACCTCCATCTCTCAAGATGGAGAGATACACAAGAGTGAAAAAAAAATCCTATCGATAGACTTTAAATTTTATATCCTTGCCATAAGGTAATATGGTAGTTATCTAATTAATTAGTATTCCTATCTACATTAATGATTTTACTTTTAACATATTCATCTTCATAAATATTAAAAAGAAAATAAAAAAAATATATATAATATATATAATAATACAACTATATATCATGTACACATATTTTATTTCTACATAATTAAACTAAAAAATTCTAAAAAAAAGAATCCTGCTAGAACTTGTCAATTTGAAATCAACTCATAAGAATAATCAATTACTTATTGGCTGATCGCTAACCACTTATTAAATTCGAGCCTCGAGTTTTGGTTTTCTTGTTGGAGTGTAATTATGCGAAAACAACATTATGACAAGGAGAGAGTCTATTAGTGGCACCTACCAGGAGCGCTGCTGGTTAGCTCACTCTAAAGATCATCAACACCAAGTATTGCAAACATCTAGCTTGGGGGAGGAGCATCCCCTAGTTATCAGGTAACTATACCTAGACGATTATCGAGTCTATTTTATATAGTCATAAAATACCAAAAATATATGGGCAGATGAAGGTCCATGTCTTTAGAGTCTTGTGAGTCCAATAGAAATAAAAAGATGAATAACAAATTAAAAATAAAAAATAAAATACTTATCTATGTATTAAGGTGTGATCATAGAGTGTGCCTAGTTAGTAAGAGTCAAATAAAAACTGAGAACATTAAATTTTGTCTTAGAGATGATGAATAGTTGCTCTACCATAATTCCTTTTAAGTGCCTAGTTTTTAACCATGAATTCTCCTGAGTTTTAGACATGACTACTTTGATATAAGAATTTACTCTGAACCTAAATTTTGTGGAGGCATAAGTTTGAGCTAAGTCTAGGTAATTGATTGATATGATACATGAAGGTCTAAGATGCTATTTATCTTATTCCTAGCATTACTAAGTTCTAGAGATTTATTTTAAAAACCTAAAATATTACATGATGAGCTCTTGTATGATAAAGTTTGAATTCCTACCAAAGCCATATATGATACATTTAGAGTTAGGAAAACTTTTACGCATTCATGCTGCTTGCTTTACATTGAGTTTAGTCAATCTTTGTTGTATACCTTATGAGAGCCTTGTCATGCTTTTAAAATCAAGATCACTTACGCACTCCACCCACATATGTATTACTCCTACTCTGGGATGTAAGCGCAGTCATTTCCACTTTCATTTAGATCTACCTTAAAAATGTTTTTCTCCTACACTAGGAGTAAACACCCAAAAATATACCCTATAGGACAGCCCCATTTAATTGCTCTAAGTTCGTATCATTATCTCTCTAATTATTTACATTCAAAGGATGCATGTGGCTATGTAAAAGTATTCAAAAAATAGAAGAAGAAAAAGAGGAGTAAAAGATGGACAAGTATCAAACAATTAAAACAATGGGTACATAGATGTCCGTCTCCTAGATTAATTAAAAAAAGAAAAGAAGAAGAAGAGAAAGAAAGAGAGAATAACGATAGCCCATATTTTTCCGCGAAAAGTTCTAAGGAGGGAGTTATTTTCAAAGAGCAAAAGTAGAATTAGGATTAGCCACTAAATACCATAAATACACCTATCCACCATATTCTATACACATGCATATCTTGATTTAATTGTATGCCTCGATTCTCTGTGGATCCATTGTTTGACTTTACAACATATGAATTGCAAGTATGCTCATCCTTGTTATTGCCAGTCCTATAAGCTCCACTATGATCCTTAGTTGTAGGAAGGCATAACATCATTAATGCCTCAGTGAGATCCATAAATACCATATATAATAAGAGACTTAAGGGTATCATACAATTAAGCTCTGAGTTTTATTTCAAAAACTTACAAAACTCCAGAATATTTTACTGTGAAGAATTTGAGACATAGTGCTTGACTTGATTGTTCTATCTTTCGATTGCTCAAGACTTATGCAAAAGCTGTAAAGCTCCATAGTTAAAGGTAAAATGGGTAAGTTTGAAAGTTAGAACAGTTTTATCTAAACCGGAGGAAAATTTATGTTTAAAAGCGAGTGTGCTTAAAAGAAATAAAAGTATTGCAGCAACTCCTGATCCAAATATTTTAATAATTAGGCTTAGCTTGTTTGCCAAGGGACTGGCAAAAGTAAGCTTGGGGGAGTTATTGACGGTGGATAACATCAATTTTTATTAGAACTTTAGACATGAAAAGGCACATGAATACACATTAGTCTAGGATTTTAATTGACAATTTCCACGAGTTTTGCATATTCTATATTTTCCAGGGACCTTTCCAGAAAAGCTTAAAAGAGGGATTACATTGCATAATTATCACAAAACTTATCCGCGTCGGCAAACATCATCATTAGACTCAGGAAGGGTCTAGAAGACACCCGGGCGGCCGGGACCCACGAGGGAGTCCAGGTGGGGCCGGTCGGCCCCACCCTGGCGCCGGTCGGCGCCCCCCCTAGGGCTTCTAGCCGTCGTCTTCTGGAGTCTTCCTCCCACGCTTCCTTGGCACCCATGCAAAGCATCCCTACGTCGATCTAAGGTCGGTTTGATCTGACGGTGCACACAACATGAAGACGCGGATCGATGACGTGGCGGTTCCTTGCCCCCTACTCCACCTCGGCCTATATAATGACGCCCCAAGGCCCTTCCTAGAGGCATTCTACACCCCGGTGCTTCATATTCTCCACATAATTAGGGTTAGGGTCCCTCTAGTTGATCTAGTTCTAGTTCATCTAGATGTAGCAATTAGGAGAGACTAGTTCATCTAGATCTAGTCTTGTTTAGAGATTAGAGAGATTGAGTAGAGGAGTAGAGATTATGGAGGAGTTCCAGCCTGTCGGTACTTCTTCGTGGCTGTATTCTTCTGGATTCAGCTCCCTCGCCCGAAGCTACGTTCTGAGGTACTTTTGTATTCAACACTCCAATTCAAGTAAGCAGTTGTTCTTATTTGTTCTTAAGTTCACAGCTCATATTGAGTGCTTTGATCTTGGTCATTACTTGGTTGAAGTAGTATTTCGTAGTGTAGGCGTGGTGCCTAGGCTAGGTTTACTTGTGGATGTCCCCTGATTAGCCGGATAGTGGTAGCTCGCAAAGGTGACTTTATAGCTTCGTTGAATCCTCTGTAGTCTACTTCCCGTTGATAGGATTGATAGGCTTATAGGTGCTTGGTAGGAGATTACTCTGTTTCTTCTCCTATTTGGGTTACTTGCCCAGTTAGAACGGTATTATACAAAGCTTACCGGTTGTCAGAACTAGAGTTCAATAGCTATTTCCTCTTTCTTGATATTATCTAGCCTAATTGTAGGGTTAAGTCTATATACTTTGTCATCATCACAACTGTTCCCTGTGGATACGATATTTAAAACCTCTGGGTAAAATGTGACATTGGTACAATATCTGTGCGCTTGCGGATAATCTTACTTAAATCTTATTTAAAGGAGTGCAGTTAATTTATACCAATAATCTCATACCCGATAGTATGCATTCCTTAGGTATCCATACATCTCCACTACGGCGCTCAGGGGTTGGGAAAGAGTTGGACAAGGAAGATCACTCAGCATCCAACGCCCAACCCGGACATGGAAGCTCACTCGCAACCCATGCCCTCACGCACCTTGTGGAAGATCACTCAGCATCCATATTTAAAAAAGAGATTATATATGTATATAGCTCATGAAAGTGCACTCAAGAGTTTTACGTGGAAGATAACTTAGCATCCACGCCCAACCAGACCATGGAACATCACTTAGCATCCTACGCTGTCTCCTGCTCTACCGTTTGCCTACACCGGCCCCCTAAGTGGAAATGCACTTCGACCAAACGGGGTGTGGGATCAAGCCTACCCATGTAGACATGTGGCTGTACGAAATATCACACAGGGATGAATAAGAGACTATGAACCGGTCCTTAGGGGTGACTAAAACAGGTATCTCCGATAGGATATTCTTCCACAGACATATCCACCAAGTAATCTACATCTAGATTACCCCTACCCGTTTCAAGTCATAGCATATATAGTCACTTTATTATCTCATTATCACATTATCACATTATCACCTTATCACATTATCTCATCATAAATATTCGCATGTCCTTTAACAAAAGAATCATTATACAAGTAAGATAGAAGGGTGGTAGAGGGGTGGAAATTAGGACTTGCCTGCGTTGTCAACACCGTCGATGTCCGCAACGTAGTCCGGGTCCTTGGCGCCCTGATATTCGTCCTCCTCTGGCGGAGGATTTTCTATCGGGTAAGACTATCGCTAAACGATAAAAGAAACACATACATGCAATTATAGAACTAGGTAGTGGCACTAGGTGCAATGTAGAGCATGATTTTAGAAGAATTTAGGAAGTGGTTTGACCTAAATCGGAGTTAAAATGCAAAAGCTATACATTTTCAAAGTTTATTTCAATTTATTCAAAACCCTAATTACTAAATGGAATTTTAGTTATAATCTGTGATGCACGAATTAGTGTACAAACTGCATGATTAAATTCTACATGTCAAGTAGTTTATTTACAAATTTTTCTAGAGTTTTTCTAGCACTAGAAAATAGAGAAATAACACTCTGTGTACACTTCCCGGGTGCACCTAGCAATTTCCCCTAGTGTACCCCGAAGGGTGTGTGTGTGCGTGAACTGTGTATGTGTGGGTGACAGGTTGGGCCAGGTGGTCGTGACGGCGTTGAACGGCGCCGGCACCGCGGGCCCACGTCTTGAGAGAGGGGGGAACGGGGTGACGGCGTGGGACGGCGCGGCGTGGTAACGCCGTTGGCCTCGGGCCCCACGTGCCAGTGATAGAAAGGGGGAGGGAGAGGGACGGCATGGAGCGGCGCGGCGTGTGGGCGCCGTTGGCCTGGGGCCCGCGTGCCGCTGAGAGAAGAAGGAAAGGTGACCGGAACAAGGGAGGGCCGGCTCGCCGGGGGCCGGCTCGCCGGATAGCTTCGTCGCCGACGGCGTGGCGCCCTCGAAGAGGGAAGAGAAGAGGTGTACGGTGTGCGGGAGGCTGTGCCGCTGCTCGGGGTGAGCTCTTCGGCGACGGTAGGCGCCCGCGGTGGTGGTGGCGGCTGCCGGAGGTGTCTTGGGGGCGGCGCAAAGGCGGTGCGTGTGTGTGCGTGGTCTAATCAGCCCGCATTGTGCGTGCGTGTGTAAAGCATGGACAGGGAAAGGGGGTGAGGGTGCTAGGCGGCCTTGCCGAGCCATGCCAGTCGGTGACCGGTGGCTTAGGCGCACGGCGGAGGGCGGCGCACGGCGGTGGAGCAACACAGAGGGAGGGAGAAGGAATTGGAAGGAGGAAAAGGTGTAGGAGGGGCTCTAGGAGCTCACCTCAATTTAGGCGGCGGCTCTAATGGCGCCAGTTGCTCCCGAGTTGGGGGCAATCGAGCTCTAGCTCGATGGAGGGGAGGAGAGGAGGAATGGAGGGGGAGAGGGAGTGTTCCAGCGCCTGGCGGAGCTCGGAGTGGTGAGGGCGAGGATGGAGGGGCGCCGGCCGGGCCTATTTATAGGCTGGCAATGGTGGTTCGGCGGGGGAGATATTTTCCCCGCCGTCGAGCTTATCCAGAGCGCGCGTGTGGTTTGCAATCGCAAAGGTGGTTCGCCACAGTGCGGCGGTGCGCGTGCGCTTGCCATGGATGTGCTCATCCGAGCTCGTCGGGTAGCACCCGTGGCAGGTGTCAGCGAGAAGGTGCGAGAGAGAAGGGGGAGAAGAGAGGGGGAGTGGGCGCGGGTGAGAGAGGGATGTCGACATCCTTATCCGCTCTGGCCAGAGAGGAAGGCGGTAACGGCGGCTTCGAGGCGGCGCTCTCTGATGCGGTATCCGCGTCGTCGTCGCGAGGTAGACGACGATGATGACAAGCGGGCCCCGCTTGTCATCGGCCGCCTTGAGGAGAGGAAGCGCGCAGTGCAGGCCGCTGCCATCGTTGCTGGGCCGGCCCACACGGGGAAAGAAGAGGGAGGGGAAGGAGAAGAGAAGGGGAGAATGGCGGGCTGCTAGTGGGCCTGTTCGGGAGATGGAGCCCGAGCTCCTTTTTCCTTTTTTCCATTTCCTTTTCTATTTCTTTTCTCTTTTCTAGTTGCATTTGGTCATGTATTTAAATGAATTTGAATTCAAACTATGCATGGGATAATTTATATGCTGTGCCACAGTAGCTCTATATGGTTGAACAAGTCAAAGCCAAAGGGTTTTTGAAAAGTTTTAAAAAGTTCAAATTTTTAGTGATTTTCGAAAAAGGTAAAACTTTTGGGGTGTTACAATTATATTATTTTAAAGCCTATAAAGCTGAAGCAAAAAATCAACTTAAACAGTTAAGGTCTGATCGTGGTGGAGAACATTTCTCTAGTGATTTTTCTGAATTCTACGTGAAACATGGGATTGTTCATGAGAGAACACCACCATACTCACCATAGTCTAACGGTATTGCTGAAAGGAAAAACCGCACCCTAACAGAGTTGATGAATGCCATGTTAGGAACTACAAGATTATTCAAGGAATGGTGGGGTGAGGCATTTGTGACATCATATCATGTCCAAAATAGAATTTCTACAAAGAATAAAGAAATCACACCATTTGAGGAATGGGAGAAGAAAAGGTTGAATCTCTTATATTTGCGCACTTGGGGTTGTTTGGCCAAAGTGGATGTGTTAATCAACAAGAAGCGCAAACTTTGACCCAAAACTATTGATTGTGTATTCCTGGGCATAACGTTGGATATAGGTTCTTAATTATTAAATCTAAAATTCCATACATGCATGTTGGTACAATTATATATGGAATCCGAGAGACGCCATTGGCATTTCTAACGTCAGTGCAATAAATCTCAAATCCTTATCCCACGCAATGATGCTAAAAATGTTGGTATTAATTAACTTGCCTATAGCAACTAGCCACTAGCCTGTTTACCCTTACTCCTAACTATGAAACCAGGTTGTCATCCCCAATTATAAAGCTAGGAATAAACATTGGTACTAAATCTTATCGTTTTATGTGACTAGAAAGAAATAAATAAAGATGAATATAAGATAAGAATGATTCTACAAGCGGATAGATAATTATACTATTGTAGCATTTTACCTAGAGTATTACCAGATTGTCATTTATATTCTACCACTGGGAAGGCATTGCTAAGAAGCTACTCTATAGTATTGATAACATGTATATGTATATGCATTGAATAGACAATGTAACCAATGTCATACACTCTACTCATAACAGGGGTAAGTCACAAGATAAATAATAAGATAATGATATAAATGTAATAACAATGAGCCATTGATCAGTCATCTCCTAATAATACTAATCCATCATAGCACTCTAGTCATGTCAATGTTGTCTAATCAATTAATAGAGAAATAATTCCTAAGTATTTAACTACATGTCAAAGCTACGTCAACTAGTGCAAGTACATCTAGTAATCATTGTCAAGTAATACTACCATAATTCCCAAACACATCGGAGCAATGTACAGGAAAAGATGAGTACAGGAACCTCATGTGTATAAATACACTCTTAACCTGATAATCCCACTTTACCAATCCACCGTATGGGGGAAGGCCTACAAAGGACTCACTGGGTCTGTCAGACCCACGATCTACCTCACTACCTAGCACAACTAGGGATATCTGCAGATAAGCAAAGCATCTAGACACCATGTCTATATATTGCCTACCACTCACCATATGATCAACTAGATGAGCGCTATACGAACCAGTGCATGAATATAATAGCAAACCAACTAAACTAGATGTATTGAAGTAGACATGAAGAACAATGTTGCTAGTAAATATCATACAAACGTAGATAATACAATAAGAAAGAAGAGAGCAAAGAACTATACCAGACTCTTCTCTTCTTGACAACTTCTGGAATCCAAGACTGATTAACACGTCTTGACAACTATGAACTAGAAGGCTATGAGGAACTAGAACTTGAAGCTCTAGATGACTTGATCTTCAACTGGCTCTACCTTGAATGACTTGAATGAGGTATTGAATGAATTAGGGTTTTCTGATGAGGGGTCTGGCTCCGCTTATATAGCCCGGTGGGATGCTTGACAGTTGTTTGATCAAACCGACTTCACGTAGGGCTGAGATTGATCCTCATAGGCGGTGGAGGAACATTCTAGAAGATGACAGGTGGGACCCATAGGGGAGGGCAGCCCGGCGGCCCCACCTTGAGGTGGCTCCTCCTCTCCTTCGCTCCGGTGTCTTCTGGATCCTTCTAGAGTGGTTTGGCGTATTTCTGAGTAGCGGATAATTTCGTGGTATAGATTTGTAGTTATGTCCCTTTTTCGATGTTTTCTGGATTAGTCCCTAGAAATTAGTAAATCACTAAATCTCATGAAAATTGTTAGATAAAACCCTAGCCTTCTAGATATAGATGTATGTTTTATGCCTTTTGATATATAAAAAGTTTACGCTATCCACCGTCAACAACTCTCCCAAGCTTACCTTTTGCTAGTCCCTTAGCAAAACCTAGAGTTGAATCAGGAGTTGCTGCAATGCTTTCATTCTATCAAATACACATGCTTTCAAACAAAAATTTTCCTCTGGATTAAACAAAACTGCTCTAACTTTTAAACTCACCCATATTACCTTCAACTATGGAGCTTTTAACCTTCACATGGGTCTTGAGTAATTGAAAGACAGAACAATCAAGTTAAGCACTATGTCTCAAATTCTTCACTCAACTAATATTTCAGAGTTTTGCAAGTTTTCGCAATAAACTCAGAGCTTAATTGTATGACACCCTCAAGTCTCTCAAAGTATGTGGTATTTGTGGATCTCACTGAGGCATCCATGATGTTATGCCTTCCTAATTCTAGGGATTATAGTGGAGTTTATAAGAGTGGCATTAAACAAGGATAAGCATACTTGCAATTTATATATTGTAAAGTCAAACAATGGATCTATAGAGAATCAAGTCATACAGTCAAACCAAGATGTGCATGTGTATGGAATATGGTGGGTAGGTATATATGTGGTGGCTAATCCTAATTCTACTTTTGCTCTTTCAAAATGAATCTTTCCTCTTTCTTAGACTTTCAGATCTTCTTAGGAAGACATGGGATATCTTTATTTTTCTTTTTTTCTTTCTTTTTTCATTGGGAAGTGGGCATCTGAGTACCCATTGTTTTAATGCTGGGACACTTGTCCATCTTTTACTCCCTTAATATTTTCAATATTTTTGCATAGCCACATGCATCCTTAGATACAATAATTGATTGAAGAGATAGCAATAGAGAACTTAAGGCAAATAAATAAAGGCTGTCATATAGGTTTATGTATATTTTTGGGTGTCTCTCCTAGTGTAGGAGAAAAACATTTTGAGGTGGATGTGGATAAAAGTGAAAAATGGTTGCGCTTTCTCTGAGGGTAAGAGTAATGTATATGTGGATGGGGTGTGTGTGTATATGATCTTGATTTTAAAAGCATGACAAGACTCTCTTAAGTATACAACAAAGGTTGACTAAACTCAATGCAAAGCAAGTAGCATAAATAAGCAAAGGTTTCCTATTTTAAATGTGTATTATATATGGCTTTGGTAGGAATTCAACTCTATCATACAAGAGCTCATCATGTAAGGTTTTGGATTTTTAAAAGATAAATCTCTAGAATTTAGCATTGTTAGAAATAAGATAAATAGCAGCTCGGACTCTCTTATATCATGTCTCTCAATCACCTAGACTTAGCTCAAGCATATGACTCCATAAATTTCAGGTTTAGAGTAAATTCTTATATTAAAGCAATCATGTCCAAAACTTAGGAGAACTTAAGGTTGAAAACTAGGTACTTGAAAAGAATTCTAACAGAGCAACTATTCATCATCTCCAAGATAAAATTTTCTAGTTCATAGTTGACTCCAACACACTCTAATTAACTAAGACTACCTAAGACTTCTTTTTATTGATTTTTAGATTTTATTTAACTAAAGACTCTACAGACGTGGACCTTCATGTGCCCACATATTTTTGGTATTTTATAACTATAAGACAGACTCGATAAATCGCATAGGTATAGTTAACTGATAACTAGGGGATGCTCCTCCCCCAAGCTAGATGTTTGCCATATTTCGCTTGAATGATCTTTAGAGTAAACTTAGCAAAGGTGACCCACTGACCGGTCTCACTCCTCAATTGTATAATCCTACAAAGGTATACTCCAACAAGAAAACCAAAACTTCGAAGCTCGAATATAATGGGTTAGCGGTCAGCCAAATGAGTAATTGATTATCTTTATGAGCAGAAATAAATGTGTAGCAAGATTCTTATATTTTTGTACTTTTATATTTATAATGCAAGGGAATGAAAATTTGTTTTTGTGCTACCATAGTGAGTGTTCTTATGGGATAAACCACAAGTCTAATCCTTTGGAGCTTTTTAAAGTTTTATAATAAAGTAGTAAGGAATTTTTATTTTCTTTTTAAACATGCCAAAGAGTAAAGGTACTAAAGTAATTAGATAACTACCATGGTTACCTTATGGCAAGGGTGCGGAGTTTATAGTCCTTCGAACAAGATTTCTGATGGTCATCATGTTGAGGGTTCTTTAGTGGATCCTAATGGGGACCTAGATGTTGAACCTTCTAGTGTTGATGACTCAGTTGAGGGGATCTCCTTCTTCTTCCATACTCTTATTGGTTGTGGATGTTCTTCAGGTGTAGTTGATTTTTCTTTTGCTTTCTCCTCCTCAACTTTTCTTCTCAAAGCACGGCGCTGACTTCTTTTCTTAGACCTGGTGAAAGCTGGTAATCCAGGAGTGTTATAATCTTTAAAATAACAGCATACCTTTTTCCCTGGGAAGTGAAAGTGGACTTGGCCTGTTCCATTGTAGGTGATCACTTTAGTGATGCTAAGGAATGGCCTTCCAAGAATGATAGGTGTCTCATCTTCTTTTCCCATGTCTAAGACCATAAAGTCGGTAGGGACAGAGTGGTTGTGGATCTTAACCATGATATTTCTTGCTAGTCCCTCCGGAATTTATGTTGTGTTATCTGCCAGCTGCAAAATATATGTAGGATCTAGAGGTGCATTGAATAGTGTATTGTATACCTGTTTTGACATTATGTTGACAGCTAATCCAGTATCACAAACGGCTGAGTAGAAAGAGCTCTGTCCAATAGTGCACTCTATTGATGGTAGACCAGGATCTCCAACTAAGACTGGTGACACTAAGTGATGATCTTGTCTGTATTTCATTGCTTTGACTACCTGAGTCTTCTTTCCTTCTTGCTTCTTGTTCTTCTTCTTTCCTTTTGGACAGGTCTTCCATACTTCTTCTTTGTATGTAGGCTTCTCTGGATAGTAGGTGTTGGCGAGATCTTCAAGGATCTTGTCTTTAAAACTGAATTTCTCTTCATTACCCTTGATGGTGAAACATATCTTTGCACTGTCTACATAGATGGCTACTTTTGTAGTGCTTAAGAATGGTCGGCCTAAGATGATAGGACTCTTTGGGTCTTTGCCGGTATCTAGAACCACAAAGTCTACTGGAACATATGATTGTCCCACTCGTATGCATACGTCATCTAGGATTCCTTCGGAGTGTTTAACTGTTTGATCTGCAAGCTGCAAGCACATATTCGTGTACAACAAAGTTGCCCATGGAAAAATACGATCAAAGATTACCTTTGGTATAATGTTGACACTAGCACCAAGGTCACAGACGACTTCAGAGAAATCGTGTTGCCCAATAGAGATGGAAATCACAGGTCTTCCTGGATCTCCTCTCTTGAGTGGCATGGATTCATCTTTCCATCCTCCTGACATTCCTTCTATGTAGTAACCTATAGGGACATCAACAAGATTTGCGGTTTCGGGTTCTAGGGGGTTGCCCAAGAATCTTACCTTCATGGATCGGTGGAACAGCGGCCGCCAGCTGAGCTAATTGTGATTCTAATATTTTATTAAAGCTAAACTGGTTCTTAATAGTATAGGTCAGGCTATCCATTTTTGTATTTATATTTTCTAGCACTTTATCATTGGATGCTACCCTATTGGATAGATTTTCTATAGCTTTATTCTGATTGGAAATTACTTCTCTTAAAGGTGGTTGAAAATTGTTATTGTTGTTACCTTGGTAGTTGGGCCTTTGCTGGTTCCATCCTTGATTGGGTTGATTCCACCGTTGATTTGACTGATTCTATATTTGATTTTGCTGAGGACGATAGTTGGTGTTGTTGTTGATGAAGTTCACATCCTCTTGGAGTGTAGGATAGTTGCTTCCTGAATGTCCTATATCTCCATATTTTTCACAAGTCATGCAGGAGTCATCGATGTGCATGACTTCTCTATTCTCATTGCTTTTGTTATCAAGCTTCTTCATTATGAGGTCTAGCTTTGCAGTGACCATATCAATCTCCTTAATATGATGCATGCCTCCTCCTTTCTTGTGAGGTTGCACACATTCTTCATTCTAGCCCTGACTTGAGGCCATCTTCTCCACAAGTGCTGTTGCATTGGTGAGCTTAAGTTACAAGAAAGCTCCTCTAGCTGCAGCATCCATGGACTCACGGGTACTAGAGACTAGCCTATGATAGAAGGTCTGAATAAGTAGCCAATCCTCCATTCCATGATGAGGACATTCTGCAATATAATCTTGAAAATGTTCCCATGCCTCGGCGAATGATTCATCATGTTGTTGATGAAAGCTTGAAATTTTTTCACGAAGAGCATTGGTCTTGCCTGTAGAAAAGAACTTATGCCAGGAAAGCAGTAGAACATTTGTCCCATGTAGTGTTGGTTGCCTTATTATTATAGAACCACTGTTTTGCTTTTTCTAGAAGTGAGAATGGGAAAAGGCAGAGTAAAATAGCATCTCTTGATACTCCTCTGATAATGAAGGTGCTGCAAATCTCTAGAAAGTGTTGTAAGTGTGCACTTGCATCTTCATGAGCCTTCCCACAAAACTGACTAGCTTGAACCATAGTGATAAGCGCAGGCTTGAGTTCAAATCCATTATCACCAATGTCGACGTTAGGCCGAGTACGAATGTTGGCGGTTATTGGAGCAGAGAACTCGTGTAGCGTCTTCTCAGCCATAGCTTCAAAAGCTGGTGCTAAATTTTCTGATTCTTCTGATTCTTCTCCTCCGGATGTTAGAGCTTGATTCCTCGAAGATTAAGCTTCAGTGGAGAGTGTTCTTGATGGTGATTCAAAGATATTCCTCGTGTCGACAAAATTCCTTCTTCGTAAGAGTCTCTCTGGATCTTCAACGTAATTGTCCGGGAGAGAAAATCCATTCATTCATTCATTACCCTACATAAGATATATAAATAGATAGAACAAGGCTAAGCCTGTTTGAGTTAGAGGTCAATTAGGTGATCGGTCTTATTCATAATGCATATATGTTATCAATACTTTCTAAGTTTATTAGCCTTCCCCGGTAACGGCGCCAAAAATGCTTGTTGGCATTTCTAACGTCACTGCAATAAATCTCAACTCCCTATCCTACGCAATGACGCTAAAAATATGGGTATTAATGAACTTGCCTTTAGCAACTAGCCACTCTCCTGTTTACCCTTACTCCTAACTATGAAACTAGGTTGTCATCCCCAATTGTAAAGCTAGGAATAAATATTGGTACTAAATCTTATCATTTTATGTGATTAGGCAGAAATAAATAAAGATGAATATAAGCTAAGAATGATTTGCAAGCGGACAGATAATTATACCATTGTAGCATTTTATCTAGAGTATTACCAGGTTGTCATTTATATTCTACCACTGGGAAGGCATTGCTAAGAAGCTACTCTATAGTATTGATAACATGTATATGTATATGCATTGAATGGATGATGTAACCAATGTCATACACTCTACTCATAACAGGGGTAAGTCACAAGATAAATAATATGATAATGATATAAATGTAATAACAATGAGCCATTGATCAGTCATCTTCTAATGATACTAATCCATCATAGCACTCTAGTCATGTCAACATTGTCTAATCAATTAATAGAGAAATAATTCCTAAGTATTTAACTACATGTCAAAGCTACGTCAACTAGTGCAAGTACATCTAGTAATCATTGTCAAGTAATACTTCCATAATTTCTAAACACATCGAGCAATGTACAGGAAAAAATGAGTATAAATACACTCTTAACCTGACAATCTCACTCTACCAATCCACCATACGGGGGAAGGCCTACAAAGGACTCACTGAGTTTATCACACCCACGATCTACCTCACTACCCGGCACAACTGGGCATATCCGCAGATAAGCAAAGCATCTGGACACCATGTCTATGTATTGCCTACCACTCACCATATGATCAACTAGATGAGCGCTATACCAACCAGTGCATGAATATAATAGCAAGCCAACTAAACTAGATGTATTGAAGTAGACATTGAACATAATAGTTAAACTAAGATGAAGAACAA
The DNA here is from genome assembly GCA_015844335.1 of Chrysopogon serrulatus. Classification (NCBI taxonomy): domain Eukaryota; kingdom Viridiplantae; phylum Streptophyta; class Magnoliopsida; order Poales; family Poaceae; genus Chrysopogon; species Chrysopogon serrulatus. The sequence continues at coordinate 326,623 of JADLZL010003776.1, read as the reverse complement.
TGTTGCTAGTAAATATCATACAAACACAGATAATACAATAAGAAAGAAGAGAGAGCAATGAACTATACCAGACTCTTCTCTTCTTGACAACTTCTGGAATCCAAGACTGATTAACACGCCTTGACTCCCTCTAATCTAGATCTAACTAGGCTAAACTATGAACTAGAAGGCTATGAGGAACTAGAACTTGAAGCTCTAGATGACTTGATCTTCAACTGGTTCTACCCTGAATGACTTGAATGAGGTATTGAATGAATTAGGGTTTTCTGTGGAGGGGGTCTGGCTACGCTTATATAGCCCGGTGGGATGCACGATAGCCGTTTGATCAAACCGACTTCAGGTAGGGCTAAGATTGATCCTCATAGGCGGTGGAGGAACATTCCCGAAGATGACAGGTGGGACCCACAGGGGAGGGCCGCCCGGCCTGGATGGTGGGGCCGGCCGGCCCCACCTAGAGGTGGCTCCTCCTCTCCTTTGCTCCGGTGTCTTCTGGGTCCTTCTAGAGTAGTTTGGCGTATTGCTGAGTTGCGGATAATCTTGTAGTGTAGATTTGTAGTTATGTCCCTTTTTCAATATTTTCTGGATTAGTCCCTGGAAATTGGTAAATCACCAAAACTCGTGGAAATTGTTGAATAAAACCCTAGCCTTATACATATTGATGCATGTTTCATGCCTTTTGATATATAAAAAGTTGACGCTATCCACCGTCAACAGACGCTATATTTTTTGAAAATGAATTTCCCATGAAAGCTACATCTAGCAATTCTGGTCATGAATCTATAATTCCCTACGAATATGAGGATTTTATTCCGATAGAACAATTTGAGGAACCCCTTGTGCAAATTTTAGTGGGGGGTGACAATATAGTCACTCGAAAGAGTAAGAGACGGAGGGTTGCAAAAGTCTTTGGTGATAACTTTATTGTGTTCCTTGTGGAAGATACACCAAAAACCATTGAAGGCGCATATTCCTCTCTTGATGTTGACTTATGAAAGGAAGCAGTCAGGAGTGAGATGGATTCTATTATGTTTAATGGAATTTGGGAAGTTGTTGATCGACCATTTAGGTGCAAGCGCATAGGTTGCAAATGGGTATTCAAGAAAAAGCTAAGGCCTGATGGTACTATTGATAGGTACAAGAAAAGGTTTGTGGCCAATGTACAAATAGAGGGTGAAGACTTCTTTGATACTTACTCACTTGTAGCTCGTTTGATTACAATTCGAACATTAATTTCCACAGCAGCCTCTTATGGTCTTATCATTCATCAGATGGATGTTAAGATAACTTTTTATCAGAGAGTTAGAAGAGGAGATCTACATGGATCAGCCAGATAAATTTATTGCAAAACATCAAGAGAGCAAAGTGTGTAAGCTATTAAAGTCATTGCATGGTCTCAAACAAGCCCCTAAACAGTGGCATGAGAAGTTTGACAACACCCTAACATCTGCTGGCTTTGTCATGAATGATGCTGACAAATGTGTGTATTATCCGTATGGTGGGGATGAAGGTGTCACTTTGTGCCTATATGTTGATGACATTTCGATCTTTGGATCTAACCTCAAGATGGTTGTGCAAGTGAAGAAGTTTCTGTCTAGTAATTTTGAGATAAAAGATTTGGGAGATAGAATTTGCAAATTCATGGGAATAGAATTTGTGTGCTACCGTTCATAGGGGCCATTGCGCGTGCGTTATGAGTGTCTGCCTTATATTATGTAATTCACAAAAAAAGAGAGATATTTGCCATATCGTGTTATTTAACACTTTTACTAGTGGTAGGAGCAGTCATTTCGCATGTACTATTTTTTATATAATAGCTCATACATATTTAATTTAAATATGGTGAAATAGTCTCCAAGTGAACATGGTGCGATGGTTACTTTCATCAACACTTTTTAAAAACAGTTTGTCGTTATTGTCTCTTTTAACATGCATGGAGCGATTGTAAAAGAACTAACAAAGTGTATTACTAGAAACTAGAAAGAGTACCCAAAGAAATATAATAATGTAGATTGAATGATACATTGAAGGACGCTCCTTATTCACTGTGGGGATCAAGGTCCGCCATGTGGTACAACCCTGTGGAGTCATACACCACGCTGATTAATCAGCATCCTCTGGACCCAGTGCCCACTAATTGAACGCATGTTCCGCGCTGTTGGGGGGAAAACGTTCCCCCACCTCCGCTCCCGGGCGAATGTCCCCTAGCTAATGAATTTCTCTAACTATTGCTGTTGAGTGTGTGTGTGCAGAAGAACCTCCGCCCATCGCACGCGCGCTTGCGGAGGTCTGCGCTCGGCGGCTCAGGAGAGCCTCCGCCAGAGGGGACGTAGTCAAGCGCAGGCTTGCGGGGGTCGGGGACCTGAGGAGCGTTGAGGATCTAGCGTGGAAGAGTCTCTGACCTCCGCCGTAGAACCCGCGGGCCGCTAAGGGGCCGCAAGAGCAGATACGGCCCGACCCATGGGGGGAAGCGAGGAGAAGACCAGGATACCCCCCAAGGAGGGGTTGTAAGTAGTAGAGTAAATCCCTAGAAAGCCCCTCGGGTTTGAGGGGCAAGAATGTAAATGCTCTAATGAGTGTATTGGGTGGCGCCCCTATAAAAGGAGGGCTCTCCACTATTGTAATGTTGGTTGAGAAATTAATAGATACATTAATTCCATAACACGACTTTTGAGGTGTCCCTACAATTGTAAGCAGAGGTCTCGAACCTCCACTCATCCCATTCAGGTTCTGCGGTCCTTGAGGACCTCCGCGTGAGAGGTTCTGTGGCCGCCTCCCGCTGTCGGTGAATCACCGCCAACATTGGCGCCCACCGTGGTTAGCTGAAAATCTACCCAAACATGCCACCAAGGATCAAGACCACCGCTAGAGCAGCGGCACGCGGAGGAGCAGCGCGCAGCAGACCAAGGCGCAGGGTGCACAGCACTTATGCTGAGCCTCCAACGCCAGAACCAGAGCAAGGTGATGGAAACAACATCGACATGGTCCCACCGCAGGAACAAGAAGAACCTATGGTCGAATCCCAGCCGGAGCCAGCCACAGGAACACCGGAAGACGAGTTGCAACAGGTGCAAGCCCAGCTACAGGCTTTATAAGCGGAAAGGGACAGAGTGGCCGTAGCCTTCACTGCAAGCCAGAGAGCAATGCAAACATCATAGGCAGTGGCGGAAGCAAGGCAGCAAATGGCAATCCTGCAAGCAGAGATACAAAGCATGCAGGCAACCCAACCCTAGCCAGGAATGCCTGTTTAGCTGCTAGCCTTTGCAAACTTCACCGCAACTCAACCCCGGACAATCGATTCAAAATCTCCATTGTCCAAAGGCCTGCAATCTTCCACCTTGCCGGTGGGCTACAAACCGATAACACTACCAAAGTTCAATGGGAAAATAGACCCCAAACAATTCATAATGAGCTTTGAGGCAGCAGTAGCCTCCGCAGGTGGAAATGAGGCAGTGCTAGCGAAATCCTTTGTCATTGCAGCAGAAGGGGACGCGCTCACCTGGTACTTCATGCTCAGGCCGGGCTTCATCTACTCCTGGGAGAACCTCCGCGATAAGATCATGACCAACTTCAAAGGCTTCACAAGTGAATCACTCACAGTGTTAAACCTGTTCCATTGCAAACAGCAAAAAGACGAGTCGCTGAGAAGCTACTATCAGCGATTCGTTTAGCTAAAGGCGAAGGCCCCAAATGTGCCAGAAGAAGTAGCAATAGAGACAGCCGTCAAAGGGCTAAAGATTGGGCCCTTAGCAGCCCACCTAGCAAGAGAAAAGCCTGAAACAATAGACCAACTCTACTCCAAATTTGAGAAGTACTGCAAATTAGACAATGACCTCCGCAAAAGAGTGGAAGAGCAAGCACAGCAAAGGCAGCCTCAGAATAACCAAAGATTAACCTTTGATGGGGGAAAAAGCCACAGGCACCAGCAGCCAAACAATAAACAAGTCATGAATGTTAACCAGCAAGGGGCGCAGCACCAGCCCACAGGCCAGCAAAACCAACAACTAGCCCAAGACCACTGCAGGACAGCGACAAGTAAGAGCTGGAGCAATAGCTCGAGCCACGGCAAGAAAAAGCTATACTATTTCTTCCATGGGGAAGACAAAAGGACACGTAACAAGAGACTGCCCGGAGGCAAAGGAAACTCAGGAGAGGATGAAGAAAAGAAAAAACCAAGAAGTCATAACGCACGAACCACACAGGGAGGTAAATCACACAGCTGTAGCGCATTGGCAAACACAATACTGTCCGGTGTACCCAGCTCTAAACAGTACACAGATACACCCGTCGACGCTCGCAGCGGCATACTACCCAAGTCATCTGCTGGCATGGTGATCGGCACCCCCGCAAGCAGGAAATGCAGCATCAACCCATCAATACAGACTGGAGCGAAGCGTCACATACGCTAATCCAAGACCGCCAAACATCGCATATCTTGACAGTCAGACCCAGAGCAGCCAGGCAGAGGCACTACCCCTACCTCCGCCTCCAATTATACAAGCGCAGCAATCAGCCGCGCCAAAAGAAGAGCCACACCAAGAAAACCAACACAACCCCCACAACCCATTACCAACCATCGGACTAATACTGCCAATCAGCGGAGGTTCAGCAATGGAGTTCCAAAGCAAGAGGCAAAAGAAAGACCATTACCGAATGGTTAACAACGTATCAGTGCAAGGGCAAATCAAAACAACAGAATGGTCCAGAGTGCCGCTAACGTTCAGTGAACAACCTAACATTGGAGAGCTACCCGCACACTGATGCGATGGTGATAACAGCAAACATAGCAGCATGGCAGATAAAGAGAATCTTGGTAGACTCAGGAAGCTCCAAGGACATCTTGTTCACAAGCACTTTTGACAAGATGCAGTTAGTAAGAAAACAACTGCAACCCTCAGAGTCACAACTCGTAGGCTTCAGAGGACGCAAGGTGGAAACAGTAGGCAAAATCGTGCTCCCAGTTTCATTCGAAGACCACTCAAATGCGAGAACAGAATACATGACCTTCGATGTGGTGGACCTCAACTACCCCTACAATGCCATACTAGGCAGAGGCTTCACAAACAAGTTTGGGGCATCAATACACATGGGCTACCTATGTATGAAAATCCCAGCACTCCACGGGGTAATCACAGTACATGGGAGTCAGAAAGAGGCAAGGAACATAGAAAAAACAATACACAGTTCTAGCAGAAATGTAAATTCTGTTGAATAAGAGGAAAAAGATATGCAAGAACCTCCTGACATGCCGAAAGGGAAGACAAATTTCAGAGGGGAAAGAAAAGAAGAGAAGAAAACAAAGCAAGTCTAGTTGGAACAATCTAAACCAGATAGGAAGGTCACTATATCAGCAAACCTAACAAGTGAGTAGGAGGCAGAGCTCCCAACAGCGCTAAGAAAGAACAAAGAAACATTCGCCTGGTCAGCAGAAGACTTGGGGGTGTAGGCAGAGAAGTGATAGAACACCACCTGGATATCAACCCAGGGGCGCGACCAAGGAAGCAAAAATAGAGAAAGATGTCGAAAGATAGAATCGTAGTAGCGAAAGCGAAGATCCAGAGGCTCCTAGATGCGAAGGTCATAAGGGAGGTCAAATACTCTGACTGGCTGGCAAATGTAGTACTAGTACCGAAAAGCAACGACAAGATGAGAATGTGCATAGACTTCACTGACCTAAACAAAGCTTGCAGAAAAGACACATTCCAGCTTCCAAGAATAGACACCTCCCTAGACAAAGCGGCAAGATGTAAGAGGTTCTCCCTACTGGACTACTTCTTAGGATACCATCAAATCTGCCTAAACAAGGAGGATAAAGAAAAGACGAGTTTCACAACGCCATTTGACACTTACTGTTACTTGAGAATGCCCGAAGGTCTAAAGAATGCAGGATCAACCTTCGCGAGAATGACAAGTAAAGTCCTAGGAGAGCAGTTCCAGAGAAACCTCATTGCGTATGTCGATGACATCATAGTCATGAGCACAAAAGAAGAGGACCACATCAAAGATCTAGCCGAAACCTTTGCAAACCTCCGCAAAGCAGGCTTAAAGCTGAATCCAGAGAAATGCGTCTTCTCAGTCAGCACAGCAAAGATACTGCGATGTATAATAGGTCCAGAACGAATCACCGCAAATCCAGAGAAGACAAACACGATGCTGGCAATGACAGAACCACCGACTAGAAAAGAGGTGCAGAAGCTAACAGGAAGGATAGCAGCACTAAACAGATTCATCTCCAAATCAGCAGAAAGAAGCCTCCCATTCTTCAAAGCCCTAAAAGCCTCAGATAAATTAGAATGGGGAAGGGAACAATCCCAAGCTTTCAACCAGCTTAAGGAATACCTGGCAAACCGCCCAAAGGTAACGGTGCCGGAGCCAGAAGCCACGCTCTTACTATACATAGCAGCCTCAGACCATGTGGTCAGCGCAGTGCTGGTCCAAGAAAGTGTCAGCGAAGGTCAGAAGCAGCAGACCCTGGTATACTTCAACTCTGAAGCCCTCGCGGCAGCAAAACTAAACTACACGCAGATAGAAAAGTTAGTATATGCAGTGCTCATGGCATCAAGAAAGCTAAAGCATTATTTCCAGCATAGTACCTTCGTCGCAACCACTTAGGGATATCTAAGCAATAAGGAAGCATCCGGAAGAATTGGCAAATGGGCCACAGAGCTATCGCAGTACTATATCACATACGTGTCATGCACGGCAATAAAATCTCAGGCATTAGTAGACTTCATTGCAGACTGGACACCTTCGCCTCAAAGAACGGACAAAGAGTCAGGGCAGACCTAGACAATGCTCACGGATGGAGCATGGGGGCTCATTGGCACAGGAGCGGCCATAGTACTAATATCCCTGGCAGGAATCAAAATAAAGTACGCAACAAGACTGACCTTCAAAGCAACAAACAATGTGGCAGAGTATGAAGCACTAATCCTAGGGCTAAATAAAGTGAAGGCTCTAGGGATCCAAAAGCTATTGGTCAAAACAGATTCCATGGTGGTAGCAGGACAAGTAGAGAAAGAATACACTGCTGTCGGTGTTTCATGAAAGCACCAACTAGTAAATTTATAGATGCGCGTTTATGCCCGGATGGTTCGCTAAGAGGACACGGGAAGTATACTGGTTCGGGCGTGAGGCCCTACGTCCAGTTCGAAGGGATCCTGTTACTTAGCAGCGGTTCGTAGTAGGGGTTACAACCGGTTCGAGAGAGGGAGGGGCTCCCAAGTCTCTGATTGAGCGAGGTGCCAATATCGTGGTGTGTGTGTGGTGTGTTTTGGTGGTTTTCGCTATTGAGTTCAACTTCTCTGGTGAATTGGCTCGCCCTCCCTTTTATAGATGAAGGGAGGGTACGGCCTTACATGAAGGGAGCGCGGGTGTGCCGTGTAGGAAAAGAAAAAAGGACAATGGTGGAGTGGCTCGTCTGCCTTCTGGGGTCGGGGCGTCCTTCTTCCTTGCGTCGCACGCGTTGGTCGCCGGTGAGGTCGCGTCACCGGAGTGTCTGCCCATGCCTCAATAGTGGATGGAGAGGCTGAACAGTTGATTAGAATGTTTGGAGTATTATTCCAGAGTTAATGACGCTGTACGGTTCGGGAATGGGTCGTGATGGACGGGCCGTCCGGACTGTCAACCGGGAGGGCGCTTAGATGTCGAGCCACGCCCTGCCTCTGACTAACAGTGCGGTCAAGGAGCTGAACCACGCCCTGCTCTAGCCAACAGTGCCGCTGGCATCCGTTTCCATGCCCTGCATTGCCGCACAGTGCGGTCAAGATGCTCCTCTCCCATGCCCTGCGGGCGCAGCGGGGAGAATGCGGTTTGGACTGGTCGGCGGCCGGTGAATTCGTGGCCCAAGCATGGAGCGCAAGCCTCGGGCGGCTTCTTCGCGAAGATGCCAATGAGAATCCGTGCGAGCCGCGGTCTCCCGGGCCACGACCCTGGGAGTCTTTCAGCCTTGCGGGGGTCGCATGAGCCGCGCGCCCTAAGGGTCGAGCCCGCGCGAGTGGTGTAGCGTGTCCGCGGGCTTCCGCCGCAGCCTCCTAGCGGGCCGTTGGAGTGTCGGCCCGTGCAGTGCAACTTTTCGTAGGCGGTCGGCGGCCGTTAATGATCTGCCTGATCTTGTTTAGCCGGGGGCCCAACAGGCCGGTTGTTTTGGCCCCGACGGTAGTCTTTCCCCGAGTCCTTTGCAGTGCGGGTCCACGCCTGCAGGGACTTGAAGTCGGAGGGTCGTTGCGGTTTCTCCGGTGGGTGCGCGCGCGTGAGCGCACCCACCGGGTGTAGCCCCCGAGCCTCTGGGGACGTGGGGCACGTCCGCAGAGACTGAATCGTGCGCTTCAGGGTAGTGGGACGCGTTGGTTTCGGATGTGCTGCTGGGCGGTTCGCCCCTCTCCCCCTTCCCGCAATAATGTGCCTCCGAACCATCGGGGAACTGAGGGGTCGCGTCGTCCTGACGGGCCTCGGAGACCGCGCCGGGACTTATCCAGGGGAGGCGTGTTCACAGCACCGTTGCGTCGGGCCTGGCGTGGGGATTAATGCGGTAGGCGGCTGGAAGCCGGGGCGTCGGGCGGGAAGATGAGTGATCTTCCCGCCGCTCGGTCGTAGCGGCCCTTGGGGTCTCCACGGCCCCTACAAAAGGGGTCGTGGCGCACGACTCTCCTCACCCCTGCTTCTGCTGCTTCTTTCTTGTCTTCCCACTCCTCTCCCTCTTCCCTGTTTCTTCGTTTGCTTCGTTGCCGGGATGGAGAGGCATGAGCCGGCGAGGAAGGCCAGGTCCAAGGAGTCTGTCGGGTCTCGGCCCGCAATGTGCCGGGCTGGGGACACGCAGGAGGCCGGCGCCATCAGACCCGCCGGATTTCATCGGCGGGTTACGTTGCCGACTTCCCGGGCGGCGGCCGGGCCATTCTGCTCGGGGCGGCGCCGCACTGCTTGCCCCTCCGGCAATGGGCGGTGCCGTCGGCCCCTCTGCTTTCACATGGGGTTGCCCTCGAAGCGCATCGCCGCCCTCGAGGCGGTGGTGGTGGCGCCGAGGAAGAAAGTTACCACGTCGCCCGCCAGCAGCGGGAGGAGGCGGACCATGCCTGCGCCAGTGAGGGTTTTTTTTTGCTTTATCTCGTGTTCTTTCGGTACATTCCCCGGCCGGGCGTCTGATCTTCGTGTTCCTGCAGAGGCTCGGGGGATGGAAGCCATGGCCGCCGCTGGGACCGAGCTCGCGGGACCTCGTCCCATGCCTCGGCCGGCGACGTTCGCGAAGCCTCGAGATGGCGCAAGTTTGCGCCAATGCCTCGATGGTGCGTGCGGTGCGCCGGGCGCGCGGTCGTCGGGCTCACGATGGCGGAGGCGCACTCCGCATCGATATGACCGACGTTGCAGGCTTCCCTACCGTGAGCCCCTAGAGGACTACGCCGCCATGCTGCCGGCGTATGAGGAGGCGGCGGGAGTCGCGGTGGAGTTCTCCCCAGTGGATCAGCTCCTCGCCGGGGAGCTGTAGGCTAGGGTCGGTGATCTCGCCCCCCTTTTTTTTCTTTTTCCTAAAAAGATTTATGTAATGCAAGAATGGGGAGGATTAATGAAATCTTTTGTTAGTTCTGCATGCTGGTTTAATTTTTATTCTCTTAATCGTGAATAAGTTGAAACGTCGAGAGAGAAGTCGTAAAAAACGATCGTGCGAGAACGAGTAAGCGCAGACGGTACGTTCGGGAGATCGACCCCTCACGAGCTGAGGGGTTGAACTAGTTCGTTCGTTTCAGGGTCGTATTCGTGCGCACGTATCCTAGGGGCGCGAGGGGTCGCATGCGTTCGCCCCCAGGGTTTATTTTAGTTTTGATGTTTCGGACATTTCTGCCCTCGAGCCCCCGGCGCCCCCACGTCCGCGTGGGCCTGGTCTGGGGGTCGAGTCTTCTCCCCACGTGACCCTTTAGTGGGGTCGGAGGAGGTGGACAACGCTGTGCCATCCCATCGATTGGGTCGAGGCGCAGTGTTCGGCGAGTTGCTAGCGGGTAGTTCAAGTGAGGCTCAGGTTCTCGGCCTTTGCGGCACGCGGTGTGACCAGCCTCATAGATCCAGGTAGCTGATTCGTACTTTTCCCAAGCCGTCCGTGGGCTCGATGCCTTTTTTGCAAAAATTTCTGAATTAGAGATCAACCTTGGACTCGAACACGGCCCGAGAAAGCCCTAATCACTTCGCATGCTCGGGAAATTAGGCCGCCAGTGGGCTTCTTTCTCGGGTCGCCCCACACTCCGTCGGTCCGGGGCGGCCGTGATCCCTTCGCGAGCAGGCCTGCGAACCCTGGTCCTGTTTTCGGACCTTGTTACATATGAGTTGATTTTTCGTAATTAAGTACAGACTCGTGGTACCAAATTAATACAGGAATTTAACCGTTACATAAAGTGAGTAAAACGGAGTAAATATAACGTGCGCGAGAATTTAGCCAAGAGGCGAGTTCACGGGTCTACCGATCGTGGCCAGAATTACGGCCAGGTGAGTTCGTAGAGTCGCCGCCGCCACACCGCCAGAGTCGCTGAGGAGGTAGTCGCAGACGCCGAGGAAGTGGAGTAGCGCTTTCGGATCCTGGAACTCGTCGTCGCCATCGCGGATGCCGTGGAGCTGACTGCTGTCATCGATCCTCGTGCCGGATCCGGTGGTGACCGTGGCGATGCTGGACGCGGGCGTGTCGAAGAGGCGTCGAGGTTCGTCCTTGGGCCGTGATCGGCGGCAGCGAGCGCCCCGGTTCTTGTGACGGCCCCTTCCCCTGCATCTTGCGCCAGAGCGAGCTGACCTGCTGGTAATACCGTGCCGGGCCGGGTTGTCGTCGTAGAGGCGTAAGTCGGCGAACGACGCGGAGATGGCGTCGACATTGGCGTTGGGGGGGAGGAGCATCATGTCGTAGTCCACCCCAATGCTGATAAAATCGAGATTCCCAAACCAGACATGGGTGCCCGGAAGGAACTGAAGATCGTTGGATTTGGCAATCCAGATCTTTGGGTTTTGGAGACGAAACGCGTAAGGCCCCTACCTGGCGCGCCAACTGTCGGTGTTTCATGAAAGCACCAACTAGTAAATTTATAGATGTGCGTTTGTGCCCGGATGGTTCGCTAAGAGGACACGGGAAGTATACTGGTTCGGGCGTGAGGCCCTACGTCCAGTTCGAAGGGATCGTGTTACTTAGCGGCGGTTCGTAGTAGGGGTTACAACCGGTTCGAGAGAGGGAGGGGCTCCCAAGTCTCTGATTGAGCGAGGTGCCAATATCGTGGCATGTGTGTGGTGTGTTTCGGTGGTTTTCGCTATTGAGCTCAACTTCTCTGGTGAATTGGCTCGCCCTCCCTTTTATAGATGAAGGGAGGGTACGGCCTTACATGAAGGGAGCGCGGGTGTGCCGTGTAGGAAAAGAAAAAAGGACAATGGTGGAGTGGCTCGTCTGCCTTCCTGGGGTCGGGGCGTCCTTCTTCCTTGCGTCGCACGCGCTGGTCGCCGGGGCGAGGTCGCGTCATTGAGTGTCCGTCCATGCCTCAACAAAGGGACGGAGAGGCTGAACAGCTTGATTAGAGTGTTTGGAGTATTATCCCGAGTTAATGACGCCGTGCGGTTCGAGAATGGGTCGTGATGGACGGGCCGTCCGGATTGTCAACCGGGAGGGCGATTAGACGTCGAGCCATGCCCCCCGCCTCGACTAACAAAGGCGGGCAGCAACCCTGCTCGCCAACAAAGGCCTCCGCATCCGTTTTCATGCCCCCGCACCGCCGACGGTGCGGTCAAGATGCTCCTTCCCATGCCTACGCGGGCGCAAACGGAGAGGGTACGGTTTGACCGGTCGCAAGAGCGTTGAGGTCGTGGGCCCAAGCGTGAGCGCAGGCCTCGGGCGGCTTCTTCGCGAAGACGCCAATGAGGGGTCGTGGCGAGCCGCGGTCTCCCGCCACAACCCCGAAGTCTTTCAGCCACGCGGGGTCGCACGAGGCGCGCCCGGGGTCGAGCCCCCGCGCGGGCGCGAAGCGCATCCGCGGCGTCCCGCCACAACCTCCTAGCGGGCCGTTGGAGTGTCGGCCCATCTAGTCTGGCTTTCGTAGGCCGGTCGCGGGCCGTTAATGATCTGCCTGATCTTGTTTAGCCGGGGGCCCAACAGGCCGGTTGTTTTGGCCCCCGACAACTGCAAGGCAGCCGAAGCTCGCGAAATACTTGGAAACCATAAGGAGACTAGAGAAAAGGTTCCAAGGATTCACAATCAAACACATACCCAGGGGAGAACATAGAAGCAGACGAGATACCGAAGGCTGCAACCAATAACTGGGAACTCCCAGAAGGAACCTTCTATGAACAATTGAGCGCACCAGCTGCCTCCACCGGCCTGGCAGTCTCAAAGCAAGTCATGATAACAACAGAGGAAGACTGGAGGGCCTGCATAATTCAGATGCTTAGGGGCAACTACATTCCACAATCAAAAGCAGACGCGAAACAATGAAGCACATAGCAAGAACCTACACAATCATAAACAACACCCTATTCAAAAAAGGTGTAGTCCAGCCACTCCTGAAGTGCATATCTAGAAGTGAAGGCTCGTAGATACTGAAAGAAGTGCACTTGGGAACCTGTGGGTCGCATATAGGACCAAGAGCACTCTCAGCGAAGGTCCTAAGGCAAGGTTTCTATTGGCCAACACACGCTAGGGACGTAGAAGAACTGGTCAAAACATGCGAAGCCTACCAACTAAATGCAAGCAATAGGACAAGACCTCCATCAGAATTGCAGCCGATACCGCCAGTATGGCCACTGCAGAGGTGGGGCATGGACCTTGTAGGCCCGCTACCCACGTCCCAAGGAGGAAACAAATTTGCAGTAGTGGCGGTGGAATACTTCACCAGGTGGATAGAGGCTAAGGCACTGCCATCCATAACATCAGAAACAGTAAGGAAATTCTTCTGGCAGAATATAGTGTACAGATTTGGGGTCCCAAAAACGCTAACAGTGGACAACGGCAAGCAGTTTGACTTGGAAAAATTCAAGGAGTATTGCAGATCCATAGGGACGCCACTGGCCTTCACATCAAGATACCACCCAGAATCCAATGGAGCGGTGGAAAGGGCAAACCGTGAAATCTTCTCAGCTATATCAAAAACATTATTCAACCTCCGCAAAAGAAAGTGGGTAGACGAGTTACTAAGGGTAGTGTGGTCACAGAACACAACCATCACCAGGGCAACAAAGGCTACACCCCATTCAAACTCATGTACGGAGAAGAAGCAATGATGCCGAGAAGAAATCAAGCACGGAAGCCTCCGCGCAACCTCCGACACCACTGCGGAAGACGAAGCATGTTGCAAAGAAGGGATAGAACAAGAAAGATTGCAAGCCCTCCAGAACATCCTAAAATATCAAGACCAAACCAAGAAGTGGAAAGACAAACACATCGAGACGAGGCTCATCCAAGACGGGGGATCTCACTAGTAGAAAAATCATTTTTCACGACACTACAGTTTTTTTTTTTTACAAAGCGGCTCCAATTTTCTTGACGCCTGTACAAAGAAATCGTGGGCCCAGAAAGAGAACCGTCAGACAAATCGATTTGTACCGGCGGATGTCTAAGAGATCCGCCTGTATAAATCGACATAATTGTACAGACGGATCTCTTAGACATCCGCCTGTACAAATCGATATTTGTACAGGCGGTTGTCTAAGACATCCGCCTGTATAAATCGATATTTGTAGTACAGAGGATATCTTAGACATCCGCCAGTAGAAATCGATTTGTACAAAGTGTTTCTCTAAGACATCCGCTTTGTATAAATAATTTTAAATTTATTATTTTAAATTTTTCAAACGACCTGGATGGAATTTTGACCAAAATGAAAGTTATAGATCTCAAAAAGTTATGAATGTTTGTAGTTTACAAATTTTCTTGAAATCATGTAGGCTCCCAAAATTGCATTTGAATTCCTCAAATTTGAAATCCAAATTTTTCAAATGACCTCGGATGGAGAAACACTCTAAATGAAAGTTGTAGATCTCGAAAAGTTATGAAACTTTGTAGTTCACCACTTTTTATTTGAATTCATTTAGACCCTCAAATATTCAATTTTCCGTCGGGTTTGTATAATATGTGGGGGAACAAAATGACAAATAGACACAAGTGACGTGTGGGTGGAGTGGTAGAGGGGGGTACGCGCGAACCCGAGGTCGTGGGTTCAAACCCCCACGCCCCAGCGTGCGCGATTTTAACGCGAAAAAAATGCGCGACTTTTGCGACTTCGACGGAGACGGGCGGGCGAAAGTGCCTCTCCCGGTTTCAAAAATATTTTTTATGCGTTTTTAAAAATATTTTTTTTGCTATTTTTTCGTTTTTTCTGGACAATGATTTTCACAGGCGGTTGACTTAGTCAGCCGCCTGTGAAAATAACTATTTACACGCATTTGGCCGACAAAGTGAGCCGCCTGTGAAAAACCCAATTTTCACAGGCGGCTCACGCCCGCCTGCATCAGGCCGATTAGTACTGACCCCGGTACAAAGGCGGTAGGCTTGGCCGCACTGTGTAAATGGGTCTACCACCTCCTGTACAAAGGATTTCTGTACCAGTGTCTGGTGCTAAGAAGAAAACCAAATGCAGTCATGGCTGGCAAACTACAACCAAAATGGGAAGTTCCATTCATAGCAAAAGCAATGGCAAAGCAAGGAGCCTACAAGCTAGAAGACAGCGAAGGACAAATGTCAACCCAAACCTGGAACGCAAACAATCTTAGAAAATACTACATCTGAAGTAAGAGGACCTCCAGCGAACTATAAGCGAAGGCACCCTCAACCTAGGACTTTATTTTCTGCAACTTTTAAATTTCCGCAACCTAGAAACGGGACTGCACCCTTTTCCTCACACAGGGGCTCCGCCAGCGGAGGTGAGATTTTTAACGAGACAGAAACCCTGTAATTAACCTCTAAAATATAAAGAGGATTCCCCAGTGAAAACATAATGCACCAAGCAAGAGTCGAAACACAGCCACCAACGAGGCTGCAGAGATTTGACAAAATCACCGATACAGCGAATAAGAGGACCGCCCAAAGTACCCACATCGTGGGCACATTTGGCCAGACCTCCATGGCAAAAATAAGCCTGGCAAATGCGCAGAAAGCGCATGCAAACGCTGGAAAAGACCCTACCAAGGTATGGGTGCCAGCCTCCACACTACAAACAACATTGTAAAAGACACTGCAGGCACCTAGAAGGTACACCGCTAAAAGATTGGTCACAGCAGAGACAACCTCCGTGCATTGACTAAACCTGGGAAAGACCCTACCAAGGTATGGGCACCAGGAGGAAGCCTAGCACCACCGCCGCCAAAGCTGCCACACCAATGGAAACCTCCGCAAGACAAATAAACCTAAAAAAGAACCTACCAAGGCGTAGGTTACAGAATCGCGGAAGCACTAAAAACCGAAAAGAATCGAAAGTGACAAACTAGATACAACCTCCGCAGCACCATGAATGCCGCAAAACATTACCAAGCAACAGAACCTTCGATGTCAACCAGTAGTAGGCTTAGGAGAAGCATGCACAAAATTACCAACGCAACAAACAAAGCCAAGCCAGCAAAGCATTAAATGTAATTCAAAGGAAGCAACCGACCAGGGCACAAGGGCTTAAACGCGTGCAACAAACAAGATCAGGATCTTTAATCCAAGCAATAAATGCCAACTCAGCCACCAGCCACAACAACCGCAACTATTGCGGCACTAATAGCACTTGTGGCCGCAGCACTATAAAAGGGTAAAGCCTAGCCCCCCGGGTAGAACCGATCAAAGGAAAACAAAGAAGAAAAGGAGGAAAGATGGAAGCGGGAGTATCCCCTCAACAGCAGAGCATCCAGATACCACACAAAAACCTGTAAACCGTAGCGGACAATTTGCTAGGGTAGGACTAGAACCTCCGGCAGAAAGGGGATACCACGTAAAAGCTTGTAACATCCCCCCGAAACCGTGGTTTCTACTTCAATAACTCCCAGCAAGGTAGGTGTCCGCACGGTTAGATACCAAGCAAAAGTTTGTAATAAGATCGGCGCGGCACATAAGGATGAAGGAGGAGCCTACGCCGACCTAGCGGAGGCAGAACCAAGCACGCGATGTTGTGCGAAGGATCAACAAAGGAATCGCGAACAAGAAACAACTAGCGTGACTCCAAGACCTTCGTCGAGCAGATCAAGTAGGCCAAGCATGTGTTAAACAGCTCCAACTTCACCAGGAACAACGGCAAAACCGCCAAGAAACGCGAGATCAACAACAGCACCTAGCGCAAGGGCACTTAGTTGCTCGGCGAAGGTAGACTAAGTGTGGAACACCTTGTAAAATGGGAACATGACACGGAAATAAATTATCATAGCACACGAAGGTGTAATAATATAAGGACATGTTACAAAGCACAAGAAAGTGCAATGACCCGAGCATACATTACAAACACGCGTAGGTACAACGTTAGCGTTTATAAACCCAAAGTACACGCAAAGGTGAAAAGCAAAAAGAAGTATAAGAAAAGAGCTCCAACAAAAAGGAAAAATTATACAAGCATAACACCACGCAAAACAACCGGATATACAATGCAAGTGCGGCGCAACACGATACCACAACGCGAACGCGGAGGCCATATGACCTAAGGCGGGGAATGAAACGACCCGCGATTTCCTCGAAGGGAAATCCACAGAGTACATCATTTACAATTGATACCACAGTTCATACATCGCAAGAGGTACAAGTTATAAGGTTTTACAACACTTGGAGGCACACTTAAGTACAAAGTATCCTAACGGTATACGCGCACTGGTCAACATCAGAGTAGGCGTAGCGCCACCGTGGGTGAAGGCTCCTCCTTCACAAACGATCATCAGAGTTGGGGTAGAGTATCAGCGGGCGTAGATTTGATCTCCTTAACCAAACTTGAGTGTAGGAACGAGACCACCTAATCCTTCCAGCTCCATTATCGTCGTAGGCCTTCTCGGTACCATGCCTGCTCAACTCTATCAAGACGATTTGTACCGCCAATCGGCTCCCACCCTATGCTTTGCTTTGCTATGTGGTAAGTGGAATACAAGGGTAGAGAAAAAGGCCTATATTTGGCTGTAGTTTTCCTATGCCAATTCATAACATAAATATAATATAGTTCATCAAGTTTTAACCCATCTCATCCACACATCCACCCATCCCATCCATATCCACATCCACATCCACACATCTCACCACACTCTCACTCTCTAGTCGGCAAGGAAGACTCCCGCTCCTCCTTGCCTCAACGGCCTAAGCCGGAATCCAACAACACCCAGGGGAAGAGAAGAAAAGGACACCTCTCACTATGACGAACATATGGTAACTCATGGGAATGTCCATACCGGGGACACGGCTATACGTATAGATTTAGTAACTCTGCAGAGCTTGTACACTGAACCACAAGATCGCCATCATCGACAATGCCTCGCCTAGGCTGATACCAAGCCGCCGCCTAATCGGCCCGATGCCACCCTACCACTCAGCTCTGGGCACCCCGAGATCCACCGCACGCCGAGACTGTGAGACATGGTACCGGATCCCCTCGAGGGTTCCACGTTGTCTCGGGAGGGTGTGGGTCTCAAAGACCCGCACCTCCCTACACTATCACCTATCAACCTAGTAGTAATGGCAGGGGGCCAGCTAGCCATCAAGTCGTTTTCCACCCATCAGGAACGAGTGGTGTGTATGAAAAGGTCCCATGAACCGCATCCTCGCCCAATCAGTCCTTAGATGGACTGGACAGGATATCTTCACAAGGGGCTCGACGCCCCGTGCCTCGACGGCACCTCCATTCCAGGGATTCATCCCACGAAGACACTCCTCCCTAGAATCTACTCACATCACATGTACCCGCCCACGTGCACTCTCTCACATAGGGAGTGCCCGCATCACACTCCCCCGGCAAGACTTGTCCCCCCCCCGACTCGTCGTAGATCCCCGCCTGATCGACACAACCCTTACCACACACCCAAGACACACGCCAAGATCTCTCCCACGTTATCCCCAGTTATCCAATTTACGGCACCACGTGCCTTAGCCACACACAAGCATGTATGAGTAAAGTGTAAGTGTGTAGCAAGTATCATGAAGTAGGCGAGCGTCTATCCTAGTAGCGGGTGTGCAGGAGAAAGGTTGCGTCAAGGTAATGGCTTCTCAAGCAACCTACCATGCATCCTATCACAGTTCATTTGTATAAAGTAAAGCGCTAGCAGCTACATATTGCATGCCTAATAGGATTCTATGAGGTTGGGTGGGACGTGGCACCTGTTCATAGCAATCCATTGTCATCCACATCTGGTTGACCTTCATGTCTCCTCCCTCTAGCAGATCTTCGGTCCGCCCATTGTCACCGCAATGCAACTACCTCGGTATACAAACAAGACGAAGAGCAATCAATTCCCTAACCAAAATCCAATACTCCCCAAAAAGGCAACAAGATATAGAAGAACCGGATAACTCCAATAAAGCACTGAAAAAGACTTAGCCCTCGCGGAGGGTGTCCGATCCTCGGGCTCAAAATAAATAGAAGTGGTTGTCTATTAAGCATAAGCTCGGATCGAGACCTCGAAATAGCCAACACGTCCCGGGTCAATCATGTCGACCTGTACGGCTTCAAAAGAAGAGGCTTGATCCTAACTTATCTTAAACAAACACCACGGCTTGCGGCCTCACAATCCGAACGTCATGGAAATTGGTGGGGACCGGGGGATCACAAGCAAGAAGGAAAGGGAATTAGGAACAATAGGGTTTGGCCCTTGTGGCCTTTAACCCGCAAGTCACAACTACTACATAAGATTTGAGCAAGAACGATTAACACAAAACAGAGGAGTTGTGACTTGGTTCTTGGGCTCTTTAGCTTACCCGTCATGGTAGCCAACGGTAGCAAAAGAGATTGGAACACGAACAATAGAGGAGCAGCTACAGGTCCTCTCGACCCGCATGACACAACAACGTCGGGAGCCGGGAAGAGAGTAGCACAACAGGGGAAGAGAGGAGAGTTAGCTGGGCATGTTCATGTCGTGGCCTCGGTCACATCCTCAGTGAGGATGGTTTTTCCCACCCACGGTCGATCGGGTCGATTCACACGGCCTGAGAACGAGACATAGACCATAGCTTCGCTAACTAGAAGAGATAGTCAGGTCTTTGATCCAATCGTCATGGCTAAGACGGGATCAAACAGAGCAGCTAGCAAGGAAGAAGGGAAGTAGAAAAGAGAGCGGGTGGTCTACTCCTTCCAATGCACATGCCACGGAAAAATGCAGGGCATTGGAGAGGAGCGATGCACAAGAGAGCGCGAGTGCCTAATCCACTTGTAAGGTACCTCGACCAAGGTGCACTAAATGCACTAAGGCGCCCCTAGAGTCCTTGGCGGTGTGGTTGTCACCGCGAGAACCCCAGAATGCTACAGTCTAAGTTAGGTACAAACATACAAGGGGCTAAGCACGGAAGAATCAAAAGAAGGGAAAGGCGGGATTTACCTTCCTTTGATCCACTCGCCGTTGCAATCAACGGGAACCAGAGTAATGGAATCAAAATAGCAAGAGCAATAAAAGAACACCGTCAGGCGCAAAAATCAAAGAAAAGGGGCTTGGGTCCCACGACACCTCGATCTACATGACATGGTAATAGTCACTGATCGAAGGAGCCGGAGCGAGGGACTTGATCCACGCCTAGCTGGATTAGCGAGTATCGAAAGAAACAAAAAGAAGAATGGTCCCACACTCTTCTCGACCTACCCGTCATGGCAAGGGACGGTGGTTGGAAGAAAAGAGACAAAGGTCTCGCGCAATTCCGCGATCCACGCCAACTCATAGGGCACCACGACCTCCATGCGACTAAAGCGGCAAAAGCTATTCCTCGGGTTCATAGCGATGCGGTTGTCATCACGTGAACCGAGGAATGCTCGGTCTAAGTGGTGCAAGCATACGAGGCAGCTGGGTAACAACAAAAGAAAGGAAAGGAGAAGAAAAGCAGTAGAGCCCGATGGTCATTGCGAGGCGGTTCGCGACCACGAGCTTTACCTACCCAGGTCGGCTCTCGTCGTCCCATGATGGTCGCTTCCTAGTTCGTCTCCCACTAGACTTGGTCACAAAAGGCTTGCCATGTATGGGTAATATCCGTATCGCGAAGTCCTTGATGACCATGCCCTAGGGTTGACTAGGGTTGCTACAATCGTGGTACTATGGGATCAACTAAAGCACGAGAGAGCGAGGGAATGAGTTACGCTTGGCATCACGATCACGGTGGGACGAGCCCACGACCGAAATGTCCGAGCGAGGTACGATCCCTTGACCAGCTCGAAGGCGCGGTCCACAGACAATATCACACAAACACACAAGAACCAATCCGACATCCACGACACAAAGCAATCAACTTGGAGTAGCACAAAACCATTGCAACACGGGGATAGACCGGCGCGAAGGCACGGCATAGGCATAGACATGTATACGACAGGTATGAGCATGTAAGAGCAAAAATGATGGAAGTGTAAAGGAGCAAAAGAAGGGTTTTTGTCGACGTCGAACGGCGCAGGCGGGGTTTCAAAACTCGACCTTGGTGGAGTAGAGGGGCGAGGTCGGCAGGGGCTGCACGGAGCGATGTCGGGAGTGCCAGGAGGGCGGCGGCCAGTCGTGGCCCGCTGTAGCCACCTTTGGCCACCTCTGGCCAGCCAGAGGCCCGCCTACAGCCAGCTCTGGCCAGCTGCTGGTGGCCAGCGGCTAGCTGGAGCCAGCCGGGCAGGCTGCTGATGGCCGGGAGTGGCTACGGCTGGCCGACGATGGCAGAACGTGGCCAGGAGCGGTGGGACACTAGCCGACATCCCTGCAATGTGTAGAAATGGCACGGGCCGCCTCTCGGACTCAGGCGGCGATGGAACGTGAAAAGGTAGGGGTTTTTGGGTGCGGTGCTCACCGGCGGGCGCTGCTGTTGCGGCCGACGCGGCGGAGCTGCGCCGACGAGGATGTCCATAGAACGACGTGGCACTGCTGCACTCGGGGTTGCCCTATCACTGCAGCCCGAACCGTGGCACGGCAGCAGCCCATGTGGGCGGCCAGCGGCGTTCCGGGCGCAGCAAAGACGAGGCGGAGCGGCTTCGGTGCTCGCCGTCGTGGACGCCATTGCGTGTCAACCCCCGACGCAAAGATAGCTGCGTTGCTCGCGGCCACCGGCGAGGCTCGGCCCCGCCGTTGTTGAGGCATGGCAGAGGAAGCTCGGGGCATGGCGGGGGAGAAGCAAGAGGCCAATGGCAGGCGTGCGGGCCAAGGGCCTGCCGCGCTCTGGCTGCGCAACGACCGGGCGGCGGTGGCTCGCGTGGTGGTGCAGGAACGGCGAGGGAGAGCGCGGACGATGGAGCCAGCGAAGACGCAGGCGGACTGATGGCTCGCCGCGCAGGCATAGCTCGCAAGGCGACGCTGTGAGGTCGGCTTGCGTCGCGACGCGAGGTGGTGGAGGCACGGCGTCGGCATCGCATGGCCCGGCGCTGCCCTACCTCATGGCCGCCGTCGAGGCTCGGCATGACGTTGCTGCGGGGGTCGGCATGGCGGCAGGGTGGGAACGGGAGAACGACGTAGTCCGACCGGCGCGGCTTCGGGCCGGGCGCTGACGGAGTGGAGCTCCAGTGGCGCAGCGCACGTGGCTCGGCGGGGGCCGCGCGCCTGGGGCGTGGCAAGGCGGGGCGGAGAGGTGTAGTCCACGGCTCGGGCGGGCGTGCAGCCACTGACGGCCGGGCGGTGTGGAGAATGGCGAGCAGGAGGAAGAAGAAGACTTGCCAGCGGCTGCTTTTTGTAGGTGTCGCGGGCTAGGGTTCCCAGGGCACGGACGGCGATGCCTCGACGTCCGTACCTAGGTGGGGTGTGTGGCGGGCATCCACGGGCGAAGGGGCGGGAGGCACGCGGCCTCTGAAGGTGGCGGCGACGCCTGGGAGCGGGCTCTCCTGCTCCTAGGGTTCGGCAGGGGTGTGGGGGGGGGCCAAGCTGGGCCGCATGTGGGATGGGCCTCGGCCGTGTGTGTAGCCGGCCTGCGCCAGCACCGTGGGCCACGCGGAAAGAGTGAGGGAAGGGGAGCAGAGGCCCAAGAGGGGGGGAGGAGGGAGGAGTCCAAATGGGACCTGGTGCCCACGGCTTGGGCCGGCCGGAGAAAGGAGGGGAAAGGGTGGCCGGTTGGGCCTACAGGAGGGAGGAGCCTTCCCTTTTCCATTTAAGTGATGATCTGTCCTATTTTGGTACAAAAGAGTGAGGTAGATTTAGAGGGGGATCTCATGGTGGTTTGCTATGGGGATTTGGGAGAAGTTTAGGTGATAAGAAAGATAAAGGAGTGGTGACTCAAGGCATTTGAGTGGAATTCAAGAGAAGGAGATGGGGAAAAATTAAGGAGGTTGGAGGATACGTTACTATGGATTGTGCACTCCAAAACCCGAAAAAACACGGAATCTGAACTAAGCATAAGAATCGAGGCACAGTCCTACAAGCAATCCTATATGCATGCATCATTTTGCTAGGGGATCTTCTCACGTTTGATCTAAGGTTGACCTAGCAACTACATGATTCACGCGGTTGCAAGTAAAAGTTTTAAAAAGTTCAGATTTTTTGTGTTTGGTAAAAACCCAGGTTGTTACAGAACATGGACCCCGCCAAACAAGAGAACGCACAAAATCGCCGTGCGGATGGTCGAGCTCCTCAATTACAAATTTAAACATTTCGTTGACGTTATTGTCTGGCCAGCAGCTAAGCATCCGGCTGCTAACATAAACACCATCCTTCATTAAAGTAAGGGAAACTACATCTTGCACTTGCGTAGGACCCATCAAGGCTACCTGCGCAAGGCAACTTAATATTAAAAGAGGCAACAAGCCCACAAGTACTGGTCAAGATCTCAGATAAATACAAGAATGAGCGGCACAACACTCACAAAATGAAACATAGTTGAGTCTAAGCCTGAATGTCAACCTCCGCACCTTCACCAGGTTTCTCTTCTACGCGCTTAGAAGACTCGACGCGTGATCTCTTCTGAGCCTCTGCCTCCTAAGCAGCCCGCTGTGCCTCAACCTAGCAGCAGAAGCAAAGACAAGCATATCAAAACAAGATAAAGCAAAGAAGCTAAGCAGTAGCGTAAGCAAGTAAGCAACACACCTCGGCCCTCCGCTCCTCAGCCAGAGTACGAGCATAGCCACAACCAAAGCGGCTCCAGCAGTACTTGATAAAATCCCGCACAACCCGCATAGCAACATCCTTCGAGTCCGTGTACGTTGCCTTCCCCTTCAAAAGTTGTACGTGCTCATAGCCAACCTCTGCCAAAGCATTAACAAAATTCTTGGCAAAGAGACAGCCGAAAAGTCAGCCATGCCATCAAGGAACTTAGGGAGGCGTGTGAGGTAGGAGCGCATCCATTGCGGTGCAACGAAGGCCGTAGCATCCGCCCGAAGAGGGGGTGTGACCCCGCCGTACCTCCGCAGGGCGCCCGAATAAGCACCCACAACAGCAACAGCGGTGTCACGAGCGCTGTCTAGCCATTTTTGGAGAAGCTCAACCTATGTCCGCAGTGCAACAGCGGCCTCCCTCTCGCTATCAGCCTCCGTCCGGAGGTGTGCATTGGAATCATTAGAGTTTTTAAGGCGCTCCTCCATCAAGGAAGCGCCAGCCTTTGCGCCCTCAAGCTCCTTCTCCGCAGCTTCAAGCTTCGCGCCGAGAACCTCCGCGGTTTTCTTGCAAGTCCGGAGGTCCTCCAAGTCAATAAGCAAGGACTGCTTCTCAGCCGTGAGTGTCTCCACCTCCTCCTTCAGGGCGCCAAGGGCCTCATCGTGAGACAGAACCTCACGAGAACAACGTGCTTCCATAGCCTCCGCTATGTGGTGGCCCTACCGAAACAACGAATCAGGAAAAAGAACTACCATCCATAGCCGCAATGAAAATTAAAAGGGAAGAGCAAAGGCATAAACCAACCACACTCTGGTGCTCAAGATTTAGCCGCAACAGCTTGAAGTAGTCCATCTCCCCAAGATACTTGCGGGTTCCCCCTACCAAAAAGGAAACAAGTTCAGAAAAGAGTAAGCCATAATCAAGGCCCAATAAACCACCGCAAAAAATCATTCAAACCTCCAATCTGCTCATGCAGAGAATGGAGGGCAGAACTCCACCCACTTATTATGTCCATCAAGTCCCCTGCACAAGAACCAGAAGATGAATAACAAGTAGCACACATGACAACAACTAGAACAAGAGGGAAAAATACTGTAACCATATCTTCGCCGTTGACAGAGTCATGTCCAAGCGAGCTGCTGGCAAAGGGGGAAGGACCATGCGGAAGACGGTCAAGGCCAATGCGCGCCAGATCAACACCGGCATCGCGCACCTCCTGCTGCGCAAGCACTTGAGCAAAGTCCCCTGAACGGTGTCAGAATGAGAACCGAGAAAACACAAAAGAGAAAGGGGGTGAGGCCTTACAAAGAGCAGTCGCACCCATCTCCACGCTAGCAGAAACGTTCGGCACGAGAGGAACAGGAGCCGACGCAGGAGCCACAGGAGACATGCGCGCTGGGGGAGAACCAGGCAACTCAGCAGCCGGAGTCTTCGGCGGGGGAGATGACCGACAGCCAGAGGATACCTCCGCTTGACCACCAGCACCAATGATAGCGTGCACGGAAGCCTGAGAGTCAGCAGAATCTACACAAATAGACTAGGAAGGGGCACTAGTTAAGCAGACGCCCCAACCTCTCCTCCCCGGCGGGTGCGCCTGCGGAAGAGCGAGCCACCTCCACCTCCTCCGTAGGTGCAGGCTTAGCTACCACCACACCAGCCTCCGCATCATCGTCAAGGCTAGCCGCCGCGGAGAAAGCTGCAGCAGACCCTGACGGGGTACCAGACATGGCGTCGTCACCAGTCCCCTCAGCGTGCTCAACAGCCTCCACAGCACAGGCAGAAGAATGGGTCCTCTTGCCGTGACCAACACCATGGGCGGTCGAACCTCCGCGCTGCTTGTGCCCAGTAACCTTCGGAGCATCACCAGCAGCCTACGCAGCAGTAGCCTCCTCTTTCTCCTGGACGGAGATCAGAACCTTGCCTGGTACAAGGTGGTCACCGTACTTGACACCCATTTCCTCAAGGACACGGTTTAGACATGGCATATTGCCAGCCTCCTTGCGGCGTGAAACATAATCCCTATCAGTGATCTCATCAAGGATCTCTTGAGCCTTAGCCTCGATTTCAAGGACAACCTCCTCGTTGCTCTTTTCATCCGGCTTCACAACACCGAAACGAGGAAAGGGCACACCCTCAACACTGCCAAACACAGGAACTTGGACGTTCTCAAGGTGGAAGGAGCACCGGCCCTTCCCCAAAGGCCAGCAATCTGAGGCCACCATCTCCTCAACAAGGTCCCGACCTCTGGAGAACCTGCCCGCCATGGCGAAGGCCTTGTTGCAGGCAATCCTAGAAGCAGTGAACTTTGAGGGCGGGGTGATGGTGGAGCAGGGCTCAAATGGCGTCATGACAGACGCAAATGGATATCGCGTAACCTTCTTCCCATCAGCCTCCTCACATGTGCAGCCAGGAGAACGCACGTACAGCCAGTTCAGCGTCCATTCCTTGTCCCACTTGTTCTTCTGGCAGTAGAAAAGCTCAACCTTCGGACCTGGCTGCCTACGCTTGGGGAAGAATGAACAACTACTATACTGGTAGATGGAGCCCTCAAGCTTCTTGTGCTGCTTCTGGAGTTCATAGTACTGGCAGAAGGTGTCTATGTCAAGTGTAGAACCGTAGGACTCACACGCCCACGCAAACTTGCTTAAAGCTGCAATCCCATTAGGGGTCAGATGGTGAATTTAGACGTTGAACTCATCCAGAACATCACGCAAAAAATTGCTAGGCACAAAGCGGAGGCCGCAGGTGAAGAAATCACAGAAAACGACACCGTACTCCTTGCCAGGAGGAGAAGGAACCGTCTCCCGACCGGGAAGCTTCGCGCGGCCCTTCTCAAAGCAACCTTCGACCTCCAAGTTGTCCAGCATCATCTTATTCATCCGGCTTATATATGGCCATGCAGCCCGCGGCACGCCGCCCGCCCGAGGCGATCTTTTGGCCCGCCCACGGCACGGCACGGCCCGGTGTCGCCGTGCCCGTCGCCCGGCCCAGAGCACCAGGCCGTGCACGGGCCTCCACCCCCGCCCGCTGCACGGCACGGGCACGGCACGGAAAAAAAAGGGCCCGGTGCACGGCCCGATGCCTCTAACGGCCAGCCTAGCAGCCCACGGCCCGCAGCGCAGCCTAGCGACCCCAGCGCACCACCAGTACACCACCCGGCCACCCCCCACCCCACCCGACAAAATCCCTAACCGGCTAACCTAAATCATTCCCCACTTCCTCCCTCTGCTAGCCGCCCAGCAGTCCCGCCCCGCCGCCGCCGGCCGCCGGCCCGCCGCTCGCCCTCTTCTTCCTCCCTCGCTCGCCGCGCCCGCCCGATCCCAGCCCGCGCCGCCGCGCCCGCTTCGCCCCTCTTCTTTCTCCCTACGCTCGCCGCGCCCTTCTACTTCTCCACGCGCGCGCGTTCCGCCACTTGCCACGGCCCCGCTGCCCTGCGCCCGTCGCGAGCACCGCGTCGCCCGCCCGGCCTTGCCCGGCCGCTCCCGCGGCCGTCGCGCCGCGTCAGGTGCCTCGGCCGCCGGGCGCGTCAGTGCCTCGGCCGCCCGCTCATCGCCACGCTGAACCGCCGCGCCGTGCGTCGCGTCGAGGCCTGCGTCCGAGCGGCTTCGAGCCTTGGCCGAGCGGCCTCCACGCCCGTGGGAAGGAGCTCGCCAGCCTGGTGGAAGAGCGCCGGCGGCCGCCACCAAACGCTGCTCCGTCCCCTTCCTTGCGCCGCCCCTCTCCTCGGCCTCTGCGTGCTGACGGGCGGCACGGCCTGGGGGGATTTTGCCGTGCCGTCGGGCGGCACGGCACGGCAAATCGCCCACGGGCCGTGCCTTGGGCCGTTGCCCGTGCACGAGCACGACGCGAGCACGGCACGGCCGGGCACGACGGCACGGGCGCGGCACGACGGCGTACGGCACGGCACGGCACGCCGTGCCGCCCGGGCGCGTCACCCGGCCGCGGCCCGATGGCCATCTATAATCCGGCTGCGACCAATCTAAGTAGGTGATCTTCTCATTCTTACCCGCCATCTCGGGGGGTGGACTCGGAGGTACCAAATCACCAACGAGAAGCTTCGATATCGACAGGGGTTTCCTCGAGCTCTAGAGCCTCCGCACTTGCGAGCATGCACTCCTCAAAACAGTGAACCCAACCACTAGCCCTAACACCAAGGAGACGAGAATAAGGACCAGAAAAAGAGGCCCTAAGCGGAGGATGCCAACAATAGGAAGCCACAGCTAAAGGTCAAGGCAGCAATAGGCACACAGTACAGAATACGTTAACCAACGACACCCTTATATAGGCATGGGGGGTACCTCCGTCAGCCGGAAGACAAACCGTCCCATCATGTCAGGAGCCACGACGCGCCAAGAAAAACAAGACACGTGGGCAAAACGCAGAGTGCCAAGGGGGGTAAGAACCTCTGCCACGGGGATGCGGGGATGCTGAGAACGTTGGCCCACCTGCGCTAGCCCAAGTGCTCATGGGGGGAACTGTTGGGGGGGAAAACGTGCCCCCACCTCCGCTCCCGGGCGAAGGTCCCCTAGCTAATGAATTTCTCTAACTATTGCTGTTGAGTGTGTGTGTGTGTGTGTGTGTGCAGAAGAACCTCCGCCCATCGCACGCATGCTTGCGGAGGTCCGCGCTCGGCGGCTCAGGAGAGCCTCCGCCAGAGGGGACGCAGTCAAGCGCAGGCTTGCGGGAGTCGGGGACCTGAGGAGCGTTGAGGATCTGGCGTGGAAGAGTCTCCGACCTCCGCCGTAGAACCCACGGGCCGCTAAGGGGCCGCAAGAGCAGATACGGCCCAGCCCATGGGGGGAAGCGAGGAGAAGACCAGGATACCCCCCAAGGAGGGGTTGTAAGTAGTAGAGTAAATCCCTAGAAAGCCCCTAGGGTTTAAGGGGCAAGAATGTAAATGCTCTAATGAGTGTATTGGGTGGCGCCCCTATAAAAGGAGGGCTCTCCACTGTTGTAATGTTGGTTGAGAAATTAATAGATACATTAATTCCATAACACGACTTTTGAGGTGTCCCTACAATTGTAAGCGGAGGTCTCAAACCTCTGCTCATCCCATTCAGGTTCTACGGTCCTTGAGGACCTCCGCGTGAGAGGTTCTGTGACCGCCTCCTGCTGTCGGCGAATCACCGCCAACACATGCTATATATATAGCTCCCTTCATTTCGCCGAAGTCTTGGGAGAGGTCTATCTATTTCTGTTATTGTGTGAATATCTATCACCTTTTAATATCGTGAGCAAAATATCCGTACCACATAATCTCTCCTTTTACTAGTAGACTGCTGATCGTAGGAGATAATAATCTAATTCCACGGCAAACACTAATGTCCAAAATTTTTGCAATTCTTGTTGTTTTAGATGAAGTTGATGGCGTTCTACTTTGAGAACTTTAGCAATCTTTGTTACGGTGGTTGGAAAACACGAGCAGTACCTTATTAGTTATATACTACTCCATACTCATATTAGCTGACGTTTTGGACAAAGTTTGGGTCAAACATTGGGAACATAAATTAGCAATAATTTTTAAAATATTTAGTTTGAAAAGGTAAAACTTATATGTATAGATTCACCTTAAAACCCACTTTTATAAAAGTAATTTTATTTTTAGTTTAGGAAGAGGTTTTTCTACTCTCGGGAGTAGTTACTCCTATCTTCAAAACAACATATTGCGTATGTGTTTATACTTGTTTATCACTTTGAGTATGTTTATATACTCATACTAAGATACTTCAAATCTTTCTAAGTGAAAAAATTTCAAAGGAACCCATACTTTTTAATATATTTAAAAAATGTCACTGACTGTAGTATATAAAACAAGTATAACCACATACTCTATGTATGCATGCATACTTGACATATGTACTACCATAGATGGTCTAGTATGATCATATACTTCGTGTACATACACTTCGTTCGGTCATATACACCTTAAATCTAGAGATATTAACATGGGAGTAACTACTCCCTAGGAGTAGGATGGAATTTTTCTTTAGTTTATATATATTAATAAAAAATAATGGATAAAATTAGGTTTTGAAGGCCGTGTCCTTGTCCAAAATGTCAACTAATATGAGTATGGAGGGAGTATGTCTGATCGTTGGTTATGACTTGTGAGGAGAATTGAAACACACTTAAAAACACTACTTTTGCTAGGACTAGGAGATGCTACTTATTGATCTTTGTGACTACGTAGAAACGATATGGTCTTTGATAAAACTAAAGTATTGATTCTCTTTTGCAGGTTATGTACTTATTGTCCACTGGCCTGGGTTGTTCTCCAACAGCTGCATGGAGTGCCTGGCCAAAGAATTTTACTCAAGCACATGGGTAGCAGTCTAATCTAGAGATTGATAGCCTCATAGCCACTAGAACATCTATATCTATCGAGAAATTAACCTTTATTTATAGATAGTATGCTTTAATATGAGTCCAAAAGTGATCTTAGTTAAGGTGGTTATATGTAATTATCTTGAGTTAATAAAATGCTTTCTCTATAAAGAAAGGTGTATCGTACTTCTACGCTCCCCCAAGTCGTTGCAAGGCACTTGATCATTCAGGACCACCATCGAAGAGGAGCTTCATTTAGCTCGTCTAGTCTGTTGTGGCCTGGCAGCAGAGTTCAAAAGTCGCTACAGGTGCCCGCTTTTGATGTATGGGAGTCTTCAGGTGCCCACTTTCTATTCTTCTCTCCATTTATTTTGACAAACAATTAATTTTGGAAAGAAATGTAATTAAAAATAACGGAGAGAAGAGGTACTAGGAGTTTGGACGTTGAACTCTTTCCTATCACTAGTAGAGAAGAGATCTTTAGTTTTGAGTTTTAGTCCCAGCTAGAGTTACACCTAAAGTTAATATGATCATTAGTCGGTCTAACTTTAATCCCATACTATATCACGAGCTAGAACTAAATGTCCATGCTATATATCCACCTTTCTTGATCCCAAAGTTTGAGCCATCCAGTACAATCATTAAAGCTCCCTCTTACGTGCTCTCCAGTTCTAAAATGAGCATTTAGGCTCCAAATGAATTTAAATAAAAATATTTTTTAACTGCAAAGCCAACATATCGTCAAGATCTATAACTTTGATTTTTTTGGAGTAACTTTGATTTTTATTGTTTCTACATCCGAGGCCGTTTGAACATTTTGAATTTCAAATAATGTGAGAAATTCAAAATTATTTTTTCTTAGATAGATGATTTCAAATAAAAAAATTGTAAGTATAAAGTTATATAACTTTTTGAGATCTAGAACTTAGTTATGATTGTTTCTCATGCGAGATCGTTTAAAATTTTAAGTTTATTGTGCTGAACATATTTGCAAGGACTACTCTAGGTCTATCGTCTCTATAAACTGATTTTAACGGCAACTCTAGATACGTAGATCTGCCTCTAAAATTGTTTTGTAGAAGCGGTTATTTCTAGAGCTGCCTCCACAGATAGCGGAATTTATAGTGGCGAGTGAAAATAACATTCGCCTCTAGCTAGTCACTAATTAATAATTAAAACTATAAATTTGATGGAATGCGCCACTGAACACCGCAGAAGCTAAAACATGCATGATAAGATTATACTCTTTGCATTCCTGGCCCTTCTGGATAAAGTAGTGGTTCCTCACATTGACAGATCACATGGCACATGATTCAGATTATTCAGTTTTGATTGTGCGTAAAGTGTAAGGTGCACAGTTGTAATAAACGGGATGCTGCAATCACACCTCTCCTTTTATTTTTCTTGTAATATCAATAAAAAAGAAATGTTCAAACATTCTCCTTCCTGGCATTTGAGAATGATCAGTGCGCTACAGGTACGCCGAGTTGAGAGAATGATGAACTAGCCAACCATGCATCTGAGAAAGGGGGGAATCAAATGAAGATGGCCAGCGATTCTTCTTTCTTCGTTGTCCAACGACCGTGCTATCCTAACCAACCTATCCCAAAGTGTACTTCCTCGTGTGGTTCCCTTTCTCTATCCAAATCCTTGGACGGTGAGCGTGATCGCCTCCATTAAGAGTTGGCTTTCTTGTTGGTGCTAATTAGCAGCAATCATGACATCGGCTTCCCAGGTTTTCTCCTCGAATCACTGGAGAGAGAGAGAGAGGTTGTCGCCTTGTCGGTGGCGAAACAAATAAAAGATATAGGTAATGCATACTCTCTGTACAGCATGGGTGGTTGTGAGCACTGAATTAGTGAAATCAGGTATATCTTCAATCTGATTTCAGGTACATCTTCAATCTAGTCGCAAAAAAGGTACGTCTTCAATCTGCATAAGTATTGCAGTAGCACAAGACAATAGAGAAACCTGGTCGCAAAAAATGGGTACGTCTTCAATTTGCATAATAAGTACTCCCTCTGTCCTTAAATACTGCAACTTCTGGAATTGTCTTAAGTCAAATTTTTTAAACTTTGACCAAATTTCTAGAAGAAAATACTAAGATGTATGGTACCAAATTAGTACCATTAGATTTATCATACAACGTATTTTTATAAGATACTCATTTTATATCATAGATATTAATATTTTTTCTATAAAGTTGGTCAAAGTTAAAAAAAAAAGTTTGACTGGCACAAATTCTAGGAGTTGCAGCTTTCAGGGACGGAGGTAGTAATAGTACTGAAGTAGCACAAGATAATAGAGAAGACATGTTTGGTTGGGCTAAGGAAACGCAAAAAAAAAAGAGGGCATGGAAAACCAGTGCTAAGGCTGTCTTCAACAGCCTACCCATATCACTACCCAAACCTAAAATGGGTGATGGATGGTGAAAATCCATCCTCCAACGGAGTAGGCAAAGCTAGTAGCCATTTTGCGTGCAAGGAGAGAGGAGAGGCAAAAAAGCGTCGTTCTTCACCCGCGACCCAGGCCACTGGCGCCGTCGTCCCCGGTGGGCCCGTGGCGGCGTCGGAGGCAGGCGGGAGGCGCAAGGCGCTCAGAGGCGGAACGCCCTGGTCAGCCTCGCACGCTGCTACTGCTGGCCGTCATCGCTGCCGGCCGCCTGGCCTCGGCCTCGCCTTTCACGGCTTGCTCGCAATGAGGCGGAAGGAAAATGGGGACGACGACGGGCGCACAGAAGGCGGCCTCGAGCGGCGGCAGGTCGGCCGGGAGCCTCACGTCAATTGCGCCCGTGGCGGATCAAGCTCTCGAGGCTTGCCAGATCAGCCGGGGCTGGGCCCGGGAAGAGCTGGATCGAGCTCGGGCCGCGCCGATCTACTACGCTGAAGTCGGTTGCTTGACGCGGGCGAGGAAGTGGGAGGTCCGTCCGAGGTGGAAGCGGCCAGGTGGTTGCACGGCGGCGAAGCGGCCGGGCGAGGAGCAGATAGACGCGGGCGAGGCTGGGCGGCGCTCGGGCTGGGCGGCGTTGCGAGCTTTTGCGTCCCGCGCTGTTGGAAGAGGGAAGTTTTTGGGTCTCTCGCCTTTCCTTGTGGGTGACCCAAAATGATGAATGCATCTGCCTTTTAGGTGCAGTCTGTTGGAGTCAGTCTAACATAAACAATGTAAGCCATTACTAATTTGTTTGGTTGGCCTTTGTAACAGTAACAAATTGAGCAAGAACAGCAGATTCACGCAAAAAGCAGGATCAATTCTCCTCTCCTTCGCCGTCCAGCTTCTGCGAGCTCCACTGGTACGTGGTACCTTCCGGTCATCAACGTCTGCGGGTTCGTGACGGGGGAGAATTGTCAGCCTAGGTGTGGACACCATAACGCGGGCAGATCCACTGGGCACGGGAGAAGGAGGTGCTGGAGATCTATGATGATGCCCGCTCGCTCACCTTGATGAGGAGAAGGCGGTGTTTGGGCGTTCAAGGTCTAGCCCGTCTAAGGGGATAGAGCCTCAATGTCCTCGGCTACCATGATGACGGCCTCCTCCGCTACCTCGACTGTGGTTGTCAGTTCAGACCAAGTGGTTATATGCTGTCTAAACAGCTGAGAGCTCAACAGAAGAGGAGATTTGGTGATCCCGCACAAGAGCGAAGAGAAGGAGCTGGATGAATTTCTTTGATACGTGTGGCTATATGCTGGAGATATCAGATCCGAAGGAGGACATCTAGGAGTACATCTCCATTATGTTAGAGTTGCCAATACCAAATTAGATCTTGTTTGAACGAATCTATTTTCATCTTAATCATGTGTATTAAAGTAGTTAAGGATTAATTTTCATCCTCATCTACTTTGATACATGTGAATTAAGGTGGATATGAATGCATCCAAACAGATGCTCGATATTTGAAAATGCGAATGAAGTAAAACCCCACTAAATGATTGAACTAAATTTATCTAATTCGAACTAGGTCAACACATTTGGATCAATCATCTCCTATCGGGATTACTTCATTCCCCTCCAATTCCCATGGGAATGGATTGTTACTTCATGTGTGTTTTGTAATAACAAAATTGGATAAATTTTTAGAAATGATAGTAGATCCAGCGTTTGTTATTGGTGTTTGAGCCAACAAATTAAAGGCATGATGTGCATTTGTGATGATGACAAGAGTCACCAAATTAAAAGATAATATGTTTGCGATTATTGTGGGAAGTTCTACAATTTATCTGTTTCGATGTGAGGCTCCATAGTTCACAAAAGTAGTGTTTATATTTTATTTTATTTAAATTGAGTCTATCAATGAAATTTTGTGGAGGGATATAGCTAGCTTGTCTCCCCATCTCTATTAAACATTATAAAAGGTTGCTTAAAAGATTTCATTTTCACATATATGTGTTTTAATTTACATGCTTGCGAAATTTTTGTAATCTTTACAGCATTTTTAATATTATATTATGACAGATAGTTTTTTTGCTCCAAGAGTTTATTAGTTTAATTATTTGGATCGTCGCCCTTTCAAAATATATTCAATATGTTTAAACTATTTTGCAACTTTTTTGAAACTCCAGTTTTTCAATCTTTCTTTACATATTTTGGCTATACTTCTATGCATGCATGCTGAAAGCGCACGCAACTTGCATTGTTGTACAATAATAGTTTTGAGCCCCGAATTACTGGAAGAGCATTCGCCAGTTCCGCTTTCCACTTGACCCAGCACACTATTTATACACGATTTTGACATTACTATTAGGCACTCATTACTAGAAACTAAAGCAGTTGTTTGATTAGACTTTTTCCACTGAACACCAACTTGTCACGTTCTCCCCCAATAATTTCAACCGATCGACCGGTATAGAAGGATCGTCCCAAATAAAGTTGTGCATCAATCCCTTCCCCCAAAGTGCCCTATAAATACCCCTCTCGTGCCCAATGCACTGCAACAGAACAATCGAGCTAGCTCAGCAGATCTCTTATCTAGCTAGCTCAGCAGCTCTGCTTACAAGAAACAATGGCGAAGCTGTGCACATTACTGTTGGCTGCAGTGGTGGTGCTGTCGCTTCTAGTGAGCCCCATTGCCTGCACTCGCAAGCTCAGCAAGCCCAAGCCCAGGGCAAAGCTGATCAGCCACAGGCCGCAGGCGCCTGCTGCCAGAGCCATCCACAAGCCGGCGACGCCTGCTGTCAAAGTCGGCCACAAGCCGGCCATTGCAGCCAAAGCCCACACCAACCACACCGCTACCCGTGCGTCGCCCTCCAACGTCTATGGCTCCGGCGGCTGGCTGTCCGGCGCCGGCGCCACGTACTACGGCGCCCCTAACGGCGACGGCGGTGAAGGTTAGTGCCATTGTGTCATGTGGATGCCAAAGTAGTTAATTATGTAACTATATGTAACGTGGTGCATTGGATTATTGATGTCGTCGAAATTAACTGTGAATACTTACAGGCGGCGCGTGCGGCTACCAGACCGCCGTCGGGAAGCAGCCGTTCGACTCGATGATCGCCGCCGGCAGCGCGCCGCTGTACAGGGAGGCGAGGGCTGCGGCGCCTGCTACGAGGTGAAATGCACGAGCAACGCGGCGTGCTCGGGCCAGCCGGTGACCGTGGTCATCACGGACCTGTCCCCGGGCGGGCTGTTCCCGGGCGAGGTCGCGCACTTCGACATGAGCGGCACGGCCATGGGCGCCATGGCGAAGCCCGGCATGGCCGACAAGGTCCGCGCCGGCGGCGTCGTGAGGATCCAGTACAGGCGGGTTCCGTGCAAGTACCCCGGCGTGAACGTCGCGTTCAAGGTGGACCAGGGCGCCAACCCGTTCTACTTCAACGTGCTCATCGAGTTCGAGGACGACGACGGCGACCTCAGCGCCGTCGACCTGATGGAGGCCGGCAGCAGCTCGTGGACGCCCATGGCGCACAACTGGGGCGCCACGTGGCGCCTCAACAACGGCAGGAGGCTCAGGGCACCGTTCGGGCTCCGGCTCACCTCCGACTCCGGCAGGGTGCTCGTCGCCAGCAACGCCATCCCGGCCGCGTGGCAGCCCGGCAAGACCTACCGTTCCTTGGTCAACTACCCCTGAATTGCTTGCTGCTACCGATGGAGCAGTGCGTAAATTAAGGCGGGAAATATAATGTGCGTCCGGGTTTCGCGGGAGGCCGTGTGTCAGAAGTAAGAGGAGGAGGAGGTTGAAGAAGGGAATGGAGTTCTTCCCTCCCTCCACACGGTCTCTGCATTCCCCTGGTGATGTGTGAATGATGGTGCAGTAATTTTATTTCTGCCTTGCTGGTTTCTGTTGTGCTGTTGTGGACTTGTGGTTGTGGAAAGCCGAGAGTGAAGCTAGAGCTGCGCTACTAATGTTGCGCACCGATGCATCAGGTTGTGAGTTTTGGATTTGTGTACAATGCAATCCTTTCAGAATTCAGCAAAAAATGAATTAAAAGTGAATGGTTTGCATTCCGTATTTCTCAGTTACCTGGAGCTACAGCTAAATAGCTTCAAGCTGCAATCACTTAAAACGTGACAGAGAATCATCAATCACTTAAAAATCTAGACATGCTCCTGCTGGTTACAAAGACTAGCTAGGGATATACTCCTGAGTTTTTTTTTAGACATGCTCCTGCTGGTTACAAAGACTAGCTAGGGATATACTCCTGAGTTTTTTTTTTTTTAACCGGAGTTAGCAGGGAAAACCTCAGCCTATTTTTTTAATTTTTTGATTAAGGCAGACTTGTTTAAATTCGCTCTCACGGGAAGTCGAACCCAGATCTGCTGGATGCTACTTAGATGCTCTAACCATTAGACTAGAGCCCCTTTCACGATATACTCTTGAGTTGTAGAGCATTTTTTAGTTTGATCAAGTTCATATACAAAAGCAAATTACATCAGATTCGTAATGGAATAGATATACATTTCTATAGTATATCTATTTTGTGTCATAAATATTTATTATCACTTTTATAAAAAATTAATCAAACTTTTAATCGTTTAACTACAGATAGAACTACAATTGCATCGATTTTAGGATAGGCATGTAGTGTCATAACGGTGAGACACGTCACCTTCTTTCACACAACCATAGAAAAAAAAAGTTTCTCCTGCAAAGCATTCAAAAACCAATTGACCCGCTAGGCACGTCACCATTTAAGAGAGGCTACATATGGATTAATCTTAGCTCTCCGTTGCATAGTGAGGGAGGTCATGGGGGCAACATCGGAGCGTCTTTGTTGGAGAGGCAATTTTTCTTGTTGATATAAAATCCATACAAACATGTTTCTAAAAAGTGAAAATGACTTAGAGTTTGGAACAAAGGGCGTAAGAGTCTATTTGGTGTAAGGGACTACTAGAGACTAGAGACTAAAACAGAGACTAAACTAAATGGGACTAAATGAGACTAAAATGAGATTAAATTAATGGAACTAAAATGGAAGGACTATTATATAGTCCTATGGAACCAAACGGGACATAACTTGTTAGACTACTCATGTTTGTCACTTTGTTTAGTCTGCAGAGCATTAGTACACGCTACATAGGAATATATAGGTGTATTGCTTTAAATAGAGTAAAATATTATGGAAACATGTTCCTTTGAACATCAATATTTTTCCTTTTAAATGAACTTTGAACATCAGTATTGTGTTTTAAATCGATATTGACGGTCAAAGAACAAAATTGACATAGGAAGCTACACGGTAATAGTCTGGATTTGATACTATCGTAGACACAATATGCGTTTGATACCCTATTTCCTTTCTTTTCATTTGCTAACAACTTTTTTTGTTAGCTCTACAGATTGATTAATTTTCCTTTGTTGTTGATATATGCTGGCTTGGCATCCTGGAGACCAGGCATGTGCAGTTCCATCTAGGAAAGCAGACAAATTGTGCAGGGACTCTGAATGTCGCAACAACTGATTGGTGTACTCTTCTCTCTCTCTCTCTCTCTCTCTCTCTCAAATTATTAATGAAAGTGCTTTATATATAGAAGAAGAATCATCAATAGTCCAACTTAGTTCTCTGCATAAGTACATATACACAGAAGCTTCCTTTCGTTGCACACCCTGCCGACTTGATTTCTGAACTGGATACACGTAGTACGTAGTGATTAAAGTCGACTAGGACGATGGGCGCGCTGCCGCCGCGTCGGCTTAAAGAAGGGGAAGGAGGTGAGGAGAAAAAAAAAAAAAAAAAAACCGAAAATGAACAGAGCATGCGGGGCCCGCATGAACAGTGTGAGGCCACGTAAACAGTGAACAGTGCGCGCCGGCCCCACAAACAGTGCTGAACAGTAGTGAGAGCAACGGCAGAGCAGCAATTTATTCCTCGTTGAGGAGTATACTAGGTCGATGGGCGCGCTCCGCTGCGCAGGTTTAGAGAGAAGAAAAACGAAGCCGAGGGAAAAAAAAAAAACCAAGGTGAACAGTATATGTGGGGGCCGCATGAACAGTAACAAACAGCACATGCGGGACCCACATGAACAGTGCTGAACAATGCCAGAGGGGCTCTCCGGCCTCCATTTTATGGGCGGTTGAAGAAGTATCTATTATTATATTATAAACAGCCAGGCATCATATGTGTTTTAAGCCTGTCGACGAGTACACGTGTAGTCCGGGCAATATGTCTTTTCATATGGATCCACAGATTACTCCGGAATAATTATAATAATTAAGAAAACACCAACTGCATGCATGTCGATCGGGTTTGTCGATTCCTGCCGGCCGCCTAGCCATTACACGTGTCCTGCACTTCTACTCAAGCTATCTAAGAGCATTCACGGTCACGTTGGTATTTTGATGACGTAGAAGGTAAATCAATGAGAAAAAGAGAAAGAAAATGTTTCTTATTTAGAAACTAGGTATCTACATGCAAAACCAAGAGAGAAGAAACATTCAAAGTGCACTTTCTTTTTCTTTTTGATACTAATCGGCAGCTCTATGGCGTGGTTACTGAATTCATATGCTTGACGGAGTCACGAGACATCAAAACTTTTATGAACTCTGGGTGATGGTTCGTGGCTTCGTGCAAACATGAGACTCATTGGGTCCCTACTCATACCCATTCGATGCTATTGAATTACATATACGAGGAATCAACGAGATATCACTGTACACAAAAATGCTGGATCAGGAGGTCCCTTGTGTCTTTGATAACCATTCCGCTCATAGCCAAGTCCATCAAAGTTGATTGGAGACCTTCTTTAGTACCGATGAACCATTTCATGTTGTATCCGGAAAATCCCATAATCAGTGACCGATTGTAAAGCCACAAAGTGCACTTTGGACGTTATCATACCTGCTCCACTCTCTTGTAGCTGATGTCTAGTAGGTCTCGTTGCCCAGTTGCAGCTCTGGCTACAAACCCATTACATTGAGCTTTTTCATGTGCCAACCCTATCCACTGGACACCCTCCTGCACTCTTAGTGCCCACTGCCATGCACACCCATCCACCACCCCATAGGCAGGGGGTGTAAGGGGGCTAGAGATGTTTACTTCTGGTATACTGATCAGATGAAATCTAAAATATTTTAAGAAAATATTATTGTAATAACTCAAGAAATCTATGTCTAGTTATGACTCTCAATGATGCTGAGGATATTTCTGGCTAGATCTGCTCCTATAACTTGCCACCTCTAGTGTCATGTAGACCATTGTCCTAGACATATACCTCTATTACAAAGGGTTTGATATAAAAGAAAATCTTAATATAGCATATGGACCCCTAAAACTCCCAATAACCCAAACCAAACTGAAATGTTTTTTCTCGATCACGCAAAAGGTTTGCACTTCTTTGAGTCCCCGACTTTCATGGAGCTTATCAAAGATAGAGAATATAGCTTGGATCTTGTGGGATGAACAATCACAAACATATATTGAGAGGACGAAGAAATTAAGCAGGTGTAGGGAGGATGAGAACAACCATGTATGTATCTATTAGTTCATTTCAGCTTAGTGCTAAGTTATTATGTTTGCAAGTTTGACCATTGTTTTTAGGACAAAAATATCGACATCTACATTTAGAACAGACAAAGAATTATTATTGAATGATTAATATTCTAGATGTTTGTGCGTTTTTTTGTACAAATTTTGTTAAAACTAAAGAAGTTCAACTTGGAATATAGCTAGACAAAAAGAAATTAAATTTATTTGGAACAGACAAAGTATAATTTAGCAAGCCCCTGAGTTCCACAAGTAAACACACCATCGTTGTATGTAGTAGTTTTTCGTTGCCTACATGCTATATTTATACTGTATTATTATTGGGAAAAAAACAGAAAAAAATATAAGAGTGGTACTCCCTCCGTCCCCTCGAAAAGAAGCGATTTCTAGAGTTGTCATAAATCAAACTTTTTAACTTTGACTAAATTCTTAGAAAAACATTAATATTTATATTATCAAATTAGTATCATTAGATTTACAATAGAATATATTTTCATAATATATTTAATTTATATCATAAATATTGTTACTCTTTTTCTATAAAGTTGATCAAAGTTAAAAAAGTTACTTGGCACGGTTTCTAAGAATCACTCCTTTCGGGCGGAGGGAGTAGAACAAAGTGATGAACAAATATCACCCTGCGGACATTCCATCATTAATCGAAGAATGACTTAGAATAATGAAAGATTTCGATGTACCACGTGCTTGCGTATACTAGTCAAACAAAGGGGCATGCATACTTACGAGCAAATCAGTCAGCATTATATTATTGAGATATATAAATTAAATCAGTTGCATACTATTTGCATTGCCGATCGAGGTGATGGGGGGAGCCATACTATGGAATATATGATCTATCACTGGCCACTGATCGCGCATGCTTTCGCGCTCATGTTGCTCGCAATCCATCGATCGAGCTGTAAACTACTACTACCCGGGCCCCTTGGTCTTGGTCCTTGCATTGTCCTGTCGTTTGGTTGGTGTACATGCATTCATCACGTCCGTCCGTCCGGCATATATCGATCGGAGAGGACGCCGACGACAGACGGACGGACGGTGCCGGCGGGCCGGCGCGCGCTGGGGGCCCGGCGGCCGGCAACTAACCGAGCAGCCGGCGTGGGAACAGGCCCTACCCGCCCGGCCGTTAACGTTGCGCTCACACCTCGCTCGGTCGCCGTGGTGACTGGCGAGTGCCGTGGCATGTGCGGAGATTCTCGCTGGAGACCGCGGCATGCATGCATGCGAGAGGCGAAGGCGAATCGTGAGGCAAGGCAACCGTGCACATGGTGGTCGCGCGCCCGACGGGCCCCTTCCTGTTCATGCATTATTATTTCTCCTCTCCAATGGGACCAGAATGAAAAAGGTAGCCATGAAACATGTCGCTTGCATGGCAGCGTTTGCTAGCAACTGGATCTACACTGTAGTATAATTATCGATGTACCGACCGACAGCAATCTACGTACACATGCTTTCTGTGCTTCGACACGTCTACGTGGCAGCGTACGTGTTGGCAGATATATAGTACGATTTACGAGTACAGTTATATATACGGGACTAGTAGCTAGCTAGGATAGCACTATACTACTAGTTCATGTTTTTTCTTTAAAATATTTGGGAATTAAAGCATTTTATGCACTCTATACAGGCGTGCCTACGCGTTGCATGTTACCAACCGAACCGACGGCAGCATGTCGGAGTGATTTGCGCGCGTTATCACGGCCGACCGGGCCCCTAATATACTAGTAGTATAGTACTAAGCGTGGCAGCGGCCGCGTAATAAGCTGACTGACTGACTGACCACGAACGCCGGAGTAGACTGACAAGTAAACCACCGTTGTTTTCTTGCAGCCACAACCCACGTGCATGCATGATTGTGCCGGTCGTCCGATCCGGAGTGAACAACTGACTGAACACTTTCACTCCATCCAATTCATTTGCCGAAGCCGCAGTACAGTGTGTGTGTGTGTGTGTGTATCTGGGGCCGGAGCCACACCAGTCGATGTCGTCTCGTCCCGACTGAGTGTCGGCGCAGGCCATCAGCACATGCATGGAAATTGGAAGCACCCATCAATCAATTTATTTATTGATTTATTTAGTCGCGCGATCTATCCAGATCGTCGTCGCCCCGCTCCCGGCCATGCATGGCCCACCGCTCGCCGGCCGGCGGTTGCAACCGTAACACCTAACCTTTTTCATGAGCTCCATGGATCGCCTGTCGTCGGCCTTTCGGTTTGATTACGCCGCCGTCTGCCGGGGCTCCATGGACGGGCCCCACAGTGATTTACCGGCGCGCCATGCATGCATGTGAGGGCGGTGAAGGGAGAGACGAGAGAGAGATCTTGGTCGCGTCGACCACGACGATGCATGTGACACCGTGATTTTGCATGGTTGCAACCGTTCAGCTGCAGGCCGGGGACCGCGCTCGCTCTCCCTTCTTCCCTGCCACACCATCGCGCTTCAGCAAAAAACCGCGCTGTACTAGTAAGTTGTAGCGCTACATATCTACTGTGCACGGCCGGCTGGCTGGCTGGCTGATGCGTACGTGATGAGATCTAGACCTGGCGAAGTGGCAATTGAGCGATCCGCCGTAACAATGGATGTCAACATTATTAGTATTAGGAATTTTTTTTTTGACGCCATTAGTATTAGGAATTGGATCTAAATGTTTTACGGGTTACTTCGTACGTACCGTTTGGTTCTGATCTATATAACGGTAATTGATTACCATAGGCAACTGTGATTCCATTATTTATTGTTTGTTTCCGGCACCATGTAATTAAGTCCCGACGTTAAGCGATACCATACTGTACAAAAGTAATCTCCAAGGGAATTGGCATTTAGACTTGGCATTTGTTGGTGTTTGCAAACTCCCAAACGAAAATGCCAAGGATAAAAATAGGCCATGTCCAAGGGAATTTGCATTTTGACTTGCCATTTACCCAACTTGTGGACCCATGTAGTTTTTTCTGGCGCCCTTGCCCGCGCGTTTCCCCAGGTCGCCGTGCGTTTCCTCTGGTCGCCGCCACTACGACGACGGCACCGGGCAGTTCCGGAACCTGAGCCTGGTGAGCCGGAAGGCCATGCAAGTCCGGGTGGACTACGACCGCGGGGCAACTCAGGTCACCGTGACCATGGCGCCTCTGGGCTTGGCCAGGCCCAAGAAGCCGGCTGCTGCAGACCACCGTCGACCTCTCCGGCGTGGTGCAGGACACGG
This sequence comes from Chrysopogon serrulatus, assembly GCA_015844335.1. Lineage (NCBI taxonomy): Eukaryota > Viridiplantae > Streptophyta > Magnoliopsida > Poales > Poaceae > Chrysopogon > Chrysopogon serrulatus. The sequence continues at coordinate 284,038 of JADLZL010003776.1, read as the reverse complement.
CCACGGCGTACGTTGGGTTCACGTCGGCGACGGGCGTCCTCTTCTCGCGCCATTTCGTGCTCGGCTGGAGCTTCGCGTTCGACGGGCCGGCCCCGGCGCTAAACACCTCGGCGCCCCGGCGTTACGCCAGCGGGGCCCAAGCCGCGGTCCAAGGTGCTGGAGATCGTGCTTGCCATCGCAACAGCCACGCTGGTGTTCGCCCCGCGGGCATCCTGATCTACGCCGTGGTGCGGGCGGATCAAGTTCGCCCGAGCTCCGCGAGGACTGGGAGACCACGTTCGGGCCGCACCGGTTCTCGTACAAGGACCTATACCATGCCACGGCGTACGAGACCTATATGGCGCGAACTGGAGACTCCAGGTCCGCGGGAAGAAGTCCAGAACGGCGCGTGGAAGGTTTTCTCTACGAGATGTCCGGCCGATCGGGATTTGCAAAGGCAATCAAGGCTTGGCAATTTTGCCAACTCTCCACCCTCAAATGCAAACTTGCCCAAAATGCAAAACTGAATTACAAAACCATTGGATACTACTTTTTACAATTTTTTTGCATATTAGCAAATGCCAAGTCTAAATGCAAAGGCCTTGGAAGGCTCTATCCTCGGCGTTATCAGATACGGAACCATCTGCTTCTCCCGCAATCCGATTCCCTTTGCATTCCCGTTACCATTTCAACAACCAAACGGCCTGGTATTACTAATTTCAAACCACTCGACCTTCGATCGGGCTAGCAGGCCCAACTCCTGCCGTGCTTGGGCCCTCACTCTGTCGTTCAGAGGAGGAAAGAAGATTACTTTCGAGCGATCCGCGAGCTCTATTCGGACTGGGCTGCGAGTCCAATGTTCTGTGTCCAGTATTCCTCAACTAGAGAGAGAGGCAGATTACTTATTTTTGTCTACTGCAGTAGTGCGTTCGTTTCGTCACCAAACAACTGAAACCTGAACGACATACAGTTTTTCAGTGATATACGTGACAACAGTTGTGGATCTCAACATCTCTGTTCTACTAGTTTCTCCCAAGCATGTTGACATGGGTCAGAGGCGCAGGGCGCATGTTTATACGTACACGTCTCAAAATCCATTTCGAGTTACAGTGCAACTCTGTCATGTCTGTGTTGAGTTTCAAAAAAAAAAAAAACGATATAAGCAAAATGCTCCGTCAAATTAAGGTGCCCAGATTTCTTTCGACATTCGCTACAAAGTGTCAATCTTGTTTTAGTTCTGTGGCTGGCTGTGTACCTCTTTGTTAAGTAGGGGCCAGAAGTACTTTTTAAAGTCTTGTATCATCTTGATGTAGTGAGCATTATGCGGTCTAAACTAACTTCCCATAAAAATCTGTACAAACTACAGTAAAAAGGTTGTCTAAATTTACCAAAAAAATCACACATGTAGATGATATGATGATACACAATCTTGCAAAATATCTTTTCCAAACTCGACTTCGTTTGTGAGATATAAAAATAACAAACTTTTAACAAATCATTTGGACAAACTTTCTGACTTGAAATTTATTATTTTTATATCTCACAAATGAAGTCGAGTTTAGACAAGATATTTTGCAAGATTGTGTACCATCATACCATCTACATGTGTGATTTTTTTGGTAAATTTAGACAACTTTTTACTGTAGTTTACACAGCTTTTCACGGAAGTTAGTTTGCACCGCATAATGCTCCCTTTGATGTAATGCTTTGAGATTTTCTTTTCTTTCAGTAACTTTGAGAATTTAATAAAAACTTTCTTTATCAAAAAAAATATTTCAAGATAAATGCGTGATATTCAAAATTTCAGAACTGATCCTGCTCCCCTCTCTAAAAGTATCTTACTGTTGCTAATTAGAGGCTTTAATAAAACCTCCACGTTAATCTTCACTAGATACGCTAGAAAAAAAAAAGATAAATATTACAAATTACCAAATTAATCAGAAACATCCAACTATCAAATCAAAAGACGCTAGCTATCCATAACTGTAAGATCTATTTTGTTTTCCACAAAATTACCCACTTCTGCCACTATACATATACATAAAAAAGAGCCTTTAGTAATTTAATTGGTTTGGCAAAAAACAATCTTGCGTAACTTCTATGGTACGGTGCTATGCATTGACGGTAACCAATGTTCAATTGGATAATAAAATATTATTTTGACAAGTGTTGGTTAACAAAATGTTGCCAGCCACGTTTAGTTGGTTAATTAATAAAATATATCACGTAAGACCACTTAGTCGTTAATGTACATATGAATAAATATATCATCGATAGTATACCCATCACTTAGTTAATGTATTAATGAGTGGATTTATATTATCCAATAAAATAATACACATCAGTATTTCTCTAAACTATTTATGCAACAATCTATTTGGTAAAATATAAATGTTATTGCTAATGGTATTCATCAGATTGATTATATTTTTGAAAAAAATATCCACCACTATCACTACGAAAATATTCTAAAGTAACCTCTAAGTCTTAATTAAAATTATCCACTATTACCATTATGTAAAAGGAACCCAAAGTAGTCCCCCTAATATTCTTCTAACCACATAAGCTATTATAAAATATAACATAAAGTAACCCATAAATAAAAAATATAAAGTATCCTTAAATTGAAACCATCTACGTCTATCATTATCTATAACTCCTATATGTTTAAACCCTCTCTAGCCTATTCTCGATCCCGATTGGTTGAGAGCTCAAAAATGATGTCGGTTGACATCATCGGAGAAAATTATCTCTACAAAGGCTATATTAATTTCCCACTAGCTATTTCTTTTAAAATAGAAAAAAGTCATATCACCTAAACCAAGTATCATAATTAAAATCCAACTGCACCATGGTGTTCCTCGCAATAAACTCTTCAAAACAAGATGCCACATGAATATATTTCGATAACTATTTTTCAAAAATTTAAACCATTTCTAAGAAAAAACCCGTTTATAAGCAAAAACCTAGCAAAACTATATATCACATGGATTACATGTGGCCCTCCAAAATATGTGTATAGTTGAGATTTGGGTGATACCCAATTCAAATAATCTATACCATGTTAAGGGATACAACCTCCGCAATTGACCTATTTCCATATATATGTATCTATTAATTCATAGTTTCGATCATTATAAACTCCTTATATTTTTTACTTCATACCCAAGAGAACGCGGGGTATCCTACTAGTTAGGAAAGTTTTCAAAATACTTTTAAAATATTTACTATTACTAACTAGAACACCAACAAAGGCACTATGTTAATTAGGTGCAATAAAAAAAATAAATCCTATAAATTCTCACAACAATTAGAAATTTCTAATTTTCTTCTAAGTTACTACATAATCTATTATGCAAAATAACATAAAGTAACCCATAAATTTGTGTCTAAATTACCCACCCACACTATATTATTAAAAAAAATGTAAAGTATCCTTAAATTGAAACAATCCAAGTTTGTCATTACGAGAGAAGTTTTCAAATTCTTATATAATCTTTACCATTACTAATTAGAGGGGCCAGCACTGTACTAATTCTCACAATAATTAAAAATATCCGGCTTTTAATTTTTTAGACCTAACTATGTTGGTTGCATCACGTATCTTTTCAAGTTCTAAATCTATTTTTTTTCAATTTTTTTTTGTGTATTGACCATTACTGACTTTTCTATCCTTAAGTTAAAACTATTTTGCTTATTAAATGTTTTATTAACTTTTTGCATTTTTTAAATATAGACGTTAGATCACAGAGTAGGTTAGCATAAGCAATTATTTTAATCCTGCGCCAAGTTACTTAAGATAAGTGTTAAGAGTTAGAGTTAAGATAAGTGCTAGAGTTTGAAATGAGATCTCAGATGAGGTAGTAGTGCTCATCTCAGAAGAATTTTAATATTCAAACCTTATAATGATTGATTTTTACTCTAAAGTAATCTTAAAGGGCCAAAAAAAATATAGCCACCAATGGTATCCTACAGTTCTCAAGATGAGTCGATTTTCCTATCAAGGAATTAATATGCAGTTATGGATATAGGTGTATCTCCAGTTTAGTTAAAAAATATAAATATATCTAGAGAATTTTTACAATGCTTGAGAAGGCGTTGCGAAGTATTTGCTGAGTCAATGATACGTGGGCCCATACGAGGCGAGGTGTTGGGAGGTATTAAGGGAAGAGGGATGGGAGGCGTTTACTGTTACTATGACAGTGGGCCCGTATGCTGCAGAATACCTCCCAACACCTTCCGGGATTGAGAGAAATATTTGTCAAAATAATTGTCTTTTCGTAGTTATTTTTTGTAATGAAGGGTAAAAGGGTAATTTAATAATTGTAAAGATAATGTTTTGACTACATAGGGACTTATGGCGTATGATTATTTTCATCAGGATCATGGCAGTTCGTTCTTCCTCTCCGTCCGTGCTACCGTCGCCGCCGTCGATCGCCGTCGATGCATTCGCCGCCGTCGATCCGTCCGCGGGAGGACCTCGGCAAGCTGCACCGCTCCTGAATCCTCTGCAGGGCCGACCAGGACGCTGCCGCCGGGCAGATCTCGTCCGGCCTTGCTGGCCCCTCCAACCCCGCCCTCACCGCGGTCGCCGTCGATCCGTTCGCGGGAGGACCTCGACGAGCTGCGCCGCTCCAGAATCCTCTCCTGGGCCGGGCACCGCCGTCGGGCAAATCTCCCCTCCGGCCTTGCCGAGGCGGCCATGGGCGGGCCCTGCGCTGGCGAGCCTCACAGGCTGCCGCGCGCACCGCAGCTGCACGGGGCCGCAGATACGGAAGATGCACCAGACCCGGCCGCAGGTGTACGAGGCCACCGAGAGGGTGTCGCTGGTGAGCTCGTTCATGGCGTCGCTGCTCGTCGGCGGGTACGCCTGCATCGACGAGACCGATGGAGCCGGGATGAACATCATGGACATCCACACGCGCCAGCCGCGCCAGGACGCTCTTCAGGTTCTCTTGGTGTTTGCTTCTACATAGAATTGGAGAGTTCATGGTTCCCTTCACTGATTCAGAGTTTCAGACTTCAGACTTGCAATTGTGTTCTCCACTGGAGATTGCAACTGTAATAAAAAAAACTAAAAAGATGAAAGTGGCACTGGCACATCCTACAATTAAGCTCAATCAGCTCAGTGAAGAATTAAGCTCAGTTCGACATTTTTACATTTCAATTGTGTATAGGCTGTGGCTCCAAATTTGGAAGAGCGGATTGGGAAATTAGCACCGGCACATGCTGTTGCTGGAAAGATAGCCCCTTATTTTGTTCAGAGGTAAGTTTGGCTGAATGTCTTTTTTTTTGTGTGTTGTGCCTGTCTGTGTTCATGAAAGGCCAAATAATGTGAATGAACAGCAGCAACTTTTGTATCATTGTTTACACGTGAGTCGTTACACCAGCTTGTCACATTGATACTCTTGTGTTTATGTTCTTGCAGATTTCAGTTCTCAAGCAGTTGTCTAGTTATTCAGTGGTCAGGCGACAACCATAATAGCCTTGCAGGTACTTAGGTCAAGTGAAGGACACCTACCTGGGATGGCTGAAGACTTTCACTTCAAATGCAATAGCGCATACTGCTGTGTTTGAGATGTAAGGGTACAGCGTTTGGTGTGTCATGCACCTTAGTATCTCCTAGAGTTGGAGATGTGCGTTTGTTTGAAGCTGCTATCCCCAGCATACGTCTGTTACTCTAGCTTAATGTAAGGTTCGAGTGTCTGAATTAGATAGGGGGTTACATATGGTTGACATCTGGATTATGTAATTACAGGAACCTGGTTGTCAAGATATGTACGCTTGCTTTTGTTCTGTTAAAAACATGAGCATGAGACATGTTAAATTTGTTTGTGGACATGAGATATGACATAATTAAGACTACATCAGAAAACGACAATAATTGATGACAACTACCACGAGATAGGGCATATATAATGATAGTGGTTCATTATATCATACATACTACGAACACCAGCCCATGCAGTGACATATAAGGCCTTACAAAGTACGCACACCAGCACTAGAAGTGGTTCCATTAGTTCCTACAGCCATCCACAGCACTTGCATATACATACATAGTGGTTTATTCAACTGCCATTCAGACACTACACAAGTCAAACATCGATTTCAGACTGGCACTGAACTACTTTGGAGCACGCCCCTTGTTCTTCATCAGGTGGTCCAGCACACCCTCCCTGAGAGCGTTCCAAGCATGATATTGCGCTCAGGTAAAGTAACATTTCCATGTGCAGAATTTTATTTTATTTTCTTGAAAAAGGATTCTGTTTGGCCTGTTTGGATCAGCACAAATTTGATAGATCATGTAGTGGTCTATTGAGAAAGGCGCCATATACTATAGCAAATTAAAGATTCAAGAACTTGATAAATACAACTCAAAATTTCAAGTTAATACTTCTAGAGGTCTAGAAAATTCAAAAACAAGTTTGATGCTTGCAATAAGACTGAACTATGTATGTATGGATGAAAAAAAGAAAAATAAGATGTGTTTTAAAATCTTTGGACTCCATTTTCAGTATGCATCTTCTATAGGACCCATAGCACTGCAGCATCACATTTCAAATATAAGCACACTTTCCAACAAGTTTCAGCATTGATAAAAAGAATCTTGGGTGCTAGCTTTTATATATGATATATAAACTCCCTACAGTTTTCAAATGAAATACCACTTCAACGGTCCAAAGAACAATTGAATATGGAACAACCAAGCTGGTATTTTAGCACTTTCGAAGTTTCCAGAACAATTCGAACATGTGAAGTTTGACCTACCAGTTTTAATGAAGGAATCCACTGCAACAGTAAACCTCACCCTGTCTAGGGTATTCAGCACAACAGATCTCACCTGTTAATAAACAATATCAAATTATTAATCATAGAGTTCCAGCTTTTTTTCAAAACACTGAAGCAAAACACTAGAGGAATGAAAGAGAACCTCTTGATATGAACTCAGGAGATATCCACAGGATTGGAAGGCAAATGAAGTCACCAGTGAGGGATTCCTTTCTGAGATAAAGATACTAAGACCAGCACCAAGCTGCAGGTGTAATAAACAAAAAAAGGAGTTAGTATAGCTGCTAAATCATGTTAACATATGACAACAATAACATTTGTCTACAAGATACACTCATACACTCAATTTGGTTCTCTCAAAAGTCAAGATCATCTGTACGCAAAATCGATACTGTATTATTGAACAACCTATTCCTGCTCAACTACAAACTCAATGTATATAGGTTTTAGCTGCTCTACCTGTCTACCAGCACCCACCGTTTTGTGATTCAAATGACAAAAGGTTCTGGACTAGACCAAAATGGGTGCATCTCAGGAAATTTCTGACCAAAAATTCATTACTTCTGACTAGTCAAAATGTTCAGATTTAGCTAATATTAACTGAATTTTGGCCAAAATATGATCAAGAGGCATCAAGATAAAACAACTAAATTATAACCAAGTGCCAATTGAGAAGAGATATGCTCATGCTGGAATTAAATAAAACAAGTATGCATGGAAGACTTGACTAAGAAATCATACCAAAGAAATTTAAAAGTATTTAGTAATCAGGATGATGTACACTACTGTGACAAGCTATGAGCAATCAAATCTTCTACTTTGGATCATACACAGCTACTAGGACAGAGCATTTGCTAGCACCATAGATCAATTCACACAAAAACAAAGTGTTATAGTGTTATTACAGCCTACAGAACCGAACTGAATTTTGCAAGCAAGAACAGTCATGCTGCACCATTGTTCCTGTCATACTGAACAAAGATATTCCACAGATGATAATTCATGAACCTCCAACTCATCTGACGAAAATAAAACCTCGAGCTGCTGGGATGGTGCTGTCATGAACTGATTGGTGGCTGCACTACTGCCGCCAACCTGCACAGCAGTCCGTGCAAGGGCGGCGGTGGTGCGTAGGGCCGGCTTTGCGACTACGTGCGAGGTCAGACTATGTTTATGTGGTTTATGTGGTTTTAGAAACTATGAACCACACAAGGTGTAACAGAAACAAGATCCACCATACAAACATTTTATGACAGGTTCAATCAAGTGACAAGAATGATGACCTTTTGCAAGGTTTAATTCTTTCAGATGTCCTTACATTACATCTTCAAGTATCAACAATTCAATATGCTCCAAATTCTACCTGACCATACTAGGTGCTACTCAAATATGGTGATCCAACATTTAGATAGAGTGCTTGACATATCAGAACTTGACAGATCATAGAATGCTATGTCAGATTTAAATTTATACACCCAAATTTTTAAACAGATATTTTCTTCTTTTCCAATGGGTTCTGCAGATCATGAATCTCCAAAGAGTTGCCTTGAGATAGTGCCACAAACAAATGAAACACAAATTTGCTTCGCTCAGAACCAAGAAGCATACTGATGTGATAAATTTCAGTTCATGATTTGCCTGTTTACAAGCTGCAATTGAATTGTACCAAAAGAGGGCAGCTCGTTACCTGTTTCAATGCGGCAGAGGTCGCCGTCGGTGTTGTACCGCGCCGCTGCACCTTCACCTCGTGTCGACGCCTCTTGTGCCCCTCAACTGCGTCGGCGTGTGGCGACGGAACCGAAGGCACAGCGGGGCGTCGGGCGATGAGCGAGGGCCGCGTCGCCGAAGCGAGGGCGGGCCGGGCGAAGGAACGGCGGCGGCGGGACGGGAGGGAGGGGCAGCAGGGGCGCCCGGGCGGCTAGGGCTAAGAAGAGAGCGAGATGTGCTGCGCGTGCGGCTTGGGAAGCCGACCGGTTCGGGCGTAGGGTCGGGTTGGGGGTGGGGGACGCGGGGCGGGGGTCGGCGGCGGAACGGCGGCGGCGGGACGGAGGGAGGCAGCAGGGCGCCGTCGGTTCGGGCGTAAGGTCGGGTTGGGGGTGGGGCGCGGGTGGGTGGAGGGTGGAAGGGATATGTGCAATTACCATCTTAGCCTTGGACGAATAAAATCAAAATAAATGGTTATTTTACGGAGGGGGTGCGAGGGGGTGGAAAGTATTTCCAAGCACTGTAAACACTCTCATATATCTAAAGTTACAACTGGATAAATTATATTTCACAGTTACTAATATTGTTTTAAGAAAATTTGCTAGTATCATTACTACAAGAGTCTTTAAGGAAATATTCTTGTTGTGATGAAACATACCATATATTTAGCGCTCGTGCATGCTGGGATGATGTGCATGATTACCTAATATATTAATATTATAGAAGTAGGTAATGTATAAACATTTACATGCTCTATGGTTATTTAAAAAATTCTTTTTATTATTAGAAGACGTTGATATTTTTTGGATGTAGATGTGAGATGATATTTAACTGTTCTAATAATAAGATGACAATTAGTTTTCTTAAATTGTTCTATCATAATAGGAGTACATGGGTAATAGATGCAAATTTAGGTCTACTCTAGATTGTGTTTCTTAATGGCAAATGTGGGGTTACATATAAAGTCATGGGTTAGTATATGTTGTTTTACACAATAGCATATATGGGTAACTATTTAGAAAATTAAATAGATTCAACAATTATTATTATAATCTGTGGTGATTAGGTTACCGAATTGGTTGTTAAATGTTTTGGAACTTAACAACTTCTAGGATCTATCTTTTCTTTTCTAGCGTGATATGTATTCAGCTGAAATCTAATCTTAAGATATATACACTTATTGCATCCCCCTTTCTATGACTTTATGGTTCATAGTTTAGCTTTCGACTTTTAGTGGACCTGTGCAATTCTCTTCACATGTTAAGTGGAAACTCTAGTGCTTTTATACTTTTTCAAAATTATTTTTATTAAAGAGTGGTCCTAGTAGTATGGTTTCCCACATTCTAATTAACTTGAACGCTGACAACAAACTCATTAAATGTGTTATATCATGGGATTATATGTGTAGTATTTTTTTTATATCTATAGTGGATACAATTAAATTGCTGACATTGATATGACATAATGTTTCAATTAAAATTTAAGAGTCACTTTATGTATTTTTTTTAATGGTAGGTGTGGATAAATTTTGTATAAATTAAAATAGATCCAATGCTATTTTCAGTGACGATGATTAGCCTGAAGGTGTCAATCTAATTTTATATTCAAAATACAAGGTGTCATGTAAAGTAAAAAATAGGAATATGGATGAAAAATAAATGAATCAGTCCTTTGTCAAAAAATAATTAATTAGTTTACAAAATTGATATAGACTACGAAGTATCTATTGTGTCAAAGTGTTGGTATTTAACCACCGATAGCCTTGCCACGGGATAATCGCAGCGTTGATTCGAATCTCGGCGAATACCGAACTCGGCGGTCACCAAGAGACGCTCGGTTTATCCCGGGTTCGAGTCGTTCGCTCGTCGAGTAAAAGCTCTACTCCAGTCGGCCTTGATCTATTGCGTTGGATTGATTGTATGATTGCGTGTGTGTTACAAAAGGGTTCCCTTGGCCTCCTTTTATGAGAGAAGAGACCAGGGCTCGATCTAATGCTAGTCAGACTAGTAGACAGAGTTCTGCTTATATTGCAAAAGTTACTTTCTAAAGGCCTAACTGGAGTAAGCCGTCTTCTACTTAGAGTCGGCTTCTTTGTTCTAGTTCCTCTGTTCTTTGTCGCGGGGCCTAGCTAGTGGACCCGCTCTTTCAAGTTCCGAGCCGACAGGGGACCATCTTGGTCCTGCATGGACAAAGAGAAAATATATAATCTACTATAAAAATATTTATTAGTAAGATATTTAAATAGTATATCTCTTAAAATTCTAACCCGTGTGAGAGCACGGCATTAATGAACTATTGTTTATAATGGATAGTGAACTAAAGTTGCTGGACAATTTTATTGATTTAGTACAGTCACAATGCAACAAACCACGTGTTGTTTCTATACTATAATATATCCAGACACTAGGTATAAAAATATGTTTGTAATGGATAATTTATGTAGAATATTTTTTGTCGAGTCACATTTCTTTTTCCGTCATCCATCTATTACATCCCTTTATGTTTTGGTTCTCGTATACACAGATTTCTAATCTATGAAATCATTTTCTCATCTTTTGTTTTTAATTGTAGTCTTCTCATTGTCTTTTTTTTCTCTAGCTGGCACCTTAATTAATGAATATATAGGAACCGTGCAGCACGCATGGATCTAGCGCTAGAATGGGGTGGACTTGAGTCCCAACACATAGAGCCCCTCCTAAGCTCCTCGTACAACTTTGTACCGATAAAAAGTTAAAAAGAGGAGTTACTGAAACCATATAATTTCTAGGTTAAGTAAGATAATCGGGCAACTTGTCAGTTAAAAAAAAAAAATGGGGCAACTTCAATAAATTTTATTGAATCAAATATTGTGCTCAGCCGTAGTACCACTTCGAATATCCTAGATTGTGCGGAAATACAGAGGTGGCAACTTTAATGCTCTTTAATGGATCAACGAACAGCTAGGCACTAGGCTGAGCACATTTACTTCTGCAAGGAAATGTAGATCCTGATGAAGCAATTCCAGCTGGCATCTTACTGGAAACGACAAAGCGATTCCAGATAAGGCATGGATAAAATCATTAGACACATCGCTAAAAATAGCCATATTTGTAATGTACCGTTTGCGGAGACGGGAAAAAAAATAAATGCTTCTTAAAACTCAAACTTGCAGCCTGCAACTTGCACGATACCTTTCCGTCACTACACGGCACACTTATCTGAGGGCTCATTTGGTAGTATTCCTCATCAAACATTTATAGGAAGAGCCGTTTTCACTGAAAAATAGAGGAGTCGGAGCTATAATTTGTGGCTCTTTCAAAACGTCTTAATTTATGTCTCTTCCAAAACTGCTCCGGTTTTCTGGAGAAACCCCTCTGAAAAAGCTCTACCAAACACCCTCTCTCTTATCAACATTTCGTAATCTTCTATTAGGTATTTTGGCTAGTAAATAAACTTAAAAGAAAAAGATTTAACTACAATATTTTAAATTTTGTCAAGCACTATAGCTTTGTTAGACTCTCCATAGCGTGAGCGATGCTGAAAAAGTTTCAACCTGCCATTTGAACTGGTGCTTCAATTCCATATATTCCCACAGTGTAGGCACCGAGGTTTCCCTATACATACGCATGCAAGTGTGTCAGTAGAGAAATAAGGAGAGATAAAGGAAGAAGCTCCTCCACTCATTTTTCTTGGAAGTCATTCGTGTCTCCCTCTCCTATTTTTTTACTTGAATGCAGCAAAGAGAGAGGGGGCGACGCTCCTGCTGACGTGAGAGAGAGAGAGCGAAGCATCGGTGAATCTACCTGATCCGGTGCTAACTTTTTCCAGAACTCAGCACCATCCACAATAATTGGTACCGGTGCTTGGACCCTCTCTCTCCTCTCCAAGCACCAAAAAACGATACATTATAGCCAGTCTTATGGGATGTGTTTTTACTGAAGATTTTCAGCAAATTTTAAAAATCTGATTATCAAAATATTTATTTCAAAATAAATATTTGATCTAAACAACTTCAAATCAAAACTTATCAACAAAAACTTAAGATCAAGTCTACGACTACAGCTTTGGTATTAACCATGCGGACACTCTAGATTGTTTAGAAATTGACATACTAAAAAAGACGACTAGAGGGGGTAAATGGAAGTTCATCCAAATTTCTTCCAAAATGACCGCCGCCCCAAAATCACCCTCGGAACACCAAACATTCCAACAATCATACCCTTGAGCCAATGGGTGTCTGGAAGTTTTTAGTGATGACCGATGACATAGGGACACTCATCTCAGTAGAAAATCAAGCACAACTAGAAACCCGCAGAAGAAATGGGACGAAGTAAGCGTACTCAAACTCACCTATGCCAACTGGTGACTCGAGGATAGAGAAAAGTTTCCAGGCACAACTACAAACCCACAGAAGAAATGGAACGCAAGATGAAGCAACAAAACTCACATGGTAGAAAACTGAGTTGTTGCACAACATTCAAACTGGCTTGGTCAGTCTCCCAACTGGCATGGCCGGTTCTAGGGTGGAGCCACTGAGCAGCTACCCTAGCCACCTCCATCCATGGTTGGACGCCTCCCTAGCCAGCTAACAGACTAATAAATGGGTTGTGTGGTTTGGCTGAGCCCCTCCCCCAAAATACTCCTCCCAAAATCCAAAATAAGATCAAATGAAGCAAAGTTGGGAAGAAACATTCCCAAAGAATCAAGCTCCATAAATCGCAAAAACAACAAATCTAAACATCCCTCAAGGGAGTTGGAATTTTCTCAAGAAATTCTCCCAAGGGTGAATGTTGACGGTCATTAAGTATTGATTTTTAACTATCAATAACACATGAAAAGGGCACATATGTAATCACCAAAGTAGATTTAGGGTTTATACTACATAATTCCATGAGTATTGTGAATTGTGTTTCTATAGGGTTTAATCAGAAAATACGCATAAGAGGACCCACATCTCAAGTTTAATTGTGAATCAGACAAGGGCCTTAGTTCCATAAGATTCTAGACAACACTAGAGCAAAGAGAAAGGCGAGGCACCGCCAGGTGGGGCCGACCGACCCTACCCCTAGGTCGTCTGACCTATGGGCCCCACTTGTCAGCCCCTCCTTTATAGGTCGGTTCCTCACCGCCTTTGAGATTGCATCTACACCCTTGATTTAATTCGGTTTGATCGGAGGGCTCACATCACACACTTCACACTATACAACTAGACCCTAACCCCTAGGGCATCAAGCTACCATAATCTCATTGGAGAAGTCAGACCATCAGCTAGAAACCCTAATTCTAAAGAGCTCCTTAGCTAAGGCCTAGATAGCTCAATTAGAACTAATAGAGAGGCAAGCACAGCTTAGATCCTAGTTCTTGTCAGGAGCGTGGTTCGTATAGTTTCTGTACCTCCTCTCATATTCATATCTCTCATATACATTATATGTTTGCTACAGCTGAATGGCATTAGCTTATTCATCTTTATTTATCATGTTCATTGTGTACTTTGATTATATGCTTAGCATAGCTAAATTAACATCATACATATTCATAAATATAGCGCTTATCTAATTGTACATTGGATAACTGGTCAATATTGTGTATGTGTGATTCTTATACGTTGTTTACCTATGGATGCACCCTATATTCAGGCCAGGTGGTAGATCGCGGGTGTGATAATCCTATTGAGTCCATTGTAGTCAACCCCCCGAATGTAGGACTAGTAGAACCCGGTTGCAAAGGAAGACAAGCTATGTTATTGATCTTCCTAAGTAATGTTCCTCTTGAGTAGATATGGAATAGAATCATAGCGATGATTGCTAAGTATTGCACTAATTAATGTATGCATTGACTTGAAGCTAGGAATAACTTTGGGATATCTCTTAATGTTCTACTAGTGACACTAATAATATAGCAAGGAGCTTCTAACTGTTTATGTTGATGATCATACTTATATTTTGATTATTTATGACTTACTTGCTTGATAAGTAAACAAGACATGGTTACACTCATTCATCATGCTTAAAGTTAATATCACATTCCTAATTCAATCCTTCCTAGTAGTAAAATATAAATAACAATCCTAGTTTACTAATAGTAAAATGCTACAATAGTATATTATCTGTGCGCTTGTGGATACCCTTTATATTTAATAATTGTTTTTTTGAGGAAAACTATGGGCATTGCCCCCGTGAATATATTGAAAAACAAAAGCAAATACAAAGTTAGCGGGGAGCTATCCAGAGAGGGCAGGGGATTACCTAGAGTTTGGGAAGACTACATTACATCGAGCACGAAAACTCTAAGCAAGCCCAAAAAAAAAAAAAAAAGAGCAATTACAAATTATAAGTTATTGACCCAATCCATTATTGCACTACGGTTGTCGGGGAGTAACTCTGCAAAGATGAAGCTTAACTTCAGCCTTGAATCACGTGCTTCCAGCTCTCTAGAGAGGGATCTTATTGTTGAAGATGAGATCATTGCGTTCCTTCCAAATACTCCAGGCTGCTAGCATAAATAGGTCCATGAAAAAATGACTTCCAAAATGTTCCTTCTGTTGAATCAGCATTGCATATATATCATCCTGTGGTTCCCAAGTGATTCCCACTGCAAACCATCTGGTAGTTGCTGATGAGCATTCAAAAAATAGATGTCTGGACGTTTCATCCACTTGGTCAGGACACATTGTATAGAGGTATCCTTCTTCAAGATGCTTCTGTCTTCGCCTAAGAATATCCCGAGTGTTTAGCCTGTCAACCAACATCAACCATGAAAGAATTTTACCTTGGGTATGCATTTAGATTTCCAGATCCAACAAAGTGGTCTAGGTGGCACAATTTCAGCAAATTGGTGCTTGTAATAGGACATTGAAGTGTAGAGGCCTCCTCTCCATTGACAGACCCAGGCATCTGTCAGATCAGCCGCTCCTCTAAAATTGTCCAGCTCCTCTCTGAAGGCTAGGAACTGGTTATGGGCTTGTCTGGTCATAGGGAGCCTAAAGAGATGCAGCAAATTCTGTACAGCCAGACCCTCTTTCAAAGACATGTTCTTACTGACTACAAATGAGTACAGGTTTGGGAATTTTGTTGAGTAAGGTTGCTCTCCCTGAATGGAGTTCTCCCAGAGTCCAATAGTGTCTCCTAGCCCTGGCAAGCATTGGGCTATGTCCTTAAACTGATCAAATAGTTTTAGAATGTCCTTCCACCAAAAGGAGCCTCTAGGTGCTGACAAATGTGACACTTTTTGCTGATAGTAGGCTTCCCAAATGAGTTGGACCCATGGCACATTAGCTTTGTTATAGAACTTCTTAAGATGTTTCAGAAGCAATGCATCATTTTGGATGTATAAATCTTTGACACCCAACCCACCTTTATTCTTGGGTATCATGACCATCTCCCAGGATGCCAAGTTATATCCCTTTGCATCAATTTCCTTGCCTCTCCATAGACATCGTTTCCTGAACTTATCTATTATTTCCACAACAGATTTGGGGAGACTCAAAGATGTCATAAAGTAAGTAGGAAGTGATGATATGACTGAATTAACCAGCTGTAATCTTCCTGCATAGCCAAGGAATACTGAACTAGCACATAGCTTTCTTTCCATTCGGCAGATCAAAGGGGCATAATCCTTGACCAAAGGTTTAGTGGTACCTAAAGGAATGCCCAAATATGGGAAAGGCAGTGTCCCTTCAAGATGACAATAAACACTCCAGTCAAAAGAGGAATTTTCTCCTGTGCAACATTAATAGGTATCAGACATGACTTATTGAAATTGACTTTCAGACCTGTTGAGGTGGCAAAGCTATGGAGTAGTGCTTTAAGACAGAAGAGCTGCCTAGTATCTGCTTGCATGATGAGCAGGGTATCATCTGCATACTAAACTATAGGAAAATGATCAACATCTCTATTTGGGATTGGGAGCTAAAACAATCCTTGCTGGTAGGCTTTATTTACTATACTCTATAGCAGGTCTGCTGCCAACACAAAGAGCAATGGAGAGAGGGGGTCTCCTTGTCTAACTCCCTTTTTGCATTGGAAATCTTTGCCAGGTACTCCATTTAGAAGAACTGAAGAAGTTGCTAAACTGAAGATGTGACTAATCCATGAGCACCATTTTTCTGGAAATCCTTTTGCCTGCAGAATTTTTACAATAGCTTTATGCTCCACCGTATCAAAAGCTTTTTCAAAGTCTAACTTAAAAATAATAATTTCCTTCTTTGAGGCATGACACTGATAGAGGTACTCAAATGCCCAGCCCAAGCAGTCCTGAATTATCCTGCCCTGTATGAAGCCATACTGGTTTCTGTGAATGATTTTCAGAATTTGCTTTTGCAATCTATTAGAGAGCAGTTTTGTGATGAATTTCATTGAGGAGTTCAATAGAGATATGGGTCTGAAATCAGTAACCCTTTCTAGATTTGCTTTCTTGGGCACCAGGGTTATGTATGAGTAATTGATGCTTTTTAAGTCAGCAACATTATCATAGAAGTCTGAACATAATCTATACATGTCAAATCTTATTAATGGCCAACATTTTTTGAAGAACTGCCCATTAAATCCATCTGGGCCTTGTGCTTTGTCAACTGGCAAATCCTTGGCTACTGCATCTATTTCCTGTACTGTGAAAGGAGATATGAGATCTTGCAAATCATGATGGCCCATTAACTGGTCTAGCTGAAAGAGCATCTCTGTCTGTATGGAAACACCAAGCCTACCTCTAAACTCCTGCCAGAAGAGGGATGCTTTTTCAGCATGATCTATAACCATTCTGCCATCTACTGCTGTTATTTGTGCTATCACATTGGTTCTGTATCTTTTTGTGGCCCTTGCATGAAAAAACTTTGTATTTTTATCACCCCATTTAACTAGTTTTTCGGTATATCTTTGCTTCCAGTAGATACTCTAACAGTGCAATAGTTTCTGTAGGTGATCCTGGACAATAACTCTAAAGTTTCTTTCTGCCAAGTGCAAGTGTCTGATCTCTTCCAGGCTATCCAGGAAATGGATGATGATGTTGCAATGGGTGATGAGAAGGGCCAGGCTGGATTTATATCCATTCCAAGCCTTAAGTGCACGTCTGGAGGCCTTTAATTTTTTGGACATGGTAATAGCACCATTGCTATGTGAACAAGATAACCAGGCCTAGGCCACTACCTCCATGAAGCCTGGGATTAAGGTCCAGTAATTTTCAAATCTAAAGAGAGTAGCCTTTGGGTTGTGTGTACCAATTTGCACTTTGCATGGGGTGTGATCAGAAACACTCTTAGCTAGCGGCAGGATCACTGTATTTGGGTATGACAAGGTCCATGCAGGGGTGGTGAAAAACCAGTCTAACTGCTGCAATAGAGGTTGATCCTGCATATTACTCCATGTGTAACTCCTCCCTTTGAGTGGTAGCTCTATAAGACCCAGGTGTTGTATAATATCATTAAAGATTAACATATCATTTGCATTGCCCCCCTGTCTGTTTCTATTGCTTATGGATCTATAGAAGTTGAAGTCTCCCAGGATGAGATAGTGATCCTCATGAGCAATATTTAAACTATATAGCCAGGATACAAAATTTGTTCTCATTGGTTCTCTAGTTGGCCCATAAACTGTGATTAAGTTCCAAACTGCTAGGTTATGCATAGAGGTGACTTGGAGATGGATAGCAAAAATTTCACTAGTAAGTGTGACAGCTGAAAAAACTCTTGAACTCCAGGCCACTAAGATTCCACCTGAGGCCCCATCTGAAGGGCAGAAGTCAAAAGAATCAAAACGTTTTGGGGCAAACTTGCGCAAAAAAAGAAATATCGATTTCCTCCTTTTTTGTCTCCCCGAAAGCAAAATAGTGAACAAGCACTTTCATTTATTTTGTTTCGAATGAGGTCCCATTTTTCAGGGTCATTAAGTCCCCTGACATTCCAACACAAGATGTTCCAGTTTCTACTATAATCCATAAACAACTATGAAAGAGAAGCAGAAGGGTGGATACACAGCAACCACCAAAACAACGTTTAAATAACCAACAAAAGCCCAACCAACCAAAATGTAGTTGCAGCTGCACAGCCAAGGCAGTAGTTTAGTTGTCTTTGTCATTGGAAACTGTAGGTGCATTAGTAAGCAGCTTCACTGAAGTGACATCTTCAGGGGGTATTTCATAGTATTCAGTTGCCAAACCTTGCATGAAGGCCAAAGGCAATGCCTGATCATTACTAATTGCACTTTCTAGAGCCAGCTCAAGATTGGCTTGAAGCTTCCTTGTGTCCTCCTTGACTAACTTCCTTAGCTTGGATTTGTCATCTAGCTCCATGTGCACAAAATCAGGCATTTGATGCCTCCTTGTGTTTCTCTGAATCTCATCATCTACTACATAAGTGAGTCTCTTCCTTGTCCTTCTTCTTTTATTAGAGGGTGGCATCAGCATTTGAACTGGTTGTGGATCTGGGACTATGGCCAGCTGCATTCCAGGGACTGTGATATCTGATTGTGATTCTGGGATTATGGCCAACTGCATTTCAGAAATGCTATTCTGAGACTGTGTTTCAGTCACTACTGACTGATGAGATTCCTGCACATTAGCCTGATTAGATTGGGTTCCTGTTTCCACTGATTGGCTTGAAACCCACTCTAGAGCATGATCGGTGGTGAAGTGAGTTTGCTCAACAGTATCTGTGATCAGCATAACATCTAGCCCAGTCTGAACTTGCTCTGGAGTTTGTATTCTCTGGAACCTTGGGGGGAGTGGTACGGCTGATGAAGAAGAAGCCTCCCAGTTGTTCCCCCATTCTAGGTTTGCCTTCCCTTTTTCTGGTCCGTACTCAAAGAAAGCCATGAGAGATCTGTGGGGGATGGCACATGTTTGCTTAACAAGGAACCTGTCAAGATTCTGAATGGCTGGAAATTGGAGCAAACCATAAGCTAGAGGTCTCTGTATATACATAGAATGTTGGTTTAGCATCAGATTGTGAAGTATATCCTCCAGTAGCATTTGGGCCGATGGCATAGGCCCAACATCTTGGTGTAGCTGCAGGGTTCTGGCCAGCTGGAAGATAGGATAGTCACTGTCCTGGTCCATGTCATGATTCATGTGGGGCACAATCTCATTGTGATTCTGAACCAGAGGGAGCTCAAGTCTGATGGGGGGCCCTGAGCTCTGTAGAAGCTGAGAGCATCTGAGCTGACTGTTTCTGAGGACTGTCCTGCATTAGGCAGGTTTAGCATAGCTTGCTGGACTAGCTCATCTGCCAAAGCCTGAACTTGCTGAACCTCATTTTGATCTACCTGCTCCCCCTGATTTTGCCAAGCAGGCCAACCATTATCTTCATTCTAAAGTGCTGCTGCTGCAGCAGCATTTGGAATCAGAGGTGGAGCCCGCCCTTCATCTATATTGGCTTGCTCAATCTCTTCTAAGTCCTAGACATCATCAAAAAATCCTTGCTGATTTGCTGGCTGTGGCGCTGGGAAGGGGTGTGGGTTACCATCAACTGGGATTGGATCTTCATCTCCTGGGACTAGCTCATTGTTAGTGGAACTCAGAACAAATACTGGAACAGACCAAGAGTGGCCAGCACCTCCCACTAAAGCTGGCTTGCAGATCAAAATGCTTCTAGGTATTTTGCTGGGGTGAAGCACAACACATTTGACAAGTACACGCGTTCGGCAGTGGGAATTTCTCGTCCAGGTGACAACTGTTCCAAAAAGATTGACGGCCTGCTCTATGTAGCCTTTGGTTTGAAAATCCAAAGGAAAACAAAGGAACAAAATCCAGCAAAGCCTCATGAAAGGGGTAGCTCGTAAATTCAAACCAGTATCATGTGCTTCAAGAATAATTTCACGACCATCAGGCATTATGTGAGGGTTACGATTGATCATCGACTGCATAGTCAGAGCTGAACGAATTCCAACAAACAAAGCCCTAACGGCGAGGGACAAGCAGAAACGATATGGACTTGCATTGGACCTTGAAAGAAGTCAATTACTGCATCCATGGCATCGTGAAGTTGGTGTAGATTCTGGGGCTGCGGTGCTGGCACCAGTGTGGCGATGGCGAATTCCTCATGCGCTCTCGGAGGGTTGCCAGCAACGATCACCCTCCCTCTCGCTGGCCGAGCCCAATGCTTGAGCTCAAAACCTTTCAGGATGTAGGGGATAGGGTTGACGTCGAAATTGGCCATGGCGGAGTCTCCTTCGATCACCGGCGTGCAGCGGTCAGAGGACGATTGTACTGTGGATTGCACTGTAGATTGGTTTGCGCCGGAAGGTGGAGCGACGGAGTTGTCCTTGAGGAAGGAGGGCTGAGCTAAAAAGGGTTCCTTTCCTGTTTCCTTTTCTGCCATCAGAGACTTGGGCTTCCAAAATATTTTGGGCTGGGCCTGTGTGCTGCACCAACGTGCCTGGTGTCCATAGTTGTAGCACGTCTTGCAACGAATTGGGCTGGTACAGAAACGGGCTAGATGCCCAGGAGCTAGGCAATTGAAATAGGCTGAATTTGAATTTACCACAGTACCAACAGTCATGACACCAGATTTGGGAGGTGGAGTAACTTCTGCTGACTTGGCGCCCAAAATCTCGGGATTCTTTGAAATTTCAAAACTAAGATTTTCTGAAGAACTTGGAAGAACTGCTGAATCAGACGGAACTGACGGACCAAAACGACGAGCTGGATTCAAATCTGCATTAAGATCAACACTAAATTGGCCAAACTGAACTGAAATCGGAGGAGCTGGCACCTTCCTAATAGCTTTCCGACGGTGATGCATTGGAGATGGAGCAAAAGTAACACGTTTAGACGATTTGGCTTTTCTCTTCTGATTCTTAGATAATACTTTTGTCCACTCTTTTCGCTGTTCATTTTCCCAGATTCTCTTTTCCCGCTCCCAATTTGGAGTTCCATCTCTCCAAAGATGAAAGTAGGCATCGAAATGATCAGCAATGAACCGTCGCAGAGAGTAGACATGAAAACCCACTGCCTTGTTTGATACCGAGAATCAGAAATGCCTGTCACTTTGATATTGGACATGAAAGCCAGCCGGTGCACCACCAAGGCAAGACGCAAGAGCAAAAGCCACGGACTCCTCAGTCAGATAGAAAGTGAATCTTCAAAACGCAACCAACAGAAAAAAGAACCAACAGGCATTGCCAGAGTATGATGAACTGAAGAACCAAAAAGTTGAAGAATCTCTTTTCTGAACTTTTTCCTATGGGAGAAATCCAATTTACGCGACAACTCTTCGGGTAAATCCATCATAGAGAGGAGAAAGGGCAAGGGGCACCTGGGCGACAGAAGAAGGTGGACGGGGATGAACGAGATCAGCACGATGGAGATCCATGATCATCGGGGAGAAGGTCGCCGCCGGGGAGAAGATCGCCAAGGGGATCGCCGAGGGGGACGCCCATCGCCTTTAGTTGATTTGTTCCTGAATGTGTTCCGTTGTCCAAAGAGCCGAACTTATCTTGCTACTATTGCTACTGCTCATGTTTGATGGTCCTTAATGTTCAAAATCAACCATCAACTAACCTTCCAAAGTGACTTAAAAGCAATCCATCTACCTAGAAGTAGGGCTTTGACTAACGAATTCCACGAGTTTTGGTGAATCAGTGATTTTACAGGCATACACTAGAAATGACACACTTTTGAGCTATAGTGCAACATTAGAGTGTTAAAATAATATATTAGCCATGCTCACAATCACGAGTGACCTTGGACCCTCATAGAATATATGATGATTATTGTTAATTACTTGTTTACCTAATCATTAATCATGCTTGTTTGATCATGTGTGTTTATGAGATAATGACAAATCTTGGTGCTACCCAACTGCTTAACACTGAGATTCTTAAAAGCTAACCGTAGTTAAACTAGTGTCGACTTTTGAGCCTCATGAACCCCATGTTATATTTGTTTGAGTAATGATATGTACTCACGCTTGCCTTTACTTTTCAATACTTGGATAAAAATCTTGGATGGGTACTAGAAGGAGGAGCGCGTGAGTTTTTCTGAGAACTACTAGACGTATGTTACGCCCGGTCAACTGTTCCTATGAAGATGGAGCCTAAAGAGAAGATCAACATCTGTTTCTTGATGTAAGTGCTAAACATACTTATGTTTACGCTATATAACATTATATTTGATACTGTTCTTTTCTGTTGTTATATCTATGGAATTTTTGGGCACATATATGGCAAGACTGGTTTTGGTCTTCAAAAAACCAGGTGTGACAGGAACTATCTCTATCTTAGTAGCGATGTTAAGAAATGCCAACAGTGAAAAGCATGCTCGTGTTGATTCTGCCTTATTCAAATGGCAGGATGTACACCAAGGGCCCTTGCATGAATTTAACCAAACAAAACCCCCCAAAACCTTGGGAACTCAAGAGCGAGCAAAATAGAGAAGGGAAACGTTAAAAGCAATCAAGTAAGAACTCAGATCAGATCTTAGAGAATATGATTCTTTATTTTTCAAGATCAACAAGTTCTAGTACTTACAAAGAAAAACTTATAGAAAACTCAAACATGGATGGATTATCAATCTCCAAAACTGTGGATCTTAACAAACTGACATAGGAAAACTAGAGACTAGGAATCATTAGAAAAATGACAACCAGAGATCTGGGCTAGTTAGGAGCAACCATCCTGTTATTTATAGATTTATTACATAATCAATAACATGCCCTTACATATTTATGCTGAGGCACTTAACCCCAAGAGCAAAATGGTGCATATGACGGCCACAAGCTCTTTCACGACTTTGCTTTGCCTTGACGCAAGCTTTGCAATAACCCATGTGTTGCTTCCTAATCCATCTAGAACTCCAAACAAGTTTTGAGCCTCCAACCTAAGAAATCATTTGTTAGTGGTTTTAGGCCCAAACCACCAAACCACCTAGAGAAGCGTATCCACTACTCCTCTATGATCTCAACACGTGGCACCATCGTCTTCACCGCCTGATCACCAACCCCTCTAGTGCCTTCCTTGACTTTATCAACCATCGCTTTCACTTGGTCAACACGGTCTACTCCTCATGTAATCTTGCTTTTTGATGTCCACAAGTATCATCCACCCATGTTCAGTCTTCCAACCATATCTTGGCCCCTTGGTCCAAGCCTCACATCTGTCCTTCACCTCTCTCAGTCTATCTACATGACACATCTCCACTTGACATTCTCTATGACCGTCAACCATCTTTATGCTCCACACCTTCACATCAATATAACCAAGAGACATGTTACGCACTCATGCTAGGGTTAGTCTCAAACTTAGCCAAAGCCTAATCATCTCCTCACAATCACTCATCACAACTCAACACATAAGGGTACATATCAATCTTGTGTTCTAGAAATTCTAAAGTTTGAATTGTAAAATCCTAGAATTTTTACAACATATATTTGAGATAGTATGCAACTTTAAACCATAAATTTTTCAACTATAAAGTTGTAGATTATATTGAGAATGACTACTTTGTTATATATTGTAAGAAAAAAATGACATCTAGCAAGTGCCATATATAACTTTGGTGGTTGATTGACAAATGACCAAATGGACTAATATGTTTGTTAGCATACTATGTAGTCAGTGTAATAGTTATTTAATTCATTTGGATGCAGGGGTGGCTTGGGTAACATGAAGCTCAAATGATGAACATTTTAAGGAAGACTAAGGAGCACTGTTGAAGATTATAGAAGTCAAATATGAAGTCCAAGACAAAAAGCAAATGAACACCGGAAAAGAAGAGATAAAGAAAGGAGCATTTTGTGCACAAAATACATGCATTTGAGGTGTATAGTGACTTCTGAAGTGATGTAGTGAAGCTTAGAGGTAGCTGGCAAAAAGCGATGAAGAAATCAGGCATCCATCCAAGCTTAGGGTATTCACATGCTGTGCTAGAGGCATGGCAGTTTGTTGGCAGACACCGGAGCTCTCCAGTGAGCACCGAAGGGTAACTCTAGAGTGGTATGCATCTGCTCATTTGGGGACTCAACACAATGGAGTTGTTTGGTGAACAAACTGAAGTTCCCACCGAAATGTCAGAGTTGAACAGCCAAATTCTAATGGCTAGTCTATGTGGTGGCACTGGATCTCTCCAAGACTCCACAAAGCTCCATGTTGAATATTGTACAGCTGCCGTCATCAAATTCCAATGACTAGTTTTTGGATGTTGGGGATATATACCCCCACCCGACAGGCAATTTGGAGTGTGTTGGAGCTCAAGGAAGTGTAGCGGTAGTTGAGGCTCATTTCTAGTTCCTTTAGGCACCAGATTAAAGTGCTTAAGGAATACTTAAGTAACTAGGTTAGGTGCTTTGCGAAGTTCTTAGGCTAGTTACACCACTGTTTAACACTTGCATTTGTCTTAGGTCTAGAATTTAGTGAGGTTTGCATACCTCTAAGCTATTGATGCTTGCGCGTACCAAGTGTTGTACATTTTGGGGCATGTAGGCTTGGAGACCCTCTAGGTTGCAAAGAGGACGCCTAAGTTGTATAAGGGAATAAGTCCTTTTGGCGTGAAGCTCAATAATGAAGATGACAGGGAGCGGTCTGAAAGAAGGACTAATAAAGACCAGCTTGCACAAAGAGAAGGCTCTCAAGCTGACCAAGTGCTTAGTCTATGTGAGGGCATCCTTGCTATGGGCTCTCTAACGAGGATAAGGGGAAGTGTGAGCTTCTCGATACCTCAAGAAACATGTCGTCTTCAACTGGAGTTTGCAATCACTAACTCATTTAAGCTTCTACAATTATATTTCTTCCTAGTTGTAGTTTCAAGTCTAGATTGCAAGGGTAGTGATAAGATTGGAACCTATGTTGTATAACTCTTTTGTGTCAAAGATAGCGAACTTAGCAAAACCTAGTTGCACATTTAGATAGAAATCTTACATAGATTTTGATAAGTAGAAATAGAGGCTAAGTAAGTTTTAGAAAGCCTAATCACCCTTTGTTAGGTGTCGCAGTCCCTTCATAGATCATATTAAACATCATAGGTTGTTTCAAATTTCAAATTTAATTTTCAAAATTGGTGAACCTATGACAATATTTTGGAAACAGTTTCAAATCAAAACCTTCTCCACTACAAAGCTCATATTGAGTTTCAGAGCTACTTCATCCATAAGTCTCCATCATTTTAGCCATCGGTGTAGTGACCAAGGAGCAGCGAACAAGTGCCGATTTGTCGTGGGTGCAGCGAATACGAGGAGTTGCAGGCAAAAAGAAGCAAAGGAGCAATAAATGTAAGCAAAGTAACAAATCAATGTGTACAAGGAGTTGCGGCACTTGGAATGAGCTGAACTTGTGGTCCCAGTCTAATACAAAGGTGATTTTTGGGACTTTTTTCCCCTCAGACAATGGAGATTTGTGCATGGAGGTAGTATTAATCGATTTAGAGAGGCAAGCGTCATAAGTGTCTGCCTCTGCAAATCAATGATTAACAAAAGAAAACGCCTTAAGTTGGCTGCCTATATTATTCAAGGACCTGCTTATCTCCTAATGTCCTTTTTGTTGTAGTCAATCAGCTTGGTTCTTGTTGCACGCATGTGGTGACTGGTCAGTGTGTTTGCAGCTGGGTCTGTTATAAAAGCGTTAGCTGTGTTTGTAATAGAAATTATAGAAGGCGAATTCATGCCTACTCTCCCCCGGCCTCTATATATATATATTCCAAGAGAAGACAGGAACCACCACTACTGAAACACTCCCGAGGTCGAGGAGAGGTCGAAAGCCAGAGGCGAGAAGAGCCAAATAAATAACCCACAATGCTCTCCCGCTTCCTGTCGGTACTCTCACGTGTTTTCCTGTTTGTTACTGCTCGCCGCCGCACGCGGCACCAGGATTTTAGCGTGTACGGCGGCGCGGGTGACGACGTCGCTCCTCCGGCTCGTCAGGCGCTTGTCCAGCGTGGGATCCGGCCGGAGTCGCTGCCGCGGCACGTGGCCGTGGTGATGGACGGGAACAGGCGATGGGCGCAGGCGCAGGGGCTGCTGACGGCCAAGGGCCATGAGGTTGGCCGCCGTGCGCTGGAGCTCACGGTTCGCCTCTCCCGCGCCTGGGGCATCCGCGTCCTCACCGTGTTCGCCTTCTCCCAGGAGAACTTTGGGCGCCCCAAGGCATGCATGCTCTTCACATTTACCCTCTTGATTGATCCCGGGAGCAGATCTTGTGCTTATAGCATACTGTTCTTGCATTATTTGAATCTGAATCTGAAGATGGAGGTGGATTACCTGATGGGGATGATCGAGCAGACGATCCGCGACAACCTTGACGAGTATGCGAGGTGAGCGTGCATTGCACAGCGAACGAACCAAGCCAGTGACACTAAACACACCACAAACATTAGATTGATATATGATATGAAACTGCAAAGTGTGCATCACGTGTGTGTGATCGATGATTCGTTCTGTTCTCGGTAGGAATGGAATTCGGCTCCACGTCATCGGTGACCCCTCCAGACGGCCGGCTTCTCTGCAGAACACTGTTCAGGAAGCCGAGGAGAAGACAAGGCACAACTCGCAGCTCCACCTGATTGTGGCCACCTGCTACAGCGGGCAATGGGACATCGTGCAGGCGTGCAGAACGCTCGCCGGCGAAGTGCAGGGCAAGACACTCAGGCCGGAGGACATCGACGAGGCGTTGCTTGCGAGCAAGCTCGCGACGAGCGTCGCCGGAGAGTTCTCGTGCCCTGACCTGGTTATCAGGACGAGCGGCGAGCTGAGGCTGAGCAACTTCTTGATGTGGCAGTCCGCCTACGCTGAGCTCTACTTCACCGACGTAATGTGGCCGGATTTTGGGGAGGCCGAGTACCTTCAGGCGCTGAGCTCGTTCCAGAGCAGAGAACGGCGGTTTGGTCTAAGAAATGCTTAAACGTTAGCAGATGCGCAATGTGAAACGCGCACGTGATAATTGTAACGTACATTGTTTTACCAATGCTCAATTAGTTGCTTTCGAACGAGCAACCTTTTTTGTGTGTGTAATAAGTAATAACAAAATTTGCCACTGCACGTCCGCGTACGGGTCCGGCACTATATGTTTTCAAGGGCCCTTAAGATCTTTTTATGTCTCATTCTTCATTCTTCAACAATGATTTCCCTCTTGATCAATCGAAGAAATCCAATTTCAATAATCCACAATATGAAAACATCAACTGACATGCATCACACTGTCGGTTTTTGTCCTTCTTCACGTATGCTTTGTCGTTACTCCACTTATTCATTTATCATCCATTCTTCAACCATGTTCAATAGTAATCAACTATCATTCTCTTCTTATACGCAAAGCAAGTCACTATTAAGACCAAATCATATTAATTTCTCTTAGTCTCTTTTTGCCTTATCAAATATGCTCGTTTTATCTTCGTGTGATATATGATATGACTATGATATGATAATTAACAAAGGTACCTATTCAAAGACTCACCAAACTCATTTAATCCTTTAATTGTTTTTGTCATTCAACCATCAAAACCTAGCAGGGACTTAAATGCACTTTCAATAACCCTAGTTCCTAGGTGTTGGACTACAACTAGAAGTTACTTCTCCTATATAGAGGGGTAAAGCTATGTACTGGGTGGAATTAGCTTGTCATCTTCATTCCCGCCTCCCTCTCCACGTGCACCACCAACCGCTGGCGCCTCCCTTGCTTGCTGCCACCCTCGCTAGTTGCACCCCCCCATTAGCCGCCCGTCGCCACCATAGTGCCTCCCTCTCTGCATGTGCCATAACCTCACACCTCCTTTGCTAATCATCGGTCCTAACTCACACCCTTATCCCCCGACACCTCCCTTGTTGGTCATCGCCCCAACCCTCTCCTCGCATGTGGCCGACCACCCATACATAACCTCTCCATGTGAAGTCTGGTAGGCTCCTTCTTCCCCTCTGGTCAAGGTAACAAAAGGCGCTAGGTTCTCACTACGCAATGACCCATCACCTAGAGCTTAGGCGTGCCTAGGCATTTATATCAGTTTGCACTAGTTATACTTAATGAAATGAAGCGCAACTTCTGCATAATTTGAGAAAAAAAATGACCAACTATGAATTGACCACTAACATGTCTACGTAGCAGATAGGAGGTTATGAGAAGGGAAATAACAAATAAAAGTATATCTAATAGTATTTGTGAGAAAATATAACTTCTAGGGGAGCAGAATGTAAGAAATTAGCAAAGGGAATCATTTAGGAAGTTTTAAGAAAAGAAAGGGCCCAAATCACAAAATTGATCCATCTTATGCTTATGTTGTATGTTGTACCCAACATCTCTCTTGTGGGCTCTTGTCCCTCCCCGTCTCTCTCTCTCTCTCTCTCTCTCTCTCTCTCTCTCTCTCTCTCTCTCTCCCAGTGGAGGGCGGCCGGCGGTTATTGCATGACAATCGTAGACCTACACCGTGCGCTCCACACACCACCACCAGCTGCAGTACCGCCATGAACCACACTGTCAATGACCCTAAGGCTGTCCCCTTCTGCGGTTCTGCTCCCTTCCACTCCCCTTCAATGATGGATGTGCATCAAAGATGAAGGAAGGAGAACAAGAGTAGACAGCGCGGTTGATCCAATGATGCAGTCCCCCTAGGTAATGTGACCCTGGATCTATGGGCTCATGGTCTGGTGAGGTAGTGCCCTCCTCCTAGCATGAGCGTGCCTAGGCAAGCACCTAATACTGCCTTTTGGAACACTGGCTCTGGTAGGTGCGGCTAGGGCTGATGATAGGAGGGGCTAGGTCATGGGTGCAATGGAGAGGAGAAGAGGTGACCAAATCTATGAACATCCAAACAACAGATTTAGTATTGTAACCTATTTCCAATATAAGGTTGATTTGGTATTGGTATCCAGTTCAATCCTAGCATCTTCAATGTCTACATCCAAATGGAGCCTAAAGTTATTGTAGGATGAGAGCTAAGAGCAGACCCCAATAGTTACAAAAGCTGGATGGCATAATGTGTTCTTGGGCGGGCATAATGTGTTCTTGGGCTTAGAATGGTTGACCATGTATCATGCCACGATTGATTGTCCATCCTTAAAGATGACCTTCTAGAAACATAGATGAATCCATTCTCATTACAATTCAGACGAGTAATATTTTAGGATAAAAAAGTCAAACATCTTATAATTTAGGATGCAGGAAGTAATATTTTAAATGAAATAAAGTTTGTGATCATTAAATTATATAAATCACATACATTAGGACATATAAAATTTCTGTTTATTTTGAATTTGATGTACTAGAAATGGGTAGTTTATAGACATATATAGTGTCCTTTTATTATTTCATTTGTTTTCATGATAGCTTATATATTAATATGTTTGATAGTTTTGAGGATTTTCATCCTATTTTCAATAATAACTGTGGAAATGAATAATTTAGATACAAATTAAAGATGTTACTTTATATTTTTTTCTCACGGCAATGATGACAGAGGTGGATAACTTTAAATTATCTTTTATAGTGATAGGTGTGGATAATTAAGATACAGATTTAGTAGATTACTTTTATGATGAATTTTTTTTCGTAATGCATGAACAACGAAATATTTTTAGAGAATAGATCAAGTGATCATTATTATCTATGTTGACAAAACTCTATGGAATTAATAGCAAGATGTCTTTGAAGTTCAAGGAGTTTTAGGATGAATTTACTGGCATGGCTCAAACGATCGAATTTAAGGTTTATCCTGACAATGCACAGGAACAGACCTAGTAATCTAGTATAGGTGCAACTTTTAGTAAAGTACAAAATGGCAATAAGCAAAGCTAATCTTACATTTCACATAATTTATTTCGCATACGTCCAGCTGTTTGTTGCTCATGGATTATTTATCCTCAAGGCTGGACAACAGTATTTTCTTCATCCGAACTCTGTTCCTCCGTCGTTAAAATCCCAGCATGTGAAAGCAAGGCCCACAAATGAGTAAGGAACTCTCCACCATTTGCCAGATGATGTATATGATCTCTTGCATTGTCTGATGGAGCAATGTATAGTATCATCTCGGTCCAGAGATCTACAGGCACCTTCCAGCGCCTGGCAGGACCTATGTTTTCCAGCTGCTTCCCAAGCAGTATCCCCTTCACAAAAGTTCCCTTAAGCTGGTTGAAATTTTTCATCTTTCTATACTTGCTTTCAAGTGACACCTCTTTCCGTACGAACTCTAAGGCATCGTTCCTTACGCCATGAAAACACGCAGTAGTGTCCAAGTGATGGTCAGGAAGCAGTTCTGGAACAAATGCCAGCAAGGATGCACAGTATCTTGATAGTGATCTAGCAATAAAGGTCATTATAACTTGGGGCTCTTGCATTCTTACCCCTGTTTTGTATTGACATTGTAAATTTACCCTTACTTTTTTGACTTTGTGAATTTGCCCCTGCGTTTTCAAAACGAAGCAGCACTTTGCCCCTATTCCGTCATCCTCTCCTAACGGAGTTAACTTTTGTAAGAAAGACAAAAATACCCATGTGATTTTGCCCCTGTTTTTTTATGACTTTGTGATTTTACCCTTGACATGTAATTAGACGTTTATATTGCATTTTGACAGAAATGATTACATTTGGTCAAATATATTTGGTATAATTTGCAACTATTTCAATTCAGATTTAATATTGAGCAGTACTCAACTTGGCACAATTTGCACTCGTCGAGTAGCACTTAGCACACTGAGCAATTTTTAGAATCTCTACAGCCATTGTCAACTTCAGTACACTGCTAAAAGAAAACTTTTTTCAGAAATGGTGGATAGACTAAATTAGAAGGCTGATTTTCATGTCAGCAATGTCACAAGCAGCAAGTTTGAAGATACTACACAGTCAAATGCAACGCAAATTAGGCTACTGGACAATGTCAGAAAGCAAGTTGACACCAATCTCAACATAGGGGGGGTCAGAAAACCAAAATGAGTAATACTGCATTCAGATTTCAGAGAAATTCATTCCAAGCACACAGCTGCAGGCTAGAAAGATTAAAAAAGAACTAAAGCTAAATGACATAATTTTCTGATTTAGGGCATCTGCCACACTCTTTCTTGGCTAAGTTAACATTTCATCCCTGGAGGAATATATCCAGTGAACACACATTGTCAGTCAGCAGCGGGAGTGCAGGGCCAAGCGTCCAAATCCATCCATCCTCAGACGCATGCTCTAGCTATCCAGCACCAATGCAACGAAAATTCCCACCTGGGATGTGTCGCCGCATCTGCTAAGAAGGGATTAAATCCTGTTTTGCAAGGATGAAGAGAAGAGATGAATCGGCGTATCTATGGTGGTTGCCATCTTGAGCCAAGCCCCGCAGCCCGCGCACCCCCGCACCGCAGGCCGAGCCCAGTGGACGGGGCACCGCTGCCGCCCCGCGCGGGCCTATCCCCGCGGCTGGGCACCGCCGCTGCACCACGCGCGGACCTGGCACCGCCGCCGGGAGCCGCTGCCGCCCTGCGCTCGTCGAGCTCGAGGGCAGGAGCCGCCGCCGTCCCGCGCGCTGTGGGCTACCGCCGGCGCCGAATGCGCGCCGCTGTGGATGCAGCCGAGAACTGTGAAGGCAGCGGTGTCCAGAGGAAGAAGACGTCCCGCGGCCGTGCGCCACCGGGACCTGCAGGTGGACGCCGCCGCCACCCGGCGCGCGCCCGCCGACCGGCGGGCGGGCGGGCGCCGCGTCCTCCTCGCACCCGCACCCTGGAGCCAAGGCCGGGAGGCAGCCCCTACCCACGCTAGAAACCTGGAGCCACGCTTGAACCTCCTTCGGTGCTTCTGCCGCTGCCGCCGGAAAGTCCGCGCCCGAGCTCGATGCAGGCGACCATGACCCGTGCTTCAGTTTGGGACGAGGAGGACAAGGGGCGCTATGGTCATTTGGACTTTGATTTTCATATTTCAACTTTTTAAATTCATTTAATCAGTGTCCATCTAACGGACGTCAAAAACAAGGGCAAACGGATCATTCAGTTCAAAATAATAGGGGTAAAAACATAAAGTTGAAAAAGTAGGGGCAAAATCACAATTGGCTTACTGGATGAGGGTAAGATCACAATTTCCCCTTTTGACTTCTCTGTTCCACTGTGATTGCTTGATGCACATGTATGACCTCACAGTACTCTGTTGCAATGTGCCAAATTAACATGGAGTTGGCATGGTTTTCCTGTCTGCATGCCCATATAAGCCTATCTTGACCATTGCGTCTCAACTCTCAAAGATGATGCTCCATTAGACAGTTGACCAGCATTGCGTTTCAGAGTTTGAAAAACTGCTATCTTCACATTGTCGAACAACCTAATGTGGTCTGGCCCTTTAATACCTGGGTTACTGATACCTCTCGAGAAGGATGTTGCCTGACACTGAAGAATCTTTGCAGAGATACACCCAAGACAGAGTTCCTATCACATCATGTGTAAATCCTTGAGTAATGAGAATTGACCAATCTTATGTCGCAAGTGCCGCTTATAGAAGACTCAAGCCGACAAATAGATCATAGCTTAGCCCAATCGGATGACAAATAAACATACAGCTGTAGTAGCTCTAGTGCCAGAAGTAGCCCCATGAATACTTTACTAACATTTTTGTGCTTTAAAATTGACCATAGAGCAGAATAATAAATGACTGATTTAATGATACTTGGGATTATGATAGGTTTACCCAATCTAGTGTTGGAGGAAGCAGAGCTGGTAAACATGCGATCATGTGCAAAAACCAATTCTGCCTCAGTCACCCGAAATGTAGTTCTGTAATTCTCTTCTAGATTCAACAACTGTCCATGAAAAATAAGGTCATGATTTTCTGAAGCTTGGATTCAGGACAAGAAACCCCAATGAAAGACCTCCTTAACAGCTGAAATAATGCGAAGGAAAGGGACACCTTCATTGTACATTGATACCACGATCAAGCCAGATGTCGCTGACAGTTATCTTATCACCTACCAACTTTGGTCTGGCAAGTGGGCTCCACTAAATTTTAGGCGCGCGGAAGCCCAATCCAATGTTCCGACGGATGGGTGGACTAGATTACAACCGACCTTCTAACGGAAATCTAAAATAAAAATACCGACCGACCTTGCGACGAGAAAACCAGATATAGCGATCGACTGTCTGTTGCTAAGTTATACCGACCGACTGCCTATCGGTATTTTGGTATTTTTACCGACCCTTGTCCGACACTATTTATGGGCTGTGGTATAGTATAGCTTACACTACTGCTCCCTACATCCAAACAACTTTAATGTTTTAGTTTTGTTCTTAAGTAAATTGTCCTAAATTTGACAAATTCTCCTGAAACATTTTCTAACATTTATGATACTATAAATGGATACAGTATAAAAATATTTTTCATGGAGGAATGTATGATTCTTATTTAGTAATATAAATATTATATTTTTTCTAGTGTATGCAAACATTGGTATGTTTAGTTGCTTGCACCTAGTTAGCACGTGCAAATTAAGATAGTGTTCGTTTGCTCACACGATAATATATTATATAGGATAAAATTATGTAGACAAACATAATCGTGTTATTATTCTATGCAAGTTTTTTACTTATTATATTTTGAATT
The DNA here is from genome assembly GCA_015844335.1 of Chrysopogon serrulatus. NCBI lineage: Eukaryota > Viridiplantae > Streptophyta > Magnoliopsida > Poales > Poaceae > Chrysopogon > Chrysopogon serrulatus. The sequence continues at coordinate 250,121 of JADLZL010003776.1, read as the reverse complement.
ACATTACTATCAATTATTATACACTAATCATTTCCTAATAATGCTATTATTTAGATAATTTTTTTTGATGAAAAGACTGTAGGGGAGACCCCACAGTTAATAACTCAGCTTAAAATTCGCTCCAACTAGGATTCAAACTCAGGACTAGGATTCGAACTCGGGACTGAGAGGTGCCACTGGAGTGACAGACCAACTGATCTAGCACCCTTTGGCTATTATTATTATTATTATTTAGATAATTGATTTGTACTTAGCGAGCCTGGCCTTGGATCGGATAAACGTACTTCTTTCAAGTCTGACTGAAGTATATGTGGCTGACCAATCAAAAGTCTACATAGTGTTTTGATTTGAAAACCAAAAAGAAAGGCAAATGAGGCCTATTTTATATTATCCCAACAAGAGAACATAAATATAGGCAAATTTTACTACAGGACACCAGTTGTCTTTTGCTATAAACCACTTAGATCTCGTTCATTTTCATCGAATTGGTTTGTTTCGGTCTCATTCCAAGTGGATCGCGATAGCCCAGTTTGAATTCAGATCTGAAATGGAAAGCGTGTTCGTTTCGGCCTGATCCAAAACTAGCCCTAAAATGAAAAGTGTGTTCGACCAGTACCAAGCTCCAAAGGCGACGACTGGACAACGTGAGTCCACGGCGACCCTATGTACTTCCCTTCCTCATCTTTCTCACCAGTGAACCCCTCGCTCTTCCCTTCATCCTTCTCCCTCCTCTAGTGTGATTGGCATCTGGACGGGTACCGAATATCGGACTAAGTGCCGTGCAGATGCAGCCTTGTTCTAACGGATATCAGACCAAACTTGGTCCTTAGATCTTGATCCGGTAGTACCGTGTATCTATTGTTTGTCACCAAAACAAGTACGTACGGGCTTGTTCGCTTCAACTAAAAGGCTGTTTCAGCTTATCAGCCAGTAGTATTTTTTTCTCATAGAAAATCAGCTGTTTTAACAATATTTTAGCTTATCAGCCGACTTATAAATCCTGCCAAGTTAACAGGAGCAATGAAATCTTCTAGGTAAGGTAGTACTGGTAGGGAGTACTACTTTAACTTGAAAGATGTAGGGAACTGTGATTTATTTATTTTTGTTTGAGTGAGTGACTGTACCTCTCTGACCAAAATAGCAAGCTGGCGTAATTGTAAGGGTCTCTCCAAGGCTGCCTTCCGGCACAAGCTCATAGATGAGCAAGTGACCCTTGCGGCTGTCACACAAGCTCATAGACAAGCTATTTTGTTAATTCCTTGCGAGGTTTCAGTTTCACCGGCTAGTTTAATTTTTACTATATTAGTGATCAACACAAAAATCCATTGTTTGAACATGCATGATAGTTGAGTATTGGGTACTACTAGTAAGTGCGTTACTAACCAAACAAATCTGATGGAATAAAATAGAGACTTTTACCTATGTGCTATTAAAAAAATGACAATTATGTACAAGCTACTAGAAATTGGATCTCTCATCTGTGTATGTGCTAAACTCTTTTGTCTCCCACGCCACTACTGTCAAATTTGGCTCTAACGGTGTTAAATTACAGGTGTAAAAAGTCAAAAATACCCTCAGGTATAAATATGCTATTAAATTTTTTTTTGGAAAGTCTTAACGACTTTGAATGAAAAAACTCAAAACTAGAGAATCATAGATCTCAATGAAATCTATAACATAGGTATAAATATGCTATTAAACTTTTTTTAGCATCTTAATGACTTCAGATGAAAAAAAACTCAAAATTAGAAAGTATAATGTCCAAAATCAAATGAAAATAATTTTTATATGAAGACTAGAGAATCATATATCTCAGTAATTTTTATATGAAAATTTTGAGTTTTTTCATTCAATGTCATTAAAACGCTCAAAAAGAATTTAATAGCATATTCATATCTGAGGGTATTTTGACTTTTCACACCTACAGTTTAACATCGTTAGAGTTAAATCTGATGGAAGTGGAGTGAAGAGAAAGAGTTTAGAGCACGGACATAGATGAGAGATATAATTTTCTAATGGCTTATACATAATTATCATTTTTAATGGCACATAGGTAAAAGTCTCAATAAAATACCTCTGCAACCAGGTCCTAGGAACTCTGCATTATGTGTGAAATAAAATTATGGATGACGTATGTTTGCTAAATACAAATTACAGAGAATGTTTCTGTCATTCTGTGAGTCACTATTGATCTGTCTTGTTTCTATTGTACTTGTTGGCCAGGTGGTTAAATTTTGTACTAGTTGCAAATATGAGTTCACATTGTTTGCCTACTTTGTTAATGATTAATTTATTAATTGGCACTGGTTGATTTGATTTGTTCCTTGAGGACAGATTGGTTCCTTAACTAGTTAGAGCAACTCTAACAGTTCTCCATCTCAGATTGCCATTTTTATTTTTTTTAGCAAAAATAGAAAAAAAAAACCTTCTCCAATAGTCTTCCATATTACAGTTCTCCATATTAGGTTGCTGTTTATTCTAAGTTGGGAAAAAGGGCCTCCGCGCGCATATATGCACGCTCAACTCCATGCGTGTATCCTCTGTATTAGAAGAGGTGAAAGGGCATAAACATAATTTTGTTTCATCCTTAGGGTTCTGATGTAAATTTTCAAGAGGTGGAAGGACATAAACATAATTTTATTTCTATCTCAAGGTTCCCGATGTAAGTTCGATCTAGGTTTGGCAAGTGAATTATGCCAAACTATTGGAGAAGGACTCTTTTTCACTTGTCATACATTTTACTGAGTTGCCAAATCACAAGATTTGCCAAGTGAATTTTGGTAAACACTTGGAGATGCTCGTGCTATTTATTTTAACTACATGTTTTGGTTTGGTGTTGACAGTCACTAAGTACCAATTCTACCCGTCAACAATGTGAAGAAATGAATGAAAATAGAAAGTGAAGTGTAGGATAGCGGTTTAATACTAACAGAATTCCACTTGTATATAAAATTCTATTTGAATGTAGGCAATACTTGGAAAAGTGATAGAAATGAGGCATTTGGAGGCCACCCAAGCAAGTGGAGCTAGAATGGCCACTTGGGGCCATCGGCCGACCCCACTCATGGTCGGCCGAAGGTTCACTTTAGCCTCCACGTCACCAATCCTCATCCAAGGACAGGTGGCACGTTTAGGAGCGCTGCCCACCATTGCTAGGTGTCAGTTTGATCCAAGGATGGACGATGAGCCCCACTGGATTGGCAGGCCCACCGTCATACACCCAGGAGGCCCCAACCGCCATCAAACCACCTTTGGACAGGCAGCAACTGACTTACCTGCCACTCCACCATCATTAAGAGGCCATCCATCGCTGTTGGATGGAAAGGCGGTGGAATGGAGGGTCGACCGACCCCCACCTAGGTCGGCCGACCCTGCCAAACCGCCTCTTCGCCGCCTCTTGCACCTACAAGTACCCCCTCACCTCCAAGAGGCCATAAAAGGCCTTGCTCGGTGCAGTGGAGAAGGAGACACTCAAAGTAGCGTAATATCTAGCATTCCAAGCAGCGAAGCTCTGCAGTAGCGTAGAAGTAGAGAGGAGCTCGTAGGAGTCCAAGAGAGTCTTCTGGTCTAGTCTAGCTTTTCTTCCCCTGTAATCTTCAGTATTACTTTATTAGTACTTTAGTTGTTCAGTACTTGATTGAGTGATTGCTGTACTTTGCTTAAGTCTTGTTCTTATTATACTTATCATTGAATCTTGAGCTCAACATAGTAATTGTAGTTATCTTAGTAATAGTGTGATCCTCTTTAGTGTTTGTCCTACCGTCTGAATAAGGCGTCTCAGCCCCATTTCACGGGATCAGGCTGAGATAGTAAGTCACTAGATTAAGTATGGTGCTTAGGCAATTGCTTACCTGTAGGTGCGCCTAGACCCCTGGATGGTTGTGGTAGGTGGTGATAGCCCTGTCCATCCTTTGTATTCCACCATGTTCGATCTAGTGTTCGTAGGGCCCCATCATGCAAAGTATCTAGGTTGAATCCGGCAAGGTGTATGCTCACAACATTAAGGATCATCTCACTAGTACTAGTTAGCTCAGCTTACTATAAGATTATACCGGCTACTATTACGCTCAGCTACTCTACACTTTAGCTACGCTTCATGAGTGTCCAAGTTATCTTTAGGAATAGTTTAGTTATCTATCTTAGATTAGTTAGCCTTTACCAGTTATCATCAACTACATATATTTGCTAAACCTGCCTAGTTACATTAGGTAACCACACTACCTAGCCTCCTTTGGGGAAATATAAATCAACACTTGGTACTCACCAAGGAAGTGCTACACGATAGTTCTGTGCGCTTGTGGAATTTCTATTCTATTCGTGGGTTAGAAGTACCAGCAAGTATTTCTAACACCGTTACTAAGGACTAGAATTTATCTCTATCTTTGGTAGTCACATTAAGAACTGTCAACATTTGGCACCATACGCTGTTTTCTAGCTATAAAAGTTTTTCCCTAACTGGTGTTAGATTCAGATTGGTTCCTCAACTAGTTGTGTTACATTATTTTTGAATTGATACATCTTGATTATAGTAGTAGGTTTTAAAATAAAATGAGTAAGTCTAATATGATTAATAATCTTTATGGTAGCATGGTTAATAATCTTTATTACAGCATGGTTCCCGAACTAGTTACATTACTTTATTTTAGCATTGTCAAGAATTCGTGATGTACATATTCTGTGATTTTTCCAAGATTCTCGGTGTCCTACAAATATATGAACGAATTAACCATGGTTAACTTTGTCTATTTATGTAGAGGGGTAAAATGATCATTTCATGTTGGAGTGTAAAAGATTTTATGTACAATTTTTAGGCACTTATATGATTTTATATCTATTTTGTAAAATTATTTCATTAGGCATGGTGTCCATAAGCAAATTTGACAAAAACCGGAGTGTACACCAGCAAATTGCTCACTTTTAGTGTCCAAGAACAAATGTTCCCTATATATTATCTAGTATAGTTAGATATGTTCAGTCTCCGCCTTTCATTATTTCTATTAAGCTTCTATACTCTCCTCTTTATATGATGTAGTTCTACAATAAGTATAGTATTAGAAAGAGGAGGGAGGAAGAAGACAATAAAATCATGCTGTTTATTCTCCTTACATTATATCTTATGAGTTCTAGTAGAGGGGATAAGAAGCATCATACGTCAAAAGAAAAATGCAAGATCAAGGTCCGTCATAAAGGGACATGTCAAGTTACATTTAGGATGGAACCTCACATCTTTAGAGAATTGGCAATGCATATTAGAAAGAAAAAAAACATGTTATTGATACTAGGATCAAGGTTGAGAAATTAGGTTTCTTCCTATACATGTTAAGTCACAACACCTCATATGAGATCTCTAAGTGTTCTTTGGGCACAGCAACGATACCTTCCATCCTCACATCAACCACTTTTTAAGTGTCATTCCCACATTCTCTCGTTGTTTCCTTCAAGCTCTCGATCCTAATCAAGTGCATAAAAAATCTAATATAATTCTAGATTCTATCCATTTTTAAAAAATTATCTAGGTGCCAATTTCTATAAGCTCTGAGAAAGCTTCTCCTTTTAAAAATAGGAAGGGCATACTAAGCATTAACATGATGGTGGCAACTTCACTTTCATTTTTAGTGATGGGAGTGGTCGACTATGGATTCTAGGGTTCTACGATCAGATATGAGAAAGGACTTCCAAGTACCTCAAAGCAAATTCTATTTGCTTAATGGAGATATGCAAATACCCCATCTTTCCTTGCTCCATATCGAGGAGTTCGATACCATTTGAAAGAACACATCGAAGACCACAGAACCCAAAAGGAGCCCTTCAACCACTGTCATGCACTCCTAAGGAACCATGTGGAAAGGGCTTTGGGCTTCTTAAGAATCGCTTCCCCATTCTCCCACACATTAGAAAACCAAGTAAAGATACATATAACTACTGCCATCTTCCATAATCTAATCTGATTACATCATGGAGATGAGAAACGGTTACATCATTAGCTAGATAATATCCCTCTAAGTAGTTTTAGTTGTACCAAGTGGTGGTCAAATGAATAACCAAGATGTGGGATTAGTACCTGCAACATTTAAATTAGTATTTGAAATAGGGTGTAATAAGTTTGGATTATAATTAAGTAGAGAGATTTTTTAGTTTTAAAATTAGTCTTTGAATATGTTCTAATAAGCTTGTAATGAGATTGGCTTGTAATAAGTGAATAAGCATGTAATAATTTGTTTTCTATTTCTTGATTGTTTTTTAGTAAAGCAAAGAGCATACTAGAATCCAACCCTTGAGAAGTCCCTAGTAGACATTCTCCATAAATATAAAGATAGTGGCAATAGAGGTGACAACGGTTGTGTCGGTGTTAGAACTGGCGGTCCTAATACCAACGAGTAAATTTATGTTGTGTGTTCCCAACTCTGGAAGGTGTACAAGAAGAACACAAGGGATTTATACTGGTTTGGGCAAGAGAAGACCCTACGTCCAGTGAGGAGAGAGAGTCTTGTATTATCCCGCACCGAAGTGCTTGTAGGTAGGGGTGTACAAGCAAGTTGAGGGAGGGAGCTGGTCCCAAGTCTCATGGTTGATTGAGGCAGGTGCCAATATCGAGCGGGTGGAAGTGTTCTTGCTTGGCTTGCCCTAGAAGGGCTCTGGCCTTCCCCTTTTATAGCCGTAAGGGGAGGATCTGTTTTACAGGGAGTAACTGTGCCTTTGATACGATAGCGGGTGCCTGCTCGCCTCGTACTGAGGCCTTGGTGCTATAGAGCATGGCGCTGTTGGTCGTGGGAGCAGTGGCGTGGAGTCTTTTCCTCGGTCCTGGCGACGGAGGGGATAGCTGCCCCACGAGGGTTGGCGAGCAGGTCATGGGAGGCGTGTCCGAGCCCTGAAGTTTCCTGTAGCCTTTACTCTTTTTGGATCTGAGGTCCCAAGGGCCTCGGCTCTTGTTGTCGTACATGGAGTGGGTGGCACAGGAGAGGGCGGTCATCGAGATAGTTGCTGCCCATTTTAGGCTCGGAAAACCCAGAAAGACTGTTGCCTGACTGTGGCTCCGTGCGCCTCGGCCCCTGTTTAGGGTGTGATGTTGGGTGATGGTCCCTGGCATGACAGTTGGCATCCTAGGGTTGGTCTTGGTACATAAGTTAGGCCGAACGGCGCCCCACAGTTGTAGGCATGGCCACCACAGTGGTGGATGACGAGATCCTGAACGTGGGCACAAGAGGTGACGTGACTGCCCCCATGCCCTGCCTGGGGATGGCCTTGTTCTAGTGAGAACTGCAGAGGGATGGAGGGCAGGTATGCGTCAAGTCTAGAGGCCTGGGTTTGACCAGGGAAGGCGGCGTGCCCTGCCTGAGGCCCCAGTGTGGGGGCTCGGACGGGACGAAAAGCTAGCGCTTGTCCGAGGCCTCGGACGAGGTGGAAAGTTAGCGCCTGTATGAGGCCTCGGCGGGGAGAGCTCGGACGAGACGGAAAGGTAGCGCCCATCCGAGGCCTCTGCGGGGAGGGCTTGGATGAGACGGGAAGTTAGCGCCCGTCCAAGGCCTCTGCGGGGAGGGCTCGGACGAGACGGAAAGCTAGCGCCCGTCCGAGGCCTCAGCGGGCCATGCCGTTGAGTTGTTCTGCCGTCATGTGATCTGGTTTTAGCGTTTTTTGGGCTTAGTTATGTCCTAGGTTTAGGATACAATGATTTTTGGTTTTCGACAGGTTGGAACTCTTTAGGGTGGAATAAGGTGAAGGATTTCTGTGTGAGGAACAAGTATGTTAACTACACAAAGGGCCAGATTCTAGACAAAGAATGGCAGCTAAGGAAAGACTATAGGATACTCAAAGAGGCAAGGAAGCATAGTGGGGCCACCTCGAATGAAATTAGACAAATGGTTGAAGGATCACCTCATATGTGGGATTACCTCGAAATGGATATTGTCAAAGTGATAACGTCATATTTGATCAATGGTTCTCTTTCAACATGCATAATACCCTAAAATCAAGAAGTTCTGCAACAATATGGCAAGAGTGTTCCTAGTTGATTCTTGGGATAGCTTTATGATGGTAGGTTTTTTGTCATAATATTTTCTGTTGGGTTTTTAGTCTCTGATGTGTTATAAAGTTCAGATGTAGTGACTGGTTGTCTAAACTGAGCTTGCAGATTTTGTTGGTGTGTTGGGCTAATAGCGACTTGCACTCATGAAAGCTTATTGCATTAATACTTGAATTAGATTGTGATTTCACCTTTTGATCTAGTACTTTAGCCATTCAAGCACATAATAACAATGGAAAGATTTTAACTATTATTTCCTTGTTATTTGTGTAGGTCGTTTTGCTAAAGGAATTACAATGTCACTTCTATTGACTCAGTACAGTGGAAGAACCTCTTCAACAAATTCATGATGTAGAGGCTGAGGCACAAGACCTGGATGACATTGACGTTCATGAGATACCAGATAAAGATGATGATGCAACCACTGAGAGGCAAGCAAGAGAGGTTGTAGCTATTGAAAGAAATGGATGGTGAGATACTGTATCACGAAATGAAGAAAGTGAGGTTGCAGCTATTAAAAAAATGGACCACGAAGCAACAAAAAAGAAAAGGAAGAAAAGAGGCCTGGCAAGGGTGAAAAGATTGAATACAATGGGAGGTTTTGTAAATGAGGACCAAGCAGGCAGAAGATGAATCTGCACGTCTGGCTGAAGAAAAGAAGAATGCTCAAGTCAATGATGTCTCTGTCAAAAGGTGCATATAAGTTCTGAACACACTACAATTGACCAAGAGAGAAAAGGCAAAAGCATTTGCGGTCTTCACCAAGAGCAAAGAAAACAAGGAGCTTTCCTTTGTGGCTGTGAATTAGATGTAGAAGGAGCACTGATCTGGTTCAGAAATAAGATGGTGTAGCAGGTAAAATACTTGAATCCATTCTTTGGACTTGTTCTGCTCATAAAATTATCCCTTGAATTTGTGAGTAAGACAAGCTAGCTTTGGACATATTTCTTTTGGGCCATATAAAACAATATCTGAATCTAAGCTGCTACAAAGTAGCTGGACAGAGTGGCTGCTGGAATAACTCTCTTGTAGAGGCTCAATTTTCACTTCACTATTAGTTTAGGAGCTGCTTGTTTACTTATCAATCTTGATGTCTACTTAGAAATACACATGCTTAACATCAAGTATGGAGAACCTTCTATTTGTTAGCAACTTAGCATACTGTAGTTCTACTAGAAGTTCTGTTGGAAGTGTTATGTTTGCCCAAATCTTTCCTTTAATTTGCATCGTCTCTGCTGCGACATCTCAGAATGCTCACATCTCAGACTAGTATTTATGACAAAGTTCAGGGAAAAAAGTGAAGCATGTGGAAGCTTGTTAATGTAGTGATATATGCTAAGATAATGCATGTGCTTCCAGTCATCTGTATAGTAGGCAACTCCTACTTGGCTAATTTTTTAAGTAGATAGGCAGTAATGTTGATCAGTCCCTTGATGAATACTGCAAGAATTAGCTACAACATCTGAATATGTCAACATCTGAATATGTTGAACTGACAGATCATGCTTGCACGATGCATGCTTTGATTCAATGGGTTCTCAGCTATTGTTCTCTTTTAGTTCAGATTTCTTGACAAATAAAAACAAAAAGTTTAGCGCAGACTGTCTCCAGTCACTGACCAGATTTGCCTGTATTAGTAGTGTGCAAATAGAATTTCTGACAAAGTGGATTGTCCTTCTCCATTGCAGTCGTAGCAGCAAATACTTTTGTTGGCGGTTCTAGACACCCATTCGCTCCTGTATAATTTGTAACCTTGAGTAATTGTTTGCTCTTGTTTTATCATTGTAGGAGGAGACTACCAAGGTCGCGACTAGAAAGGTGCCATGATCTCAGACAGCGACTACACCGAGTTTTTTTTTTTTTTTTTTTTTTTTTTTTTTTTTTTTTTTTTTTTTTTCATTCATTCATTCATCATGTAGGATCATAATTACAATCTTCAGCCAACAGGTTGTTGATGCAGGATGGAGCTACATGCCACTCATCCACCCTGCTCTCACCTGAGACTTGCTTACCTAAGAGGTGTGCTATACAATTACAAGAATGGGGGCCAAACACTAAAGAGAAATCTGTAAAGCCCGAACTAAGTTCTAACATCTCTTCAAGAATTGGTGCAAACCGCTAGCGCTTTATATTTATTCATTTGCTAGTATATGAATGCATGCTATTGCCTGAGCCTTTATTACTTGATTGCAACCACTCTACAATGTCACCCAACTTTGTGCTCACGCTTACTTATATTTATATGTCTGCTTGCTTGCATTATCTCACTGTTGACGGTGGATAGCGTCATTTTTATAGTGAAATAAATATGATAAATGATCAATACACATAGAAGATAGGGGGTTTTAACTAACAATTCCACGAGTTTTGGTGATTTCATATTTTTCGAGGCAGTATTCCAGAAAACCGCGGTGAAGGACGTAATTATCAAATAAATTAGCAAAATTATCTCATGCTTAAACATGCGCCATTGGGCTGTACATGGAATAAGGAGGCACCACGACGAAGCGGAGGCCCAGAGCCCGAGATGGGGTGCCGGGCAGCATAAGTCCTAGGGCCAGCCGGCCCCACCACAACGCCGCCCCGGTTCATCTTCTGGAAGCTTCCTTGTAACACCCAGTTTTAAAGACAAAACCAGGTATGACATATGTGTGCCCAGAAAGTCCACACATACACCCACAGAGTGAATAGTATCAGAAAACAATGTTATAAATAATATATACATAGCTATATTAATACTTACATCAGAGTAACGCGGAACGGTAGCTAATCTTCTTGTTAGACTCTATTCTTCACGGGGGACGGTTGATTTGGGGGCACCATACGCCTAGCACTTCTCGAAAAAACTCGCTAGCTCCACTATCCGGTACCCATCCGGGATTTTCCAAAGAATTAAAAATAAAAGTAAGCGCGTAAGTACATGTCGTACTCAAAGCAAATATAACATGGGGTTCATGAGGCTCAAAAGGCTGACACTGGTTTACTGCACTTAGCTTTTATATGATTAACATTAATGGCATTAATAGCATCAAGGTAGTAGCATTTCCCATAACACATGATCAGGTAAACAAGAATAAAGAATAATACATAACAACATAATTAAACAAAATAATTAAACATCATACATCAGTGATCAGCTATTCCGTAAGCATCCCAAAGGCCGCCCTTGTCCGTAGGCACGGCTAGTATACCAGTTTATTAAACTCTGCGCAGAGGTGTACACTTTCACTGTGAGTCGTGATTTACCCTTTCGCCCGAGGTGATCAGCCTCTTGACCCACTTCCAAGGAAGATTGGCAGGGTTCACTATGAAGCCTTTCAAAGGTTCGTCTAACAAGTTAGGGCCGCTAGGTTTCCTCGACAAGCAGACATAGAATCCCCCTTCCAAATGGTTCACACCGCAGGAGCACACATGAGGACAGAGGCCACGCTATGCCTATCGTGTAAAGCCCCTTATGCACCTTTCGGTAACCTCTAACAAGCTAGAAGAGGGTCCTCATACTTGACTAAAGCTAGAGCCATATAGCCCTCACAGTTGTACTGTAAATCCCGGTGACCACTTACAGATAAGTCCTTATGGAGAGAAACTAGAGCAACAATATAACACCATGCTCTAGACCTCTATCAACAGTAATAAAATCATCTTTTAATGTTGTTGCATATTCCATTATTCATGTTACAAGATCATGGTTATTTATATATTCAGCGCTAGCAAGTACTACCCACATGCACATATCCCAAGTCATCAAGGTAGATAGTAATCAACTCTAAGTCATCCTTAATAGGGAATCAAAGATACATGCATATGAAATATAGTGGATATTGTGAATAGGTAATCAAGGAGGTCCCAAGCTATACTTGCCTTTTTACACTTGCTCAAATTCTCTTGTACTTTGCTTTCGATCAACATCTTCTGATGTCCAACTCTCACGGGCGGTTCTCATTCTACTCGTAGCAAGCACCATGCATAGTCAAACATACAGGCAATAAATAAAAGCAACTAAGAACAGGACATGCATCACAGATCACACAAGAGAAAACATCGTCTTAAAAAGATGCTAGTTCTACGGTGACGGGAGCGCAAAAGACACCGATAATGAAACTATTCGTTAAATAGAAATGACTAGCGGGAGTTTTATATTGTCAGAGAAAAATTAAAGTCTACATGCTCGATTTATTTTATTAAGCAAGGCCATGTAACAAATATTAATTTAGATTACATAAATTCATATTTTATTTATAAAAATGCAATTATAATTTAATCAAATTGAACTTTGGCTTTGCAAAAGAATTAAAGATGCAGAGTGTCTATATAAGCTAATATAATCAAGTTCAAACTATGCAATATATATTTAATGAAAACATAGTTAAGTTGGTATTAACCCAATTTAACACTTATTTGTAAAAGAATGATTTAGATAACCTATATTGATTTTATTTAGAAAATAGTTGCATAGTCATTGACCATATTAATATTTATTTTATAAAATTTCATGAATGATCACTAACATGTAGATTATGTTAACATAAAACTAATGCAATGAGAACGAGCTTTAATGGATCTATGTTTATAAGAGAAAACCTATGTGCTTTATTTATTTTAATTTAATAAGCATGAAAAGGATATATCAAAGAAATATCTTAAATTTGGGTTAAGTCAAGCTATGTTTGATTTATAAAAACTAAGATAAAACTTGTCATGTTTTATTTATAATTGTTGACATATAAATTAAGCAAATTAAAATTTTACAAAATAAAATGACATGCGGGAACACTTATATTTTTTAGTTTAATATATACAACGTAGTTTAACTAGTCAAATTATAATTTAGAAAAAATACATGTTAACATTAATTAAATTAATATTTAATTATAAATAATGGCTTGGGAAACGTTAAACTTCTAGGCAGGAGATTATGTAGCTCAATATAGTATTTGCTAGCTTCTGTATTAACATGCATGTACGGTGGTATTTGCTTGAGGGTTTGCTGCTTGTGTTACACTAGTAAGATAAATGATAGAAAGTAGAGCAGGTTTGCAAGGCAGGGAAATGACATGTTGGCTGCAGCTTGGCTAGAGGTTCGGTCAAACCATAAGATCGAGATAACGTCGTGGTACAATTAAGAAACAGAATCACAAAAGCCCAGAGTTCCTCACCAATGGCAGAGAAACGATGGATCGGCGGTGACTGCCAGACTTGAGAAAAATGGCGTCAAGGTCTTCACGTGCGAGAGAGGTAGAGATTGAGCTTCTCTAGACACAGGCGCACCAAAGATCCCATGGAGACGGACTAGAGGAGCATCAATGGTGTACATGAGTGCTCCCCAAGACAGTTTTAAAGTCGTGAATGGATCGGCGACATTGAGCGGATGATGACGCCTACAACATCACAGAGGCAAATAAACAGACGAGAGAGACAAGAGAGCAACAAGAGGCACTAGATTATTCTCACCAGCAAGAAGATATGCATAGCTTCAGCAGGCACGGAAGGATGACGACGTAAAGCAGATGAACATGGTGGCCGGTGGTAGAGAGGGGGAAAAAATATATTTTACTACCGGGATTTCCAAACTAAGAACTCCCCATACGGTAGTTTCGGTGTGCTTTGTCTAAGGGTTGGTACATATATATAGGGAGAAAAATACCTCATATTGACATCAACTAGCAATATGGTACTAATTGAGGTTGCACCCTCCAATATTACTAATGGGCCTAAATAACCATTAAACCCATTAGCAAATAAATACATGGGCTTTTAGAATTTATTAGGATTATTGCTCATGGGCTTGGAGGGCTGGTGGCAAAATTGTGTTTTTGACATTTTCGGAATTTAATATTTTCAGGATTAAAATAATTCTAGAAAAGTTCAGAATTACTATTTAAGACCTAAAAATACTTCGAAAGCTTTTAAAAAAATTCAGGAAAAATTTTCGGAGATATTTTAGAACATGATGAACCAAAATAAAATATTTGGAGCTCATGAAAAGTATGTTAGAGCATTCAAAAATTAGATTATGCTAAACAAAAGAACGAGTTCAAGAAAAAGCCCGAATAGTTCCTGAAAAGTTTGTACAGATATGTTGATAGAGAAGCGGCTTGTCGATGAACTGTACTCGATGAGATTGGATTAGAGTTTGGTGCCGACTGTGAGCTTGATTGTAGATGCGGCTTGCTCTAGGACTAGGATAGGTAAGCGGCGCTTCGATTAGGGTTCGGCAAAGGTGGGGGTGGAATGCGGGTCGAAGGAGTGAGCTAGGGTCAATGCGGGCCGAAAAATAGAGGCCGAAAAGAGTTTCCTTTTTTTTTCTAAAGCCTCAATCTAATTTTCAAACTTTATATTGAATTCTTTTGAATTTTGGTCAAAACCACTCATCACAAAAGAAATCCTATGCTTCAAATGAATGCACAAACATGTCGCTATACCCATGTTAAGTTTTAATTTAATGAAAATATCATGTTGCTATATATTCTCATGAGCACAAAAAATACAAAATCATATCATTTTCTCCCTACTTTCAAAGAGGCAAATTTTAGGGTGTTACATTCCTCCACCGCCTTTGAGGGTTCATATCCACCGTACGTGAAGTCAGTTTGATCGAACGGCTCGTATGCATCCCACCGGGCTATATAAAGGGACCCCTGGCCCCCCTGACAGAGGCATCCCTGAAATCCTAATTTATTATCTCCAGTTGGATCAACGTGAGAGAGGTCCCTTGAATGGATCTACCTCTTAGAGTAGCTATCTAGTCTTAGAATTAGAGAGAGGAGTTGAGAGCAGAGTTCTAGAGGAGTTTCGGCCTGTCGGTGCTTCTCTTCGGCTGTATTCTCTGAGATCAAGTCCCCTCGCCTGGGACTTGCTTATGTGGTTCTTCAATCATCGTCTTCTTATGTAAGTAACTTTGTATTCATATTGTTCTTCTAGTTCACAATTCTTTTGAGTACTTTAGTCTATAGGACCCTGTAGATTGAAGTAGTAATATAGGTATATACGTGGTGCTTAGATCTAGATTACTTGTGAATATCCTCTGTCTTTCCGGTAGATGGTAGCTCGCGAAGGTGACTTTATAGCTTTGTTGAATCCTCTGTAATCCATCACCCGTTAGAAGGATTGGCAGTCACATATATGCTGGTAGGGGAGAACTCTGCTTTCTACCCCTATTCAAGTTGTCTGGTCGTATTAGAACATTAGAAAATACCTTTTTACCGAGATTCGAAGTAAACGTAGTTTTAGTGATCTCCTCTTATCTCTAGCTAAGATTGATATCTACTGGTTAGGTTGGACCGTAGTTATACTCACACATTTCCTTGTGGATACGATATTTAAAACCTCCGGGTGAAGTGCTACATCGGTATTATATCTGTGCGCTTGCGGATAGTCATATTTTCTTGTGTGCATTTAATTTATACCAACAAGCATTTCCGGCGCCGTTGCCGGGGATTCGGTTGCTGAGTTAATTGCGAATCTAGCTTTACCTTGTATTATACTTTTATATTTTCCCGTTTTTATCCCATTCTCTTCATTATTTTTGTGTTCATCCTTATGGATGTTTTTAATTCCACTCCTATCTACTTATATGGCATGCGCAAAAGCTTTGGACCACCAAAATCTATAGAGTCTATCATAACACCTGACTATGAGCTGCACCCATGTCTAATCAAAATGATTCGGGATAAACCTTCTCGGGAGAAGGTAATAAAAACCCATACTTACACCTACAAGAGTTCGAGCAGACTTGTGCATGCTTGCGAATCGCTGGCATGTCTGATAAGACCTTAAGATGGAAGCTTTTCTCATTCTCTTTGATAGGAAGAGCTAAAGATTGGTATAATCGAGCCATAGAAAGTACGCAAGGGGATTGGGAAATGTTATACTCTGAATTCTGTTTACACTTCTTTCCCATCTCCAAAGTAGCTAGCCTTTGGAAAGAGGTTCTAACTTTTAGGCAACTAGAACAAGAATCTCTTAGTAAATCATGGGATTGTTTTAATAAACTAATCACATTTGGCCCTAACCTTGGTTTTCCAGACCTCATGCTTCTTTAATATTTTTATTTGGGTCTTACCAAGGATTCTAAGGAATCTCTTGATTAGCCTCTGGAGGAGCTTTTTTCACTTACCTATAACTGAAGCAAGACCTATGCTAGAAAAGGTTGTTCAAGCAGCCTATTCTGAGCTCTCCAAGGAAGAGAAGGAATCATCTCCCGAACAAGAAGAGGAAGTTTTTGTAGCTAAAACACAATCACTCCAATCTCAAGATTTAGCTGTCAATCCTAAACCATCAAAATCCCATAATGATGATTTAGACTTCCAGTTAGCTAAGATGCTTGTACATCAATATAAATCAGATCTTCTTTGAAGAGCATCTTGGAAAAAGTGTCCTTAACTTCCTTTCCCTCCTAGAAATAATGGACATCAAGAAGAATACAGGGATGGCATGTCTAGTTATGCCATAGAAGGAGAGCCAAGCCACTCAGAAATCAATCCCATCTTCTCCCCTTCCATGCCCACATTAGACAACTTATCTGAACCCATCTTTAAACCCATCCTTCACCCTGATGATCCTTATTATGCTTTATCTCCTAAGTCTCATAATCATCCTAGAAACTCACTAAAATATCCAAAGCATAGGAGTCATGATGACTATATAAATGATCAAGAGGAGAAAAAAGGACAATGGCAAGAATGCATGGAACATATAAAAAACTCATATGCCATTGTCAAAGATTGGATGGAAGAGGACGAAACCTTAGTATTAGCATCTGAACTTGGACTAGATTCAAATGGTTATGACTCACCCAAGTTCAAAGAAAGCTTTAGATGAGACCAATCCTAGAGACTTCAATTCATGGGAAATCCTAGAAGATAAAACATCCAATGAATGTCATAGACATGAAATAATAGAGACAAACTTATTGCCTATAGACACCCATGAAGAAACACCTATGGAATTTGAAAAGGGAGATCACATCAATGAGCATGAGAATTATTTCATCAACATCCCATCAAATCCACGCTCGTATGAGAAATCTCCTGGATTTCTTGGTCTCTCTAACGTTGCCATACAAGAGATCTTCAACCCCCTTATTTTGCCTGTTCCTAATGACTTTGAAAGGGTGGTTGTAGACGCATATATTTATCATAAATATTGTAGATCTCATTGTAATCTTGAGATAACATGAGTTGCACCTTTTGTTATAATGTCCTTGTGATAGAAATATAATTGTGAAAATATTCCTTCAGATATTTCTATCACTAACCATTGCAGGTTTGAAGTAAGAAAATGAATAAGGTAGCATCAGGTATGTTCAACCAATCATCATGCAACATTAAATTATATCTATCCAACCTTAACTTTGCTTTGCAAAATTCAAGTTTAGGGAATAGACTTATTTGAAAAATATTAAATCGTGTTGCTAATATTGGTTGTCTCTACCTTTTTAATTCATGCTCAAAATGCTGCATAATAATCATACTCTTTCATCTCTATCTGAATAAATCTCTATAAGTGCTTTCATGTCACCTTTGTCTACTATAGTAAGTTTTGGTTTGAAAGTACTTTATAGGTATTTTCATAGGCTTTTTAAATTAAGCATGGTGCTTAGGTTAAAATGTCTTCCTTAACTAAAACTAGACATGGAGTTTGGTTTGGTTATTGAACTAGAAATTATTATAGTAGATATTGGAATATTTTGTTAGACTAACCCCTACAGGAATCTTTCAATTCAATCTGGGTAAGTCATGAGATGAATTCAAATCAAGGATGAAGCAAGACACATGACAAACTTTAATAACTTTGCAAAGAAGACACAGCTCATTCATCATAGATGGAAGAACTGTAAGTAGATATGATTCATTCACTTTATCTTCTGTTGCAACTTACTTTTTGCCTTGAGCTATGCCTATATAGAACATGGTATATGCTAAAATAATATCAACACTATCTTTTTATTAGCATAGATGAAACATAATAAAATTCTAGACACACAACCTATCATTTAAAATTCTATGCTCCTTCGGGTATGTGTTGTCCACTAATCTATTGTAGGCATACGAATAAGTGAATTGAAAAGAGTGAGAAGATTAAGGAAGCAAAAAAGATAGCAAAGGGATAAGAAAGAAGGGGTGCAATAGAGGAGACAAGTTGCACATGAACAACTCAAGATATAAAAAGGGAAATGACCACTGAAAGTTATCTATCCTTTGTCACTTAGAGTCATACTCCAAGAATGAAGGTAACATCCTAAGGAATTGGTCAGCATTTTCCTCTTGATCTTGATATGCACATAAATAAAGATACAAATATGTTTAGTTTAAAACTTTGTTTAATTAACTCAACATGTTTAAAATATTTAAACTTGTTCCTAGCATTCACTTTCTTGATCCTATGGTTGTAACCAATTAAAAAAAGTGTACATCCTATATGTGGAAGATGATAGTTGTTGATACCTCTTAATGTTATCTCTAGCAACGACGCCAAAAATGCTTGTAAGCAGAGCATCGCTACTAGAATCCCAAGTTGTCATCCGCAGCATAACACCAAGAGATGTGGTATTAAATTATGCCACCATTTAGAATATAGAAATAGTATCTGCAAGCGCCTAGATCAAATACCATTGTAGCATTTTACCCGGAGTATTACCAGGTTGTCATTTATATTTTCCCAAAGAAAGGTCTACATGGCTCTCGTGTAAAGGTAGCATGATAACCTAGTGTGTAATGGATAGGCATAATCATGTCCTCACTACTCAATACAGGGGTAAGTCACAAGATAAATAATAAAAATAAGTATATAATCATCAGCATAAACAGATAGAGACTCCTAGCTATATCATTAGGGTTATCAGCAGAACATCAAGAGATATTCCTGTGTTATTCCTAGCTACATGTCAATGCATATTATGGTTAGTGCAATTACACTTAGTAGTCATAGCTAAGGTTAGCATTACATCTATTCATAGTGGACATACTAGGGAAGTTTGAGAACATAGCACGCCCTTTCTTCGTACAAAAGCCCTACTGTGCCTATAAACGGGGTTTAGACTACATAGGACTTAACAGGATTGTCACACCCGCGATCTACCAAGCCTGACCTATAGGGTGCATTTGCAGATAAACACGTATAAGCACCACGCTTACACAATATTTACCACTCACCCAATGATCAATTAGATGAGTGCTATACGAACCTATGAATAAGTATAATGTCAATCTAGCTATACTAAGCATATAACCACAATAGACAAAGAATAATATAACTATGAATATAATAAGATAAGTATTCATCAATTCAATTGTAGCAATCATATAACTATACAATGAAAGAGAACAAAGGTGAGAGAAGGTAAGAACCATACCAAATCCAAGCTCCTGATGGCTCCAGAATCCAAGCCTTCGCTTGCCTCTTTCTAGTTCTAACTAGCTATCTAGGCCCTAGCTAAGGAGCTCTGATTAGGGTTTTTGGCTGATGATCGGATTTCGAATGAGGAATAAATGAATGTGCCTCCCTCCTGGGGGTCCTGCCCTCCTTTTATAGCCCTGGGCGATGATCATGAGCCATCGGATCAAACCGACTTTGACATGCGGTTGAGATTGATCCTCAAAGGCGGTGGAGCGAACTGGGCGAAGCGGGCTGTGAGCGGGGCCAGGACCAGACCGGCCGGTCCAGGCCCAGACCGACCGGTCTGGCCTTGGGGTCTCCAGCTCGGCGTGGTGCCTTCTCGACTCTTCTAGATTATTCCTATGTTGCCGCGGAGTCCATTTTCCCGTTCTATGTTCCGATAAGCTCTTGGGTTTGTGTCTTTTCCAGTTTACACCTGCAGAAACAGTGAAACACCAAAACTCATGGAATTCTATCAGTATAAACCCTGTATCTACTTTGGTGATCGCATTTGCATCCTTTTCCATGGCTAGTTGACAGTTGGTTTCGTACAATAACAACCGTCAGCAACTCCCCCAAGCTTAACCTTTGCTAGTCCCTTAGCAAAGAAAACTCAAAAAAAGTTATTGTAAGATATATATATGTTTAAGCATTGTAGCCATCTCGGAGCAACTCCCTAGAAGTATACCTGTAGTCAGATAGAAATTCTCCTCCAAGTTATACAATAATTGAGCTAACTTTCAAACTTACCCATATCGGGTCTTGAGTACTTGACAGACAGAAAGATCCCATCTAAGCACTATATCTCAGGCTCTTCGATCAACTATCATTCTGGAGTTTTTAGAGGTTTTTAAATAAAACTCAGAGCTTCCCATGTATGACACTCTCAAGTCTCTCAATATATGTGGTATTTGTGGATTCTCACCGAGGCAGTGATGATGGTTGCCTTTCTTTTCATCCTATGACTAAAGCTTATGTGGAGCTCATAGGTAAGGAGAAAACTAAAAGAGCAAACTTGCAATGCATATGTTGTAAAGTCAAACAATAGATCCATGAAGAAACATGTCATGCAGTCGAATCAAAATGTATAGGTGGATGGATATGGTGGATATATGGTGGAACCTAATTCTTCTCAGCTCCTTAAATGCCTACCTCTCCTTTGAGCTTGAAAACTGGCCAGAGGTTATGAGCTATCTTTTTCTTTTTCTTTTCCTTTTTCTCAGGGAGTCGGGCATCTAAGTACCCTTTGTTTTAGCACTGGGACACTTATCCATTTTTCTTTCTTTTTTTCAAATATCTTTTTGCATAGCTCATAGCACTCTTTTTGGCATTGATAGGATTTGGAGAGATAGCAACAGAAACTTGGAGCATTTATTAGGTGGCAATCCTAATGGAATATATTTTTTTTAGTGTTCCCTCCTAGTGTAGGAGAAGAACATTTTTGAAATGGATGTAGGTGGAATGGCATGTTGTTGTGCCTACTTCAGTGTAGAGTAGTGCATATGGAGGTGGATCTTGATTCAAGAGCATGCCAAATTTCTCACCAGGGTATCAAAGGTTGACAGAACTCAATGCAAGGCAAGCAGCATGTATGTGAAAGTTTAACTAGCCTATCTCATCATGTTTGGCTCTGGTGGGAATGTAAGCTTTGTCATATAGAAACTCATCATGTTTTTGCAATTTTCAAAAGATAAATCTCCAAAACTCTAGTGTCACTTAGAACAAGGTAGATAGCAGCTTAGACTTTCTCAATCTTATCAGTCAGGTACCTAGACTTAGTTTAAGCATATGCAACCCACAAGTTTTAGGCTCAGAGCAAATTCTCATGTTAAAACAGTTGAAGCTAAAACTTGGAAAAACTTTTGTCTAAACTCTAGGCATTTCGGAGAGGTGTTGTAACAGAGCAGCTTATCATTATTTCAAATCATCTCAAGAGCTTCCTTTTTATTGACTCTAGATAGACAAACATTTTTATTTGTTTTTTTTTTTTTTAAAGACTCATACTATATAAGACTCTAAAGACTCTAAGGACTCTAAAAAGCATGGACCTTTATGTGCCTATATATTTTTGGTATTTTTAGGTTTTCTTATGATACTATGGTGAACCTTCATGTGCTCACATAGTTTTGGTGTTTTTAATTTTTTTGTGACTGACTCGATAATTGCGTAGGTACACTTACCTGGGTACCTAGAGGATGCCTTCCCCCAAGCTGGTTGTTGTCGTGGTTGAGCATTGAAGCTGAGCAATCCTCTCGATGGAGCTCATGCTTGCAAGAGCTGGTGTAGCCGGGAACCTTCATCTCATCCAACAAGAAGTTGTTTCCTTCACACAGTGGTTAGCTGTGTGTAGGGAAGGTGTACTTCGAGTGATGACGATGATGATTCCTGGGTGGACTAGCTCTTAGAGTCATCCTGCAGCAAACATCTCATAAAACACCAAAACTCATGGAACGGATTAGGATAAACAATTAGTGGTTAGCCGTTTCGCAGATTGGTTGTTGTGAGAGGTTTTCAAAGGTTGTTACAGTGCATATCAGTGCAGTAAGATGCTCAATGATTCTTTTTTTTGACTTTTTCTTTTTATCAAACAGAAAGGAAATATGCATACTAATTTTTATTTTATTTTTATGCCACCACAGTGAACACTCCTTAGCTTGCACTGCAGGTATATCACATGGGGCTTTTAAGGTTTTCCAATTGTTTTTATGATTTTCTATAAAAATGATGAAGACTAACTATGAATCAAAAGTGCAGAAAAATAGATAACTACCATTGTTACCTTATGGCAAGGGTTCGGAGTTTAGAGTCCTCCGGACAAGACTTCTAGTCGTCGTCAGGTTGTTGAGGTGCTGTAGGTTCTTTTTTAATTGCCTCCTCCTCAATATTGCTCTTTTGAGAGCGATTCCTCCGGCGCTGACGTCTTCTCTTGGACAGGGTGAAAGCTGCTAATCCAGGAGAGTTATAATCTTTAAAATGACAGCGTACCTTCTCTCCTGGGAATTGAAAGTGGACTTGGCCTGATCCATTATAGATGATGGCATTGGTGGTGCTGAGGAACGGCCTCCCAAGAACGATGGGTGTCTCATCTTCTATGTCCAATATCATGAAATCGGTAGGGACGTAGTGAGTGGATTTTGACCATGATGTCCCTCGCTACTCCTTTCGGAAATCTTGTCGTGTTGTCTGCCAGCTGCAGCTGCATAGGTAGGATATAGAGGTGTATTGAATAATAAGTCATGTATCTTTTTGGACATGATGTTGACAGCTGATCCGGTGTCACAGAAAGCATTATAGAAGGAACACTGTCCAATAGTGCAGTCGATGGTCGGCATGCTTGGATCCTCCTTCTTAATTAGGAATGGTGAAGCTAAGAGGTGGTCATGCTTGTACTTGACAGCCTTGACTACTTGGACTTGCTTTCTTACTTGCCTCCTGATCTTGTTCTTTCTCTTTCCATTTGAATTCTTCTTCTTGGCTTCATCGTTTGTTGGCTTGACTGGGAAGTAAGCTCCTCTTGGATCTATAGGAGCTTCAAGGGTCTTGTTCTTGAAGCTGAACAACTCTTTATTTCCCTTGATGGTGAAACAAATCTTGGCACTATCCGTGTAGATGACAGGCTTTGCAGTGCTCAGGAATGGTCAACCAAGAATGATTGGACTCTGAGGATCTCTGCCGGTATCCAGGACTACAAAGTCTATAGGGATATATGATCTCCCGATTCGTATGCACACGTCATCTAAGATTCCTTCAGGGTGCTTAACCGTCTGGTCTGCAAGCTGCAAGCACATATTCGTATACAACAAAGATGCCCATGGAAAGACTTGGTCAAGGATTACCTTAAGCATGATGTTGATACTGGCGCCAAGATCGCAGACAACTTTGGGGAAGTCATGCGGCCCAATAGAGGTGGGGATCACAGGTCTCCCTGGATCTCCTCTCTTGGGTGGCATGAAGTCATCCTTCCATCCCGATAATGCTTCAACATAGTAACCTGCATAGACATCAACAAGATTCGCGGTCTCGGGCTCTAGAGATTGCCCTGGAATCTTTCTGTCGGGGGCCAAAATAAGGGCCCTCCAAAGAATCAGGCCCAACGAACGCAAAGCAAGGCCACACAATAATGAAACACGGCCTGCCACATTTGCTCATTCGACCGACCCGTCCCGAGCCTCCCCGCCGGGGGCCTCGGGGCGGGCACTAAGTTTCTACCTCGTCCGAGCCCTCCCCGCTGAGGCCTCGGGCGGACGCTAACGCTCCGCCTCATCCGAGCCCCTGCACTGGGGCCTCGGACGAATGCCGAGTTACCGCCTCTTCCGAGCCCCTGCGCTGAGGCCTCAGATGGGACGCGCCGCTTCCCCCGGTCAAACCAGGCCACTGACTGAACGTATAACTGCCGCCCGCCTTCCCACAGTGACCGTCAGAGCAATACTATCCTCTGGCAGGGGATGGGAGCCATCCCGTCACCACTCTCATCCGCGCTCATGATTACGCTACTCCTACAGCGGCGGCCATGCCTGCTACTGTAGGGCACTGTTATGCCTAACCTCTATGACAGGTCCCATCCTGGAGTCCCAACACGACGTACACCACGCCCCGGGCTGACGCACGGCGTCAACCCGGTACGGAGCCCGGGTCTTCCGGAGCCCCGGTCACTGTGCACCCAGGTTTTCAGAGCCCGGGCTGGCGATGCGGCCTCGATACAGCGTATCTCTGCGCCGGCCACGCCGTATACGACAGCGACACCTCGGACCTCGGGGCCTCGGACCGGGGACAGGTCAAAGCTACAGCGGGCTACAGGGCTCGGATGCGCCCCCATGATGTCCTCGCCAACCTCTACAGGGACAGTCCCTTCCGTCACCAGGACCGAGGAGAGCTCCTCAGGACGGCGCCCACAACCGGCAGCACGGCGCCGTACACAACAGGGCCGCCATCCACACCAAGGCCTTGGCACTAGAGGGGAAGACGTTTCCAGAGCCTCGAACAAGGCCTCGGCCAAGAAGGAACGGCGTCCACAGTCATCTCACACATTCAGATACTGTGTAAACCCGTTCCTCTCCTTGCGGCTATAAAAGGGGAGGACGGGGTCCCTCCAGGGGCAAGCTGAACTGACGACCAACAAGCTCAGTTCAACGCACTCACTTCACACACTTCCTCATCACGAGACTTGGGACCAGCTCCCTCTCTCCACTTGCTTGTACACCCTACCTACAAGCACTTAGGTGCAGGATAATACAAGCCTTCTTTGTGTCCTTCTTGCACACCTTCCAGAGTTGGGAGCACGTACACAGATTTATTCGTTGGTGCTAGGGCCACTAGTTTTAGCACCGACAGTTGGCGCGCCAGGTAGGGGACTGTGCGTGTTTTCACCTTCCTTCCCGCCAAAACTCCGGAATGGCCAACCACCGCGACGAGATGTCTCCGAACGTTTCCAGCTCCCACTTTCCTCCGACACAGCCATTGGAGTTGGGCACCATGATCCGGTTCGGGGATCTTGAGTTCGTGTCGCTGGGCACCCAGTACGACATGTAACTCCTTCCGTCCAAGGCCCAGGAGTCTCCCGACGAGGCTCCGGCAGCCCCGATCGCAGGCCAGCGCAGGAGGCGCCCAGCGCATGAGCCCGCCGTACTCGGCAGGCGTCGTCGCCCGCTAAAGGGACCTAGAGGAGGATCTGGCCGTGTTGCATTTAGGTGGCATAGGCCGTCCTAACGCCCCGCGACCAGCTTCACCGCCGCCGTTCGGCCTCACCAACGCCGCCTCCACGTACGCATCGTTGGTCTCCACCAGCTTGGGGGCCTATGGGGAACTCCCCGCCCACCAGCTGTGCTACACCCAGGATTTGGACACGTCCGCCCTGGCCGCGTCCGACCATGGCCTTGAGGAGCGCCGGACTAGGTGGGCAGGAATGGATCATTCCGGGTCCCGCTGCGTCCACGCAATCCAGCGCTACCAGGAGGCCACGGAACCCCGGGGGCTAATGCCGGCGCATGCATATGCCTTTCGCTACCCCGACTCGGACTCGCCGGACGACATGTACGACCCGACCCGTGAGTGCTTCCACGTGGAGATCGGGTGATCTCGGCGGCGGCGGTGACGGCAACAATGACGGCGATCAGGGATCGCAACCCCCAGCACGCCGCAAGGCCGGCACCGGCAGCGCAACGCCTCAGGGACTCCAGCGCCCCGGCCCACGGGCCAGGAGCAGCAGACTCCGCCGCGCATGGGTCCCCCGAGAGCCGGCGATCCAGCGGCTACCCCCCAGGGGCCTCGGCGCCCCACCATCGAGCAAATCCGGGAGCTCGGGGATAAGCTTGAGCACGACCGTCTTCTGCTACGGCAGAAGATAGAGGCGTACGAGCGTGGCGCCACGCGGCGCCAAAACCCGAGCCCCCCCCGCCCGACAACGCGCCCGCGACGTCAACCCGAAGGATCGTCAACGACGAAGGGGGGAACGCCCCCATCTTCCAGCGTCTGAGTCGAAAAGTCGCAGTGGCGGCCCTTCTCCTCCGAGCGATGCCGGAGCCATCCACCCCAGAGGGGCGACGGATCCGAGATGAGATGCGGGGCTACATCGAAACCGCTGCTGTCCAACAGGCTGAAAGCTCGGCCTCTCGGCATCGGGCACAGAGGGACGAGGAGGACGAGGTACTCCCTCGC
Organism: Chrysopogon serrulatus; assembly: GCA_015844335.1. Classification (NCBI taxonomy): domain Eukaryota; kingdom Viridiplantae; phylum Streptophyta; class Magnoliopsida; order Poales; family Poaceae; genus Chrysopogon; species Chrysopogon serrulatus. Next base: position 224,071 of record JADLZL010003776.1, on the reverse strand, counting down.
CACGAACGAGAAGCCTCGGTCCATCAAGATCTGTCGCGGAGGCCAGTCCGCGAGCGCATCCAAGACAACCGCGGCAGCCTCGATGATGGCGACACGCGCAACGTCATCAACAACACCGCGAGAGAAGCCTGAGCACAAGCCGGGCGCGACCGCCACCGCGTAGAGGCGGCAGGCACGACAGCGACGAGGACCGTGACGATGCCGATCCTCCGGGGCCTCGTGCCTTTAGCCGGGAGATCCGCAACGCCCGGTTCCCCTTCCGGTTCCGCCAGCCGGCCAACCTCGCCAAGTACTCGGGAGAAACAAACCCTGAGGTATGGCTCAACGACTACCGCCTGGCGTGCCAGCTGGGAGGCGCGGACGACGATCGACTCATCATTCGCAACCTTCCACTTCACCTGGGCGACTCGGGCGCGAGCTTGGCCGAGCACCTCCCCGCCCGCACGATCCGTGATCGGTCCGACCTGGTCAAGGTTTTCGTGGGGAACTTCCGTGGCACATACGTGCGCCCTGGGAACTCGCAGGACCTCCGTAGCTGCCGCCAGAAGCCTGATGAGTCGCTGCGGGATTTTATCCGGCGCTTCTCAAAGAAGTGCACCGAGTTACCCAACGTGACCGGCACCTCCATCATCAGCGCGTTCCTAGATGGCACCACCTGCAAGGAGCTCGTCCACGCCGGAAGATGCCAACTACCGCCAACGAGCTGTTCGAGGTGGCGACTAACTTCGCCTCCGGTGAGGAGGCGGTGGGGGCAATCTTCCGCAGCGGCAACAGCAGGGAAAAGCCGAAGGAAGGCGACGCCGAGGGAGACGCGTCCCGCAACCCCAAGAGGAATAAGAAGAACAAGCGGAAGGGGAAGAAGGGCAAGAAGGAGGCAGACTCCGAGGATGATCTCGTCGCCGCGGCCGACCGAAAGGCCCCCGGGGTCCCCCGGGACCCGGGGCCTTCGATGAGATGCTCAAGAAGCCCTGCCCTTTCCACAAGTTCCCCGTCAAGCACACCATGGGGAGTGTGATTTGGCCTGCCGTTTCTACCAGAAGCTCCCCCCGCCCGAGGACAAGAAGAAGAAGGAAGAGGCGGGCAAAGGCGAGGAGTTCCCGGAGATCCACGACGTTTTCATGGTCATCGGGGGGCTGCCGGCGAACCTCACTCCGCACCAGATCAAGCGCGAACATCGTGAGGTTTTCTCGGTGCGCCCCGCCACCCCACAGTTCCTGCCGTGGTCCGCCGATGCCATCACCTTCAACATCGACGACCATCCGCTCCACGTGCCGAACCCGGGGCGGTACCCGCTCGTCGTCGACCCCATCATCGGCAACGTGCGTCTCACCAAGGTGTTGATGGACAGCGGCAGCGCCCTCAACATTGTTGATGGTCCTTAATGCCTATTTTATACCATCAATTATTGCATGAATTAACATGAAAAGAATCATAAAGTATAGTGTAGGGTTTAATTCTAACGAGTTCCATGAGTTGTGTTGTTCTCGATTGTTTTGCAGGTGTATCTAATTTTACACAGAATAAAAGTATCTTAAATGATGAATTGGACTACACCATTGCGACGGGCTCGTTGAGACGATCGAAACGGACATATCATTTGCTATATTCGAGTCCGGGGTCAAAAGATATCAATTTTACACCGAAACCAACGCTAGAAGACTCTAGAAGGCACCGGAAGGCGACGTGCCGAAGGTGGGGCCCACTTGCTACAGGGGGGGGCCGCCCGGCCCCACCCCCTTGCCGGCCGGCGCCCTCCAGAGCCCAATCGGGGCCCGCTTCGACGGGTGGCCTCCTACCACCTTAGGGTTCACAACTCCACCGTTGCGAAAGTCGGTTTGGCCCAACAAGCAAACGATAGAAGAATAGTCCCACATCGCCTTGTTCGGAAGAGGTACATCGCCTGCTCGAAGAGGTGGAAGGCTTTTCTAGGATATAAATAAAGAGGTAGACCCCCATAGTTTAGTGCACCATATTATGGAGATGTAGAGGCGTCCCTCGAATGGATAGACTCTCATCTCCAAGGCTCTTGTAAAGTAGAAAATAGGGAGAGAGGAGAGGAGACAAAGTAGATGAGGAGCCGGCTTGACGGATCTTCCTCAACTTTGTACCTCTACGGAGACGAATCTTCTTCAAGTTCTTCGTTGGTAACTTTTTAAGTTTTCTATTTAATTAAGTTTTGTTCTTACTTTACTTAGTTTACGGGATCTTAGCTCGTATTGAGTGCTCTAGTTATTGCGCGTAGTTAGAGTAGTAATCGATAGCGTAGACGTGGTGTCTAGGCTAGAGTTTACCTGAGGTTGCGCCTAATTCTTACGGTTAGTTGTGGTAGCCTTCAGAGGTGACAGCTTTGTTGGTCTTCGTATTCCACCACGCCGGAGTTAGTGTTTCGTAGAGCTTTTGGCAGCCTTCCCCTACTTTTCTTCCCAGTCTTATTCGAGAGTTGGAAAGGTACTGTTGCTCCAAAGTAGACAAGTATCGTGAGTTTGATTCTTAGTTATTTAGATCACCTTAGATAGCCCCTCTCTACCCACCAAAAAAATATTTATCTTTTCTGTCATATTTACTTTTCTATCCTTGGACGTTCTTGATTCGTTACTAGATCACTTCGCGTTCCTCGTGGAAATTCGATACCTTGGAATACTCTTAGGTGAAAGCTACAGCAGTATCCGTGCGCTTGCGGATTTATCTCTTGATTATTCTGTGTGCGTTAAATATACCAACAAGCTTTCTGGCGCCGTTGCCGGGGAACGGTAGCTGTTTTGGGATCGAGCCAAGTTCGTCCGTGTATCTTTCATTTTTGTTTTTACCACCTTTACCCTTACCATATGGATTCCACGCCAATCTTTCAATTTTCGGCTCCAAAGGGCGAGTTGTTGGAGCCTCCACCATCATCACATCCTATACTCACTGATGGCTATGAGCTTCGCCCTGCTTTCATAGCCATGGTCCGGGAGCAATCCTTCTCTGGATTAGAAGACGAAAATCCATATACCCATCTTAGAGAATTTGAGCAATTGTGTTCTTGCTTGAATATTGCTGGCATGACACAAGAGACCATTAAATGGAAATTGTTTCCGTTCTCCCTTTTAGGAAGAGCGAAACAAAGGGTATGCTCATACTGTAGGAGGAGTGAAAGGAAATTGGGATGAACTTCGAGACAAATTTTGTCTTGCTTTCTTCCCTCTTCCTCGGATCGCCGCTCTTCGAGTAGAAGTTCTTACCTTTAAACAAAAGGAGAAGGAGACATTAGGAGCAGCTTGGGCTAGGTTCTTAAATCTTATCAATACCGGTCCAACCCTTCACTTGCCTGACCACGTGCTTCTTTACCACTTCTATCTCGGTCTTAACAAGGAAGCTGCTCTGCATCTTGACTTATCTTCTGGAGGATCATTTTCGCACAATACCGTGAGTGAGGGGAAAGCCATACTAGAGAAAATCCTTGAAAACACCCCTTACACCGGCATCTTTGATGAATTTCCTAAAGAAGAAGAAGAAGTCAAGCCAAGCCCCGACCAACAAGAGGAGACAGATACAATCAAATCTAAAATTCCTTTAAATCCTATAGATGATTTGGTTGTTAAAGAATCTCCAATTGAGGAAACAAAACACATTTTAGAAGATGATGAATCTCATCCTTCCACGTTCCCTTTTGAAATCGAGGATGATCTTTTTGAAGACTTTGGCAATGCCTCGAATTTACCAGTTCAAGTGAAGCCTCTGACACACTCTGTGTCATACGAGGATGATGATGGCCCAAATAACGATTCTCTCCTTATGGAACATATTAAAGGACTATCGGCCATCATGAGTCAGGAGTGGTTGGCAGAAACGGAGTTATCCACTGAGGTAGCCCGAATCAATGCTCCCTCGGACATCATCACTTGCATTATTAAGGGAACCACTATAGAGGCTTACTATAGTCCAACTGTTGGGATGAATATCATTTCAAAGGCTTTAGCCGAACAACTTTTCCCCAACGAGTTCTTGATCCCATCTCATAAGCTTTTACGAATTCCTTCTGGAGATACTATTGAAAGTTATGGGGTCATAAGGTCTATTCCATTGCGAACACAATGTTCTGAGTATCGGTTAGATTTTTATATCTTTGACATCTCAGACACATCCATCTTGATTGGTGTACCTTTTAGGACACTCTTTCAAGAAAGACCAAAACAGGGTCTCTTAGATATAAAACTAGGAAGTTCTCCTATCACCATCTCGCTTGCACGCTCAAGTAATGCAATAGTAGAACCCAAGCCTGAACCAGACCCTGTTGAGGAAGTCTTAATGGCATCTTTAGAAGACATGGCCCAACCAGCTCTTGATGATAAACACTTTATTCAAGAAGAGGAAGAGTTGGCAGAGCCTATAAAGATAGAGGAAATAGAGGAACCATCACAACCCTCTATTGAGCTAAAACCCCTTCCTTCTGGCTTAAAATATGTCTTTCTCAATAATAATCGAGAAACACCTATCATCATAAGTGACAAGCTTTCCCAAGATGAAACGTATCAACTTGTCACTGTCCTAGAAAGACATAAATCAGCTATAGGCTACTCACTCCAAGACCTCAAGGGAATTAGTCCCATTCTCTGCACTCATCGTATTCCCACCGATCCTGATTCTTTACCATCGAGGGAACCACAAAGGAGACTTAACAATGCAATGCGAGAAGTTGTTAAGAAAGAGGTCCTTAAGCTTTTACACGCTGGGATTATTTATCCCGTACCTCATAGTGAGTGGGTTAGCCCTGTCCAAGTTGTGCCAAAGAAAGGAGGAATGACAACTGTTAGGAATGAGAAGAATGAGCTCATCCCTCAACGTACTGTCACACCGTGGCGATATGTGCATTGACTACCGGAAACTTAATAAGGCTACAAAGAAAGATCACTTCCCGTTACCCTTCATTGATGAAATGTTGGAACGGCTTGCAAATCACTCTTTCTTTTGTTTTCTTGATGGGTATTCCGGATATCATCAAATCCCAATCCACCCAGATGACCAAAGTAAGACTACTTTCACATGCCCATATGGAACATATGCATATAGACGAATGTCGTTTGGGCTGTGTAATGCTCCAGCTTCTTTTCAAAGGTGCATGATGTCTATTTTCTCCGATATGATCGAGAAAATCATGGAGGTTTTCATGGATGACTTCACTGTCTATGGCAAAACCTTTGATGAATGTTTAGAGAATTTAGACATAGTCTTACAACGGTGTGAAGAAAAGCACTTAGTCCTAAATTGGGAAAAATGTCATTTTATGGTTCGGGAAGGAATAGTGCTAGGACACAAGGTGTCCGAATGTGGGATAGAAGTAGATAGAGCAAAGATTAAAGTTATTGAACAACTTCCACCTCCCACAAATGTGAAAGGCATTCGCAGCTTTTCTAGGCCACGCAGGTTCTATAGGCGTTTTTATCAAAAACTTTTCTCGGATCGCTAGACCCCTAACTAGCCTCCTAGCCAAAGATGTACCTTTCATTTTTAACACTAGAATGCCTTGAAGCTTTTGAAATTCTCAAAAGAGCACTCATCTCGGCTCCAATTATTCAACCACCTGACTGGAGTCTACCCTTTGAGATCATGTGTGATGCTAGTGACTTTGCAAAGTGGGCCGCCGTTTTAGGACAAACCAAAGATAAGAAACATTACGCTATATCCTATGCTAGCAAAACCTTGTGCAGGCCACAACTTAATTATGCTACCACTTGAAAAAGAGATGCTTTGGCAAAGTGGTCTTTGCAATAGACAAATTTAGATCTTACTTAGTGGGAGCGAAAGTAATAATATACACAGACCATGCTGCACTTAAATACCTCCTCACTAAGAAAGATGCTAAGCCTCGGTTAATCCGATGGATTCTTCTGGCTCCAAGAATTTGACATAGAGATAAGGGATAAAAAGGAGTAGAAAATTCAGTAGCTGACCACTTATCTAGACTTCAATATAAAGACACATATGAGCTACCTATTAATGACTATCTAAGGGATGACACGCTCCTCGCGGTAACGGACTCCGATCCTTGGTACGCAAATATTGTCAACTATATGGTTGCAGGTTATATTCCACCGGGGAGGAGACAAGAGGAAGCTCCAGTATGAGAGTCGTACCCATTTATGGGACGATCCATATCTTTACAGGATCTGTGCCGATGGATTGCTACGGAGGTGTGTCCCGACAATTGAAGGCATGAAGATCATTGAGAGATGTCATTCATCACCCTATGGAGGACATTATGGAGCATTCCGTACACATGCCAAGATTTGGCAAAGCGGATTCTTCTGGCCAACGATGTATCAAGATACGAAAGAGTTTGTCAGAAGATGTCTCAGATGCCAGAAACATGGAAACATCAACACTCGGGATGCGATGCCACTCACGAACAACCTCCAGGTGGAATTATTTGATGTCTGGGGAATTGATTTCATGGGACCACTCCCAAAGTCAGGAGATGCAGAATATATCTTGGTAGCAGTCGACTACGTGTCCAAATGGGTAGAAGCATTACCATGTCGAGCTGCCGACTCCAAGCACTCCAAGAAGATGTTCAATGAAGTAATATTTCCACGTTTTGGAATGCCTAGATTGGTCATAAGTGATGGAGGACCACATTTCATTGATAAAAGATTCCGGCAGTTCTTAGCAGAAAATGGAGTCAAACATAACATTGCTACTCCATACCATCCTCAGACAAGTGGTCAAGCTGAAACATCAAATAAGCAAATCAAAAACATTCTGCAAAAGACTGTGGATGAAATGGGCAAGAAATGGAAGTACAAGCTTTCTGATGCACTGTGGGCTTATCGAACTGCATACAAGACACCCATAGGCATGACACCTTATCAGCTGGTATATGGTAAAACATGTCACTTGCCTGTTGAATTAGAATTCAAAGCTTACTGGGCAATCAAGAAATGGAATATGGATATCTATCTTGCTGGCAAGAATCGTCAAATGCAAATATCTGAGCTTGAAGAATGGAGAGAGAAGGCATATCATAATTCCAAGATTTACAAAGAAAGAACAAAAAGATTGCATGATAAGAGAATCAAACACAAGGAGTTCAAACCTGGGGACAAGGTATTGCTGTTCAATTCAAGGGTAAAACTCTTTGGTCATGGAAAACTTCAAGCAAATGGGAAGGACCATTCAAGGTAGTTGAAACCTCATCACATGGAGCCATTACAATTCAAGATGACTCAGGTAACATCTTCAAGGTAAATGGCCAACGTTTGAAATTATTCTTTGAAACTGAAAACTTAGAAGAAATAGACCTGATTGAATTTCTACAATTTAATAATCCTATCTAAAAAAAGAATTCAATCACCAAGACTCGAAAAACTGAAACTTATATGCCTAGCACTTAATCTGTTCCACGAGTTTTGTGTCTATTTGAGTTCTGCAGGATTTGGCGGTTTGAGAAGAATAAACAAGGACTAATCAAATATCTAGCTTGGGGAGGGCATCCCTAGTTATCAGGTAAGTATACCTAAGCGATTATTGAGTCTATCTTATAGTCTTAAAATTCTAAAAAAATATGTGGGCACATGAAGGTCCACGTCTGTCAAGTCTTTTGTGAGTCATTAATTAAAAAATAAATAAAAGGATGAATGATCATTAAAATCAAATAAAAGATACTTTAGTTATTTATTAAGGTGTGATCATACAGTTTTTATACTTTGGTCTAGTTTGTTAAGAGTCGGATAAAAACTAAAGAACAATAAGATTTTATCTTGGAGATGATGACTAGTTGCTCTATTGTAATTTCTTTCCAGTACCTACTTTCAAACATGAGTTCTCTCTATTAATAATAATGTCTTATAATGAAATTAAATGCATGGGTAGCAAATGCTTGATCTAAGGTCTAAGTAATCGGTGGGTATAATGTGAAGATCTGAGCTACTGTTATCTTGTTCTAAACAACACTAAAGATCCGGAGATTTACCAATATTAATATGACTAATAATTGCATTGAGTTAAATTAAACTTTGTTAACCCTATGTGAAGTTATCATACTATTGAATTGAGATCATTTACATATTTCATTACTCATAATTATCTGTTGCTATCCTCTCAAAAGTTTGTTGGAAGACATGTGGCTAAGTGAAAGCATCCGAGGAAATAAAAAGGGACAAGTGTCCGAAACCTCAAAAAGATAGATCCTAAGGAAATAAAAAGGGACAAGTGTCCGGAACCTCAAAAAAAAAAATGGGCACGTGCCCGATAGTAGAATTAGCCTCATAGCCATGTGTCTCTAATAAACAGAAGAGAGTGATAAATTAAAAAAAAAATCCAACTCTATTTTCCATACACATGCACTTCTCGATTCAATGGTGTGATCAACTTTCTCTATGGATCCTTTGTTTAATTTGACAACAATATGTTTCTAAGCTTTTAAAAAAAAAAAAAATTATTATTATGAAAACTCCTGGATTAAATGGTGAAGTGAAAGAACGAGAGACATAGCACTTGATTTGATCATTCTATCTTTCGCTTACTCAAGATCCATGGTAAGAGCAATAAGCCCCATGATAAATAATATGATTTATAAATTTAAAGGAGAATTTTTGTTTGAAGGTACGTATATACTTGTTGGAAGTGAAAATATAGCAAAGAACTCCCCGATCCATTGAGTTTGGCTTTGCTAAGGGACTAGCAAAGGTTAAGCTTGGGGGAACTTGTTGATGGTCCTTAATGCCTATTTTATACCATCAATTATTGCATGAATTAACATGAAAAGAATCATAAAGTATAGTGTAGGGTTTAATTCTAACGAGTTCCATGAGTTGTGTTGTTCTCGATTGTTTTGCAGGTGTATCTAATTTTACACAGAATAAAAGTATCTTAAATGATGAATTGGACTACACCATTGCGACGGGCTCGTCGAGACGATCGAAACGGACATATCATTTGCTATATTTGGAGTCCAGGGTCAAAAGATATCAATTTTACACCGAAACCAACGCTAGAAGACTCTAGAAGGCACCAGAAGGCGACGTACCGAAGGTGGGGCCCACTTGCTACAGGGGGGGCCGCCCCCACCCCACCCCGGGGCCGGCCGGCGCCCTCCAGAGCCCAATCGGGGCCCGCTTCGACGGGTGGCCTCCTACCACCTTAGGGTTCACAACTCCACCGTTGCCGAAGTCGGTTTGGCCCAACAAGCAAACGATAGAAGAATAGTCCCACATCGCCTGTTCAGAAGAGGTGGAAGGCTTTTCTAGGATATAAATAAAGAGGTAGACCCCCATAGTTTAGTGCACCATATTATGGAGATGTAGAGGCGTCCCTCGAATGGATAGACTCTCATCTCCAAAGCTCTTGTAAAGTAGAAAATAGGGAGAGAGGAGAGGAGACAGTAGATGAGGAGCCGGCTTGACGGATCTTCCTCAACTTTGTACCTCTACGGAGACGAATCTTCTTCAAGTTCTTCAGTTGGTAACTCTTAAGTTTTCTATTTAATTAAGTTTTGTTCTTACTTTACTTAGTTTACGAGATCTTAGCTCGTATTGAGTGCTCTAGTTATTGCGCGTAGTTAGAGTAGTAATCGATAGCGTAGACGTGGTGTCTAGGCTAGAGTTTACCTGAGGTTGCGCCTAATTCTTACGGTTAGTTGTGGTAGCCTTCAGAGGTGACAGCTTTGTTGGTCTTCGTATTCCACCACGTCGGAGTTAGTGTTTCGTAGAGCTTTTGGCAGCCTTCCCCAGCTACTTTCTTCCCAGTCTTATTCGAGAGTTGGAAAGGTACTGTTGCTCCAAAGTAGACAAGTATCGTGAGTTTGATTCTTAGTTATTTAGATCACCTTAGATAGCCCCTCTCTACCCACCAAAAAAATATTTATCTTTTCTGTCATATTTACTTTTCTATCCTTGGACGTTCTTGATTCGTTACTAGATCACTTCGCGTTCCTCGTGGAAATTCGATACCTTGGAATACTCTTAGGTGAAAGCTACAGCGGTATCCGTGCGCTTGCGGATTTATCTCTTGATTATTCTGTGTGCGTTAAATATACCAACAAACATCCTCTACTCTGAGACCCTCAACCTGCTGGGGATCGAGCGCACGCAGCTCCGACCCAAAGACCTCTCCCTTCCGGGGCATAGTCTTTGGGCAAGCGTGCCTGGCCCCCTCGGGCATCGACCTACCGGTCTTCTTCGGGGACGCCATCAAATTTTCGCAAGGAGGTCATCACCTTCGACGTGGTTGACTTCCGAGGGACCTATCATGGTATCCTCGGATGTCCCGCGTACACAAAGTTTATGGTCGTCCCTAACTACACCTACTTCCTCCTGAAGATGCCGGGTCCAAACGGTGTCATCACCGTTGGCTTGTCCTACGAGCATGCATTCAACTGCGACGTTGAGGCGATCGAACACACCGAGGCCATGGCGGTGTCCGAGGCGCTTGACGCCAAACGCCACGCCGGAGCCTTCGAGCCGTCCGACGGGGTAAGGGAGGTCCCGCTTGATCCCGCCTCTCCATCCAGAAAGGCGGTGAAGATCTGCGCCACCCTCGACCCCAAATAGGAAGTTGTGCTCGTCGACTTTCTCCGCGCGAACATCGACATCTTTGTGTGGAGTCCCTCGGATATGCCGGGCTTTCTCGAGGGATGTCGCCGAGCACTCCCTTGATATCCGGCCCGGGTCCAAGCTGGTGAAGCAGCGTCTGCGTCGATTCGACGAGGAGAAGCGCAGGGCCATCGGCGAGAAGGTGAACAAGCTTTTGGCGGCCGGATTCATCAAGGAGGTGTTCCATCCCGAATGGTTGTCTAATCCTGTACTGGTTAGGAAGAAAAGTGGGAAATAGAGGATGTGTGTAGACTACACTAGTTTAAATGAAGCATGTCCAAAAGTTTCTTTTCTTCTACCACGTATCGATCAGATAGTCGATTCCACTTCAGCGTGTGAACTCTTATCCTTCCTTGATGCCTACTCTGGCTATCACCAAATCAAGATGAAGGAGTCTGACCAGCTCGCGACTTCCTTCATCACCCCTTTTGGCATATACTGCTATGTGACGATGCCCTTCGGACTCGAAAACGCCGAGCCACGCGTACCAACGGTGCATGCTCGGGCGTCTTTGGGGATCATCACATTGGAGAAACCGTGGAGGCCTACGTAGGCGACATAGTGGTCAAGACCAAAAAGGCCGATGACCTCATCACCGACCTTGAGATTGCCTTACGGTGTCTCAAGGCGAAGAGTGTCAAAAATCCTGAGAAGTGCGTCTTCGGGGTCCCCCGAGGCATGCTGTTAGGATTCATCGTCTCCAAGCGCGGCATCGAGCCCAACCCGGAGAAGGTGACTGCGGTGACCAATATGGGGCCAATCAAGGATCTGAAGGGGGTACAACGGGTCATGGGCTATCTTGCGGCTCTTAGCCGCTTTATCTCACGCCTCGGCGAGAAAGGTTTGCCCCTGTACCGCCTCCTGAGGAAGTTGGAGTACTTCTCCTGGACCGCCGAGGCCCAGGAGGCTCTAGACAAGCTCAAAGCTGCCCTTACCAGCGCCCCGATACTGGACCCCCCGTCGGAAGGTGAGCCCCTTCTCTTATACGTGACTGCGACGACCCAAGTGGTTAGCGCGGCCATTGTGGTTAAAAGACAAGAAGAAGGCCACGCCCTGTCAATCCAAAGGCCAGTTTACGTCATCAGTGAGGTGTTGTCCGAGACCAAGACCCGCTACCCACAGATCCAGAAGCTGCTCTACGCCGTGGTCCTGACTCGATGCAAGCTCCGGCACTACTTTGACGCCCACCCAGTGACGGTAGTCTCCTCCTTCCCGTTGGAGGAGATCCTACAGAACCGGGGAAGTCTCGGGGCCAATTCGCCAAGTGGTCCGTCGAGCTCATGGGAGAGGCTCTCTCCTACGCGCCAAGGAAGGCCATCAAGTCTCAAGTCTTGGCCGACTTCCTCGTGGAGTGGACCGACACCCAGCTACCGCCGCCTCGCATCCAGGCGGAGTGCTGGACCATGTACTTCGACGGATCCCTGATGAAAACCGGCGCCGGCGCTGGCCTCCTCTTCGTCTCGCCCCTCGGGGAGCACATGCGGTACGTAGTCTGCCTTCATTTCCCTGCTTCTAACAACATGGCAAAGTACGAGGGCCTCCTCAGCGGCTTGAAGATCGCCACCGAGCTCGGTGTCAAGCGCCTCGACGTTCGAGGCGACTCGCAGCTCGTCATCGACCAGGTCATGAAGGACTCGAGCTGCCACAACCCAAAGATGGACGCGTACTGCAAGGCCGTGCGTGCCCTGGAGGACAAATTCGATGGCCTCGAGCTCAACCACATCGCCAGAAGGTACAACGCGGCCGCTGATGAGCTCACCAAAATTGCGACCGGGAGGACTCCTGTTCCCCCGCACGTCTTCACCAAAGACCTTGCGGCCCCTCCGTCAGCTTTGAAGCCCAAGGCGGCGTGGCGGACGGCAGGGTCGAGCACCCCTCGGGGGCTACGGCCCCATCCGAGGCCGGGGCCCCCTCGGCGGACGACGTCGAGGTCATGGAGCTTGACGAGGAAGGCCCCGAGGCCGACCCGAGCAAGATTGGAGGAAGCCGTACCTTGACCGGATCATCCGAGGGGTCCTTCCTGAAGACTTCAACCGAGGCCGACGCATCGCAAGGAGAGCCAAGTCCTTCATTGTGGTGGAGGACGAGCTTTACAAGCGAAGCCCCTCGGGAGTCCTGCAATGGTGCATCTCCACCGAGGAAGGGCTGAAGCTAGTCTGCAAGATCCACGCTGGCATCTGTGGCCATCACGCAGCGCCACGGTCCCTCGTCGGCAACGCGTTCCGACAGGGCTTCTACTGGCCAACAGCAGTCACCGACGCCACCCACGTGGTGCGCACCTGCGAGGGCTACCAGTACTACGCTCGCCAGACGCACCTGCCGGCCCAGGCGCTCCAGACTATCCCCATCACCTGGTCGTTCGTCGTGTGGGGACTTGACCTCGTCGGACCACTCAAGGTGGCGCCCGGGGGCTTCACCCACTTGCTGGTCGCCATCGATAAATTCTCCAAGTGGATCGAGGCGCGCCCCATCACCAACATTCGATCCGAGCAGGCACTGTTGTTCTTCACCGACATCATCCATTGCTTCGGGGTCCCAAACTCCATCATCACCAACCACGGCATCCAGTTCACGGGGAAGTTCTGAGACTTCTACGACAGGCACCAGATACGCATCGTCTGGTCCGCTGTCGCCCATCCCCAGACGAACGGGCATGTAGAACGTGCCAATGGTATGATTTTGCAGGGACTCAAGCCTCGGATCTTCAACAAGCTTGACAAGTTCGGCAAAAGGTGGCTCGAGGAGCTCCCATCGGTCCTTTGGAGTCTCAGGACGACGACTAGCTGAGCCACAGGGTTCACGCCCTTCTTCCTAGTGTACGGCGCCGAGGCTGTTCTCCCCACCGACTTGGAGTTCGGCTCTCCAAGGCTCAGGTCCTACGACGAATGGCGTAACCAGACGGCTCGGGAGGATTCACTGGACCTGCTCGAGGAAGCAAGGGACGCGGCCCTTCTACACTCGGCCAGATATCAGCAATCCCTCCGACGCTACCACGACCGACGGGTCCGAACCCGAGACCTCAAGGAAGGCGACTTGGTGCTGCGTCTTCGCCAAGACAACCGAGGCCGCCACAAGCTCACGCCGCCATGGGAAGGCCCCTACATCGTCGCCGAGGTTCTCAAGCCGGGCACCTACAAGCTCGCCGATGAGGACGGCCAAGTCCTCAACAACGCTTGGAACATTCAACAGCTACGTCGCTTCTACCCTTGAAAATTTCCAAGCTTTGTACACACTTTTATACCTCGCGTTTTTTCTCTGGAGAAATGGAAGTAACAAGTACTTGTACATTTTTCCGCAAACGTAACACACACCCGAGGCCCTCGGGGGCTAAGTATTTCAATTATAATAACACTCCAGCAAGGGTTGAGTGAGACTCGGTTTTGACTTACAAAACCGAGCCTCCCTCGGGGGCTAGAAAGGGGGGAACCCCCTTGGAAAGCATCCCAAAAACACTTCCCATTTTTCATCGGTCGTTTTTTGCAAAATTTTCGTACCCAAGTCTCGAACACTTAGGAAAGAGCAGCTAAGGGAAGTCGTTCTGAGGCTAGGGCCGGCCGAGCCGCGAGGCCTCCTACGCCCACACGCTACGGAACCTCTACTCGCCACCCTCGGCCAAGGGAGGACTTCAGGCATTTGCGAGAAGGTTGTTATGTAAGTAAGGGTCGGCAGAGCTGCGAGGTCACCTACGCCCGTGCGCTATGGTACCACCACTCACTACCCTTGACTAACGTACGACCTCTAAATTCGAAATAGTCTCGCAAGGCTCTAACCTAAGTACGGACCGAGATCAAAAAGGCACGAAAAGCAAGCAAAAACGACCACAAAACGCAAGGCCACGATGGGCCATAAGCATAAACACTTCCAAAAACTAACATAGTTTTTTACATAGGCACCCTGGCCCGAACCGTAGAATCTACTGGGGGGCATCCGACCCCCCACCCTCCTTGGCGTCGGCGTCCGTGGCGTTGGCAGCGTCGGCCCCTTCGGCAGCTTCAGGGAAGATAGCCGGCGTAAAGTGCCCAACCAGCGCAGTCGTGGCCTCTTCAGCCCGCTGGACCAGCTCGGCGAACACCTCAGCCTCGCGACCCTCCTCGTCCTCGGCGACGATAAGCCCCTCGGCGACTTTGGGGAGGTTGAGGTCGTAATGGGACAGGGTTATCGCAAGGGTGTGCGACACGCCGGTCCGAAGGCCGGACTGAAGGGCGGCGTTCACGCGTGCCTCCACTTGCCTGGGCAGCGCCTCCAGGCGGCCTAGCGGACTGCTGCCGGTGGGCTCACCGGCCTCGACCTCAGTGCAGACAGCTTGAACCTTCTCCTTTAAGGTGTCGAGCTCGCCTTGCGCCGAGGAGTAGGCCGCCTGCGCTGCATCAAGAGCCGCCGTTTGCTTCGACGACTTCCCCCTCAGCTCTGCGTCCACCAGGGGTCAATCTCTGAGCAAGAAAGCAAAGATATGTTACCCAAAACATAAAACTTACCTTCCATCGGCGCTATCTCCTCCGCCCAGCTGCTCACGGAGCTTGTTGGCCTCGATCGGCCTTTGTCAGAGCTCGGCCCGCACCATGATGACATCATCGACAAAGAGGCGGTGATCGGTTTCCACGTTCACCAGATTCTCTGTCAAAGTCCCAATGGTGTCGTTCACCCGGGCAACCGCCGCCCCCATCGCCTCCTTCTCAGCTCGAACCTTGTCGAGCTCCGACAACTGCTTCGCCAGGGCCTCCGACAGGAGAGCGTTCCGCTCTCGAGCTTTGGAGGCCTTGACCTTCAGGTCCGAGACGAGGAGGCGGAGGTCGGCGTTTTTAGCACTCCGGGCAGCCAACTCGGCGCGCAGCTAACTTGCCTCCTGCTGCTGGAGGTGGTGCGCGTTGCCGAGACCTGCCCTCAATCGGAGGAATTGCGATTTCTCCCAGGACGCCTGTGCCAGACCCTGCAACAATCAGATCCAATGGGTTAGCCATTTTCAGGCGCCCGCGTCAAGGCAAAGCTTCGGGCACGAGCGTTGAAGTTACCTTCATCACGTCAGGAAGGTCCCTCGAGACGACCGTCGAGACCAGCTGGAGCAGTTCTTCGACTGACTTCAGGTACTTGCCGGTATGCTCCCATTGCTCCTGCTCTAGGGCGTCGTCCAGCACATAAACCGGCCAGCCCTCCGGGTCCCGGCGATCCGACCAAATGATAGGCGGTGGCGCCTTCTGGAGCTCGCCGTAGCGGACCACCTCCCGGCTGGAAGACTCCTCGACGGGCGCCGCAGCCGACGACCCCGCGCGATCATTGCCTGAGGAAGCCATGTCCATAACGGCTACCTCTTTCCCCGCGTGGAGGCGGTATCCTCAGGAGGATCTCCACCACCTCTGTGCCGTGGGGCGTGGCTTTGGGGCGGAACCGGCACCTCGCTGCTTGCCATAACCACGTCGGTGGCGCTCTCGGGGGAGGCGTCGTTCGGCTCTGGCGGCGGGCGTCATCACGGCCTCCGTGCCGGGCGTTTGCGCCGCACCCCTGATCGGCGGCATCGCAGCCACCTCTGCCTTAGTCACCGGCGGCCGCCACCACCGCTGGGGGCAACGGTAGTGCTTTCGCCTTCTCGGCCCCTCGTCTCGGCTGCTTCGTGGAGCAAGTGGGGCGGGGCGGGGCCGTCTTGCGCTTTTGGCTGCGACGGCGACAAGGGTGGAGTTTCAGACGGAAAGAAGAAAGAAAAACGATGGAAAAAAAGTTCCCGGCGGGCGGAAAAACGCTCACCCAATGACCGGGCGGCTTGAACAATTGGCTCGCCGGAGCCGTGGTCGTCGGGGTTCGAACTCGAGGGGCCCTCGGCCCGCCGTGGGGTGGGGCCGTGGGCACGGGACGCGGGCCCCCTATCGTCGCCATCTCCTCGGCAGAGACCCGCGCTCTGCCCTCGGCAGTCTCCCTCACCGTCGCTGGCTGCTCCGGGGGAAGGACCGAACCACCCTCGCCAGGGTGGGTCGGCGCGGAATGACTCCGGAGGGCCTCCTCCCCTCCTGACGGGGTCACGCCTTCAGCCGCCTCAGCCGTACCCTCGGCGGAACGAGGGACAGGGGGCATCTCCTAACGCCCGCAGCGTCCTCTCTCCCTCTCCATGGGAGGGTGTCGCGGCCTCGGACTCAACATGCAGCATCGACTCTGATAAGGCCGAGGCCGAGGCCCGCGCGGTGGACTTCTCCGCCGCCCATCCTTGCGGCGCGTCATTAGGAACTGGGGGCTGGGCCATTGACCCCCTCAGCGCCTCCTCCTCCATGAAGCCGAAGAAGTCGAGGTCATCCCCCCTCGTCATCCTCATCATCGTCATCAGTGCCAGTGGTCTTGGAGGGTGTCGGCTCCCGGGGAGTCCCATTCCTCTGCCGGCGCCCGCGGCTTCTCCAGTCCCGCAGGCTCATTCGCTGCGGACGTTCCGGTCCGCCTTGTTCTCCTTCTTCTTCTTCCGCTTCGCCGCGAAGGCCTTGTTCACCTCCTTCTCCGTGGAGATGGGGGGCTTGGACTTCTTCAGCTTCCCGGCCAAACCCTGCAAAGAAGAGGACGGGATAAGGACGAAGGGGGGAGATGCGGACACCAACTGTCCGGGATCAATCACAAGAACTTACCATGGAGATATAATCTGGGTCGGGGCGCATCGCGACCTTATAGAGGTGGGAGATGTCTGCCACCACCGCCGCCTTCTTGGTTCGAGCAACGATCTCGTTGTGCTCGAGGTCGACGGATGACATCCTCGTCCCGACCCAGCTGCTGCTGTCCTTCATGTCGAACAGGCAGGTCCGCCTCGCCATAAGGGGCAGGACTCGCCGCCTGTGGAAGGCGGCGATGACGACTGACGCGTCCAGCCCCTGGTGGATCAGCACCCTCAGGGCGCCGAACACTTTCTTCAGCAGGGTGACCTTCTCCGGGATCAGCTCCTCCTTCCACCTCGCTGGCTCCGCCTCGAACACCTTCCCGGTGTAAGCGGGCAGGTGGCCAAAGTCGTTCCGGAGGTAGAACCACTTCGTGTGCCAGCCACGGTTGGAGGAGGCGAGTTTCGCCAGGATGTAGGAATCCCGGTGGCGAGATCGCAACTGCAGCATGCAGTTCCCGGCACGGACCGCCAGCCTCTTCCCCCTCTCGACACCCTTGAAGTAGATGGCGCCCTCAAAGAAATGAAGCCAGAGGTCCCAATGGGCCTCAACTCCGAGAAACCCCTCGCATAGGGCGACGAACACCGCCGCCTGCGTAATGGAGTTGGGATTGAGGTTCTGCAGCTCCAGGCCATAGTACTTGAGGATCGCCCTCAAGAACCAGCCCACCGGCATCCCGAACCCGTACTCGTGGAATGCTGTGAAGCTCACAACGTATCCTGGCGGTGGGTGCGGGGACAGATGGCCGGCCGGCGGAACCATCCACTCCGGTCTGGCGTCGTCGGCGCAGGGGCGGAGAAGCCCCTTCCCCACGAGCGCCAGCAGCTCCGCCAATGTCATGGAGCTCGACTCCCACTCGTCCACACCAACGACCGCGACTCTCGACGACATGGCAACGGCGGGTCAGGCGGACGGCGGTGAGTTCCCTCCCTTCTCACTACTACTCCTTCTCTCGATGGCGCTTGGGCAGATTGTGGCAGCGGAGGAAGCAGAGGTGAGCGCAAGGGCGAGGAAGGCGAGAAGAAAGCCAGCCGCCGCCTGTGCCAGGTACTTATGCCCAAAAACCCCAGTCCATTCGACTGCCCGCATTTAATGCGCAATCGCGTTCGAGATTTCCCACTCAACCGCGCATCGCACGGAGTCCCAGGCGCCCGCACGCAGATGGCCGCAGCCACATGGGCCCGCAGCACCACACGCACGGCATGGGGGTTTTTCCCCGCAAAAGATCCCCGCACACGGAGCCCGGGGCCCGACGCCGCGCGTGGCTCCATGGCAGCCGCCGCCGCACACACGCCACTGTCACGTCCCCCCCGGGACCCACGCACGCGCGCGGGTACGTCAAACCGCCTCGCCGTGGGGCCCACCACCTCTCCCGCGACAGGTGGCGTAGCGGCGCTCGCCGCACCGTAGAGGCTGCCTCAAAAGGCGCGCCCACGACCCCACGATCGAGTTTCCACATTAGGCGCTTCCTTCCCCTGGAAGGAGCCCGGGCGACAGCCCGTATACGGTCCAGAGGTTCGTGGGCTGGCCCACAACGGGGTTCGACAATCGCCTCAGGACAACAGAGTCAGGGATGGCTCGGACGGTCTCATACACAGCCCCTGCCACCGCACACAGGGACCGTCCCGAGGCAGCCGAGGCAGTCCTGAGTAGGGGATCCCGCGTGGGAGTGCGCCGAGCCCTCGGGACCTGGCGGACGGGACCCGGGCCCCGCCTCAGACACGCCTTGCAGGCTCTAATGGAATGCGCCTCCGGGCCCAGCCAACCCCTAGCGAACGGGGCACAGGCATTCCACTTGGACTGACCCGTTAATAGCTCACCGGATCTAGCCATGTTTGACACCTGTCAACGACGGCATGGTGAGATCCACCCTCCTCCCTACGGAAGGGATGCAGAGGCACGGACAAAACTAGCGGCCAAGTACCGCTCGGCCGTCTCACACCAGAACGGGGCTCAGGGGCTTCCCCGGCACAGGGGCTGAGGTTGGGAAACGTCAACTAACTCACTCGCCAAACCCCCAGACGAGCCGACGGGCCCGGGGGCTCGGCAAACGGTAAGGACACCACAAATCAGAACACACGTAAGCCCTCGGAAGAATGGTCACACTTCTCTGAGGCCTCGGGGGCTACACCCGGCGGGTACGCTCGCGCACCCCCGCCGGAGAACATAGCCTCCGAGACAAGCAAACACTCTCACCAAACGCGCGCAAGCCCTCGAAGGATTGCTTAAACTCCGCCGAGGCCTCGGGGGATACACCCGCCGGGTGCGCTCGAACGCACCCAACATGGGAAAACCCTAAATGCCTAACAACGTGCCTGATGGAAACTTAGCTTTAAAAACACAAACCTCCGAACGAGTACACTTACTCCTTCGAAGGTTCGGGGGCTACTGTCGAGGGCCAAAATAAGGGCCCTCCAAAGAATCAGGCCCAACGAACGCAAAGCAAGGCCACACAATAATGAAACACGGCTGCCACCTTTGCTCGCCCGACCCGTGCCGAGCCTCCCCATCGGGGCCTCGGGACGGGCACTATGTTTCCGCCTCGTCAAGGCCCTCCCCCGCTGAGGCCACGGCCGGGGCGCTAACGCTCCGCCTCATCCGAGCCCCCACCTTTGGGGCCTCGGACGAATGCCGAGTTACCGCCTCTTCCGAGCCCCCCGCGCTGAGGCCTCGAGATGGGGCACGCCCGCTTCCCCGGTCACACCAGACCCACCGACTAAGCGTATAATAAGCCGCCCGCCTTCCCACAGTGACCGTCAGAGCAATACTACCCTCTGGCAGGGGATGGGAGCCATCCCGTCACCACTCTCATCCGTGCTCATGATTACGCTACTCCTACAAATGGTGGCCATGCACACTATTGTAGGGCAATCATTATGCCTAACCTCTATGACAGTCCCATCCGGAGTCCCAACACGACATACACCACGCCCGGGCTGGCCTTGCGCGGCGTCAACCCGGCACGGAGCCCGGGTCTTCCGGAGCCCCGGTCACTTTGTGCACCTGGTTTTGAGCCCGGGCTGGTGATGCGGCCTCAATACAGCGTATCTCTGCGCCGGCCACGCCGTATACGACAGCGACGCCCCGGCCCTTGGGGCCTCGGACCGAGGACAGGTCAAAGCTACAGCGGGCTACAGGGCTCGGATACGCCCCCATGATGTCCTCGCCAACCTCTGCAGGGACAGACGTCCCTTCCGTCACCAGGACCGAGGAGAGCTCCTCAGGACGGCGCCCACAACCGGCAGCATGGCGCCGTACACGACAGGGCTGCCATCCACACCAAGGCCTTGGCACTAGAGGGGAAGACGTTTCCAGAGCCTCGGACAAGGCCTCGGCCAAGAAGGAACGGCGCCTACAGTCATCTCACACATTCAGATACTGTGTAAACCCGTTCCTCTCCTTGCGGCTATAAAAGGGGAGGACGGGGGTCCCTCTAGGGGCAAGCTGAACTGACGACCAACGAGCTCAGTTTAACGCACTCACTTCACACACTTCCTCATCACGAGACTTGGGACTAGCTCCCTCTCTCCACTTGCTTGTACACCCTACCTACAAGCACTTAGGTACAGGATAATACAAGCCTTCTTTATGTCCTTCTTGCACACCTTCCGGAGTTGGGAGCACGTACACAGATTTACTTGTTGGTGCTAGGGCCACTAGTTTTAGCACCGACACTTTTCTTCATTGATCGGTGGAACAGCGGCCGCCAGCTTAGCTAGTTGTTGTTCTATCATTTTGTTGAAGCTAAGCTGGTTCTTAACAGCAGAGGTAAAGCTATCCATTTTAGTGTTTATGTTTTCTAGCATTTTACCATTAGATGCTACCTTCCTAGATAAAGTCTCGACAATTTTATTTTGGTTGGAGATCACTTCTCTCAAAGGCAATTGAGCATAGCTATTATAATTAGTGCCTTAAAAGTTACCTGGAAAATTACCTTGGTAGTTGGGCCTTTGCTGATTCCATCCTTGATTTTAAGGACGATAGTTGTTGTTGTTGTTGATAAAGTTCACATCCTCACAGGTCTCAGGGCAGCTGTTGCCTGAGTGTCCCATATTGCCACATACTTCACAGGTCATGCATGAATCATTGATGCGCATGATGTCTTGTTTCAGGCTGGCCTTATCTTCCAGCTTCTTCATGAGCAGATCTATCTTGGCAGACAGTATATCTACCTCCTTGAGCTGGTGCATTCCACCACTCCTTTTGCAGGTCGTTTGGTGCTCTTCACTTCAATCTTGATTGGATGCCATCTTCTCCATAAGAGCAGTAGCTTGTGGTATGGTTAGTGACATAAATACACCTCCAGCAGCAGCATCAACGTTGTTATGGGTGCCGTTGGTGAGCCCGTGATAGAAAGTCTGTATGAGGAGCCAATTCTCCATCCCATGATGAGGACATTCTGATATGTAGTCTTGAAAGCGTTCCCATGCCTCTGGGACTGACTCGTCATGTTGTTGCTGGAAACTTGAGATCTTCTCCCTTAGGGCACTTGTCTTACCCATAGGAAAGAACCTTGACAGAAAAGCTGTGGAGCACTTGTCCTAAGTTGTGTGATTGTCCTTATTAGCATAGAACCACTGCTTTGCCTTTCCCAACAATGAGAATGGGAACAGACACAGCAGAACGGTGTCTTTTGGTACATCCTTCATCTTGAAAGTGCTACAAATCTCCAGGAAGTGTTGGAGAAGAGCACTTGCATCTTCATGTGCTTTTCCACAGAACAAGTTGGCTTGCACCATGGTGATAAGGGCTGGCTTGAGCTCGAATCCATTGTCCCCAACTTCGACGTTAGGTCCAGTGTGGATGTTGTTGGTGGTTGGAGCGGAGAACTCGTGCAGCAACTTATCAGCCATTTCCTCGAAAGCTGGTGCTAAGTTGCCTTCTTGTTGCTCTTCTTCTTCACTTATAGGAGCTTGCTCCTCCAAAGAACGAACCTCAGCAGCGGGTGTCTTTGATGGAGATTCAAAAATATCCCTCACTTGCTGGAATTTCCTTCTTCGAAAGAGTTTCTCTGGATTTTCAATGTAGTTATCTGGCAGATCAAAACTACTCATTCATTACCCCGCATAAGATATCATAAAGATAGAAAGCACAAGGGTAAGCTTGCACTGAGTAGGAGTCTATGGTTTTCTCTATCTCATTAGTTTGTTAGGTCTATCGCTATTCTTTTATTCGCCAATTGCCTTCCCCGGCAACGGCACCAAAAATGCTTGTTGACACCTCTTAATGTTATCTCTAGCAACAACGCCAAATATGCTTGTAAGCAGAGCATCGCTACTAGAATGCCAAGTTATCATCCCCAGCATAACACCAAGAGATGTGGTATTAAATCATGCCACCATTTAGAATATAGAAATAGTATCCGCAAGCACACAGATCAAATACCATTGTAGCATTTTACCCGTAGTATTACCAGGTTGTTATTTATATTTTCCCAAAGGAAGGTCAACATGGCTCTCGTGTAAAGGTAGCATGATAACCTAGTGTGTAATGGATAGGCATAACCATGTCCTTACTACTCAATGCAGGGGTAAGTCACAAGATAAATAATAAAGATAAGTATATAATCATCAACATAAACAGATAGATACTCCTTGCTATATCATTAGAGTTACTAGCAGAATATCAAGAGATATTCCTGTGTCATTCCTAGCTACATGTCAATGCATATTATGGCTAGTGCAATTACACTTAGTAGTCATACCTAAGGTTAGCATTACATCTATTCATAGTCGACATACTAGGAAAGTTTGAGAACATAGCACGCCCTTACTTCGTACAAAAGCCCTACTGTGTCTATAAACGGGGTTTGGACTACATAGGACTCAACAGGATTGTCACACCCGTGATCTACCAAACCCGACCTATAGGGTGCATTCGCAGATAAACAATGTATAAGCACCACACTTACATAATATTTACCACTCACCCAACGATCAATTAGATGAGCGCTATACGAACCTATGAATAAGTATAATGTCAATCTAGCTATACTAAGTATATAACCACAATAGACAAAAAACAATATAACTATGAATATAATAAGATAAGTATTCATCAATTTAATTGTAGCAATCATATAACTATACAATGAAATAGAACAAAGGTGAAAAGAGGTAAGAACTATACCAAATCCAAGCTCTTGATTGCTCTGGAATCCAAGCCTTCGCTTGCCTCTCTCTAGTTCTAACTAGCTATCTAGGCCCTAGCTAAGGAGCTCTGATTAGGGTTTCTGGCTGATGATCGGACTTCGAATGAGGAATGAATGAATGTGCCTCCCTCCTGGGGGGGTCCTGCCCTCCTTTTATAGCCCTCCGGGCGATGATCGTGAGCCATCACATCAAACCGACTTTGACATGTGGCTAAGATTGACCCTCAAAGGCGGTGGAGTGAACCGGTGAAGCGGGCCGCGAAGCGGCCAGACCAGACCGGCCGGTCAGGCCCAGACCGGCGGGTCCGGCTTGAGGCCTCCGGGCCTTCGGCTCGGCATGGTGCCTTCTCAACTCTTCTAGATTATTCCCCGTGTTGCCGCGAGTCCGTTTTCCCGCTCTATGTTCCGATAAGCTCTTGGGTTTGCGCCTTTTCCAGTTTACACCTGTAGAAACAGTGAAACACCAAAACTCGTGGAATTATGTCAGTGTAAACCCTATATCTATTTTGGTGATCATATTTGCATCCTTTTCTATGGCTAGTTGACGGTTGATTTCGCACAATAACGACCGTCAACAATAGTCATACTCATATTAGAATTGAAACATTAAGTAGAGATGGACAATCCTTCCATTGGTTAAGAAATTCAATTTTGCCACATGAACTTAAAGACCACATTCATGCTCAGTCTTCTGATCTTACCACCCATGTTAAATAAATTAAGCAACATTAGTTTTGTACAATGTGCCTAAGGCTAGAGAAGAATAAATAAAAAAATAGATTTGGTTCTGTTGGTGTTTTTCCACCAACAGAGCCCATGCACTTGATCTCTACCTTGGTTTACATGCAGGATACACTTCAAGCAAAGTGTGAAGAGAATATTCTCTAACACTCTACATGTGAAAGTTCTAAACCCATAAACATACACACTGAGCAAGATACTGCTAGCTCTCACTATAAATACTCTACTTCAACCTAGTGGATAAACAAAGAACAAAAAGCGGCACCACCAACATAAGAGGTGTAACCATCATTATCTCCATCTCCAAGACCGACGATGCACTCAATGAAAAAAAACAAGAGTAGAGAAGAACAAGTCCAATTCGAGGATTTAAAAATCCGAACCCTCACCAAAAGGTAACATCGGTAGTTATCCATATTTACTTTCTTGCATTGCATATTTCTCTTTAGCATATTTATTTTTTTGCATTAGCATTATATAGAAAACAATAGAAATAATCAGACATTCATTATGCTACATTTATGCATCTCAAACAATGAAGCCCCATGTGAAACACTTATGGTGTAAAAAGCTATAGGAGTTCTCACTGTGGTGGCCTAAGAATAAAAAAATATATAGCATACATATTTCTTTTTTGAATATAAATCTAAAAACTCTAAAATATTAATTGAGCATCCTGCTGCATTTCTGCTATCATAAAATACTTTGAAACCTCCACATACACCTAATTCTCTAAAAACGGCTGAACCATTAACTTTTTATCCTAATACCATTCCACGAGTTTTGGTGTTTTGTGAGAGCTTTCTGCAGAATGACTCTAAGAACCAGCTCACCTAGGTATCTTCATCCTCACCACTTGAAGTATACCTTTCTGACACACAGCCCATGTGTGAAGGAAGTAACTTCCTGGAAAATGAGATTGGGATCCCTGGCAACACTTGCTCTTATAAGCATGAGATCCTCTATGAGGACCGCTCAGCTTCAGTGCTTAATCATGACAACAACCAGCTTGGGGGAGAGCATCTCCTAGTTATCAGGTAAGTATACCTAAACGATTATCAAATCTATTTTATAGTCATAAAATACCAAAAATATGTGAGCACATGAAGGTTCACCATAGTATCATAAGAAAACCTAAAAATACTAAAAATTTATGGGCACATGAAGGTCCATGTCTGTAGAGTCTTTTGTGAGTCTACTAGTTAAAATAAAAGATGAATAACAATTAAAACCAAATAAAGATACTTTATTAAGGTGTGATTATAGAGTATGCTTAAATAGTTTTGTCTAGTTTGTTAGGAGTCGAATAAAAAAACTGGAGAATAATATAATTTTTAATTGGAGATGATGAATAGTTGCTCTGCTGTAATTCCTTTCAAGTGCCTAGTTTTCAACCTTAAATTCTCCTAAGTTTTGGATATGACTGCTTTGATATAAGAATTTACTCTGAACCTGAAACTTGTGGAGGCATACTCTTAAGCTAAGTCTAGGTGATTGATGGATATGATATGAGAAAGTCTGAGCTGCTATTTATCTTATTCCTAGCGATACTAAAGTTCTAGAGATTTATCTTTTGATCTAAACTCTTACATGATGAGCTCTTGTATGACAAAGTTTGAATTCCTACCAAAGCCATATATGATATATTTAGATTAGGAAAACCTTTCCTTATTCATGCTGCTTGCTTTGCATTGAGTTTAGTCAACCTTTGTTGTATACCTTATGAGAGTCTTGTCATGCTTTTAAAATCAAGATCACACACACACTCCACCAACATATGCATTATTCCTACACTGACAGTAAGCGCAACTATTTTCCACTTTCATCCAGATCCACCTTAAAAAAGTTTTTCTCCTACACTAGGAGTAAACACCCAAAAATAATCCTATAGGACAACCGCTTATTTAATTGCTCTAAGTTCCTATTGTCATCTCCTCAATTATCATTTTGCATTCAAAGGATGCATGTGGCTATGCAAAAGAAAAAGTATTGAAAAAAGGGGAGTAAAAATGGACAAGTGTCAAGCAATTAAACAATGGGTACTTAGATGCCCGCCTCCCTGTTAAAAAAAGGAAGAAGAAGAAAAAAAGAGACAAGATAGCTCATGTGTTCCTATGAAAGTTTTAAAGTTTCTAGAGAGATTTATTTCTAAAGAGCAAAAGTAGAATTAGGATTAGCCACCATATATACACCTATCCACCATATTCATACACATGCACATCTTGGTTTAATTGTATGACTTGACTCTCTTTGGATCCATTGTTTAACTTTACAATATATGAATTGCAAGTATGCTCACTCTGAGCTCCACTATAATCCTTAGTTGTATAAAGGCATGACATCATTAATGCCTCAAGTGAGATCTATAAATACCACATATACAAGAGACTTGAGGGTGTCATACAATTAAGCTTTGAGTTTTATTTCAAAAACTTATAAAGACTCTGGAATGCTAGTTGAATGAAGAATTTAAGACATAGTGCTTGACTTAATTCTTCTGTCTTTCAATTGCTCAAGACCCAAGTGAAAGTTAAAGAAGTCCCATGGTTGAAGGTAATATGGGTAAGTTTGAAAGTCAGATCGGTTTATTCTAATCCGGATTATTCTAATCCGGAGGAGAATTTTTGATTGAATGCATGTGTACTTTTGAGGTGTAAAAGCATTGTAGCAACTCTTGATCTAAGTTTATTAGTTAGGCTTTGCTAAGGGACTAGCAAAGGGTAAGCTTGGGGGAGCTTGTTGACGGTGGATAGCGTCAATTTTTATAGTGAAGTAAATATAATAAATGATCAATACACATAGAAGATAGGGGGTTTTAACTAACAATTCCATGAGTTTTGGTGATTTCATATTTTCCAGGCAGTATTCTAGAAAACCGTGGTGAAGGACGTAATTATCAAACAAATTAGCGAAATTATCGCATGCTTAAACATGCGCCATTGGGCTGTACAGCCCGAGATGGGGTGCCGGGCAGCATAAGCCCTAGGGCCAGCCGGCCCCACCACAATGCCGTCTCGATTCATCTTCTAGAAGCTTTCTCCACCGCCTTTGAGGGTTCATATCCACCGTACATGAAGTCGGTTTGATCGAACGGCTCGTATGCATCCCACCGGGCTATATAAAGGGACCCCTGGCCCTCTGACGGAGGCATCCCTGAAACCCTAATTCATTATCTCCAGTTGGATCAATGTGAGAGGGGTCCCTTGAATGGATCTATCTCTTATAGTAGCTATCTAGTCTTAGAATTAAAGAGAGGAGTTGAGAGAGTAGAGTTCTGGAGGAGTTTCGGCCTGTCGGTGCTTCTCTTCGGCTGTATTCTCTGGGATCAAGTCCCCTCGCCTGGGACTTGCTTCTGAGGTTCTTCAATCATCGTCTTCTTATGTAAGTAACTTTGTATTCATATTGTTCTTCTAGCTCACAATTCTTTTGAGTACTTTAGTCTATAGGACTCTGTAGATTGAAGTATTAATATAGGTGTAAGCATGGTGCTTAGATCTAGATTACATATGAATGTCCTCTGTCTTTTCGGTAGATGGTAGCTCGCGAAGGTGACTTTGTAGCTTCATTGAATCCTCTATAATCCATCACCCGTTAGAAGGATTGGCAGCCGCATATAGATGCTGGTAGGGGAGAACTCTGCTTTCTACCCCTATTCAAGTTGTCTGGCCGTGTTAGAACATTAGAAAATACCTTTTTACCGAGATTCGAAGTAAACGTAGTTTTAGTGATCTCCTCTTATCTCTAGCTAAGATTGATATCTACTGGTTAGGTTGGACCGTAGTTATACTCACACGTTTCCTTGTGGATATGATATTTAAAACCTCCGGGTGAAGTGCTATATCGGTATTATATCTGTACGCTTATGGATAGTCATATTTTCTTGTGTGCATTTAATTTATACCAACACTCACCATACTTAATTTAACTCCACTCGCATTGTATCTATGATGTGATGCTGGTGGTGAACCCCTAGGTATGGATTGGCTTGGGATGCCAGACTTGGTGGATTATGAGCGTGCTGTGTGTGTCTTGGGTGCATGGAGAGTGAGGGTTATGTCGACCAAGCTAGAGTATACGACGAGCCTACGACGAGTCATGTCGTGTGATGCTACCTAGGCATCCAGTGATGTGATGTGATTACCTTTGGTGAGTAAATGTGATGTGAAGGGGAGAACCCTGGGGTGAGCTCTAGAGGGGTGGAGCCCAGGGAGGAGGTGTTGTGGTAGGACGTAAAATGGTAAACCTGATAAAGACATTCTGGCTTGGTGAACCCTAAGGACTTAATAGTACTCAGACTCACCAGGAATCCTTGCATCCCACTCACTCCCCAATGGGAAGGGAGACGGTTGGACTACTTGGTAGAGCGGTGCCACAACTATCGAGCGAAAGAGTGTACGAAGGTATGGGCATGATGGACTCACAGCTTTCTAAGACAACATGGTTGCTATAATATTCAGGATGTTACGCTATGTCTCATAGTATCAGCCATTCCAGACTAGACTTAGGGTGTTCCAAGGCTAAGAGGTAGGGTGGCATCATTCTAGGCTAGCAAGCAGCCGGAATTCTGCCTAGGAGATCCGGGCTTTGAGGATGGCTAATCTTGTGGTATGTGAAACCTCTGCAAAGTGTTATGGTTGATCGATCGATACATATGCCGACTCGTCGGCTATGGACCTTTTCTGGGCATCTGCTTCACTAGATATGAGATGAGTCTTATGTTCTCCCCCTTGGGTATGTGGTGTTGCCGGCCGTGAGCCTTGGGGGCTACGGCCATTAAGATAGACCAAGAGGGCATTGGCCTGCCGACCTGAGTGTGAGATGTGGTGTGGTGGTGATAGTGTGGAGATGGATTGGGATGGATAGGATGGTGGAAGGGTGTGTGTGTGGATGGGAATGTGTTACAACTTGACAAACTACTGTATTATTTACTACTTATTACTACTTCGCATGTGCTAAGGATGCAACCCACATCTAAATATTAGGATCGCTAGATTTCTTGTTTTATCTTTTTCACTAAAGCTCATCGGTGCTGACCATGGCCTGCACACATCTGGCGGTGTGCAGATTTCCAACTTCTTAGGGATGTCGAATTTAGAAGGATTATGAGGTCTCGTGCCTGCGCTCTCAAGTTTGGTTCAGAGGATGAAATCTACACCGCTGATATTTTACTCTGATGATGCTTGTGAAGGAGGAGCCTTCACTCGACGACTTGTTTCCGCCGACTCTGATGACGACTAAATATACTTCCGCTAGAATTACTCTGTAATATACTTCCGCTAGAATTACTCTGTAATAGGTGTGTTCTCAGTTGATGATTTACCTTGTAAATCTTGTAATCTCACAATATATGACTATGATATCAGCTAATATATGATAATATGATGGGATCATTCTTGGTTTTATCAACTAATATATGTGATCCTCTCTGTCTAGCCCCGCTCCTCTGCTTCACCAACACGCAACCTCGGCCTCTTTCCAACCTCGCCGTCGTTCTCTTTCCAATGTCGTCGTCATCCTCTCTCCGACGTCACTGTTGTCCTCTCTCTAACGTTGCCTTCGTCCTCCCCGTCGTCCCTCACCATGTGAGCAGTGTGTGTGTGATGTGTGAATTGTGTGCATGTGTGTGAGTGTGTGTGCAGTGTGTGTTTCTTATGTGTGTGCATAGGATTAGTGCATGAAAAAAATGTTGATTGCTATGTCACGTTGTTTAAATTTTTGTTAGTGCTAGATCAAAACTTTTTCTACGTATCTATATGTATATCTAAATTAATTTCCATATATAAATTTGTTTGTAGTAATGTCATTATTAATGCTATTAGTTTTTATATATGTAGATTAGGCAGTTATATATATACACATATATATAACAATCTAAATTTTCATGTATGTATATAAAGATGGCTAGATGTCTCCCTCCACCAGAACACGTAGGTTTCGATGGCTTTGTATATGCTTATGGATTCAATCCTAGACTACCGGAAGCACTATTACATCATCCAAACATAGTAAGCAACTATATATGTTTTCAATAAATCATTGTGTTCGATCAATACGTTTGTATAAATATATGTTTTGATACTCAATCGTAGATAATTGACTTATTGGACTGGCTTGAAGAGGTCCTAAGAAATTTTGATGTTCAAAGAATAGATGTTGACTACAATGAAATAGAGGATAGTCAATTCATCAAATACAAAATTGGTTTTTCCATTGCCTCTAGGAGGCATAGAAGGGTTGTCCAAATCTCAACGGTGGGAGTATGGGCACCTACCAAAAACCTTGTAGAGAAGTTTGTTGTCCTTACTTTTGAGCGCAAAAGTTTGGAGAACATGGATACAATCTGCCAATGCTATCCCCCATGATGATAGGTGTAATAAATAAGGGAGGCAGGTTAAACGAGCATGAGATTAGGGACTATTGTGCTCATTATACTTGAAGCCAGCCAAATGATGTGGTAAATTCTAAGTATAACTTCCAGCTAATTATATCCAGATTGTTATTATATAATGAAAAGCTTGGTTCACATATAAATTGTTTTTACCAACACTTTACAGGTTGAAGACTATTAACATATGTAGGCTATAGCTTCAAGCCATTCTAAACTAGATAATGTATCAACTAGGTTATGAATGGAAATATGCTACGGAATGGCCAAAACGCACCACGGAAGGATTTTAATCAAAGCTGCTTGATCAAGAAGAGATTATCTGACGATGACCCACCGCCGAGGGAACCGATGATCGTCGTCAGTAGTCCTAAAGCTTATACTTTTGAAGCAAGGGAGGAAGCACTGCTCAATTTGTTGGTTGACGTCAATGATATATGCCGATACCATATCAGTGACCTACACTACAATAAGCTAGTGATATAGATCAAAGTCAAGGATGTTTGACTAGTGGTTTCAAACTGTTAGTCACGAACTGCAGCTGATAAACTTGGTCTAAATTATGTTTGCATGTCTTTAAGATGTAAGAATTTTGTGGTGCATGAACAACTTTGGACATCTAGTTAATGACTTTGTTTATATATTTATAGTTTGTATGAACTTGTTTAACTTATTATGGTTCGTAGGAACTCAATGAGTTGCGGTATATGGCTTGTGGCATATGAACCGGAACAAACTCGATGAAATGCAAAGAAAAACTATATGTATATAAAAAAGAAAAGAACAATAAAGAATAAAAGGAAATGAAAAGACAATCGAGCATCTTTTGTCTCGATTTGTATAACCAATCGGACTAAAGGGTCATATTCAGAACCGGTTCATACACCAGGACCAAAGGGAGACCTTTAGTCTTGGATTCATAGTTCCGGTTAGGAAACTAGGACTAGAGGGGGTTTCCCAACCAGAATTGAAGCCCATACTACACTAGTGAAGTAACTCTAGGCTTAATTTTACAAAGTATAAATTGTATGCCGTGTTCATTCAGATTTTGTGTGAATACTACTCTATTGCAATGTTCAAGAAAGCCAAATATGGCAAAACCATGTTATTTTCCACTCGAGACATACTTTTGGCACTATTGTTTGTTCCATTTGAAGGGTAAGGGCACTATTGTATGATGTGGATATGTTATTGTATGTGCTAGTGTTTTTTAGAAAATATATGTGGTTCTGTAATGTTTACTGCTTTCTACAAACCAAATTATAAGACGTTTAACTTTTTGTACTCAAGTTTAACTACTCGTCTTATTCAAAGTATTTATGAAAATATAATTAAATTTAAATCATTCTTCAATAGCTTTTATTGATAAAGCAAACCACGACAAAAGAAGTGATATTTTATAAAAAAAATTTAATAAGACAAGTGGTTAAATTTGGTATCAAAAAAGGTCAAACGTCTTATAATTAAATTAGGATGGAGGAAGCAAGACAAGTTTTGTTAGTAGCTTTATAACAAAAGCCATATTTTTATAGACAAGTTTTGTTAGTGGTTTTATGGAAAAAGCCATATTTTTATAGCCCACAGGAATATATATCTATATACTATAAGATACAACGAGGCTCAGAGCCTAAGACCAAAAGCTAACCCAAAACGCCAAAAAAAACATACGGAATTGGAAAAGGCTCGACGCCAGAAGTTACAAAAGCAGCTTGTCTCTTCCTGTTTCTCTTTCTTCCACGCTGCTGATATGACTTAGCTATAAGACAAGCTAAGATGTATTATTCTGAGAGCAGACCCAGAACACCGGAACCAAAGCTCCCACACGCTTTGTGTCTGTTATCAGTGCTTGCTGCACGCCCCACACGGCTGGCGGACTGCACAACGCCGGCGCTTGCGGCGCTGGCGTCGTTCCTCCGCCTCAGGCGCTGGTCCAGAGCGGGATCCGTCTGGAGTGGCTGCCGCGGCACGTGGCGGTGGTGATGGACGGGAACAGGCGATGGGCACAGGCGCAGGGGCTGCTGGTGGCGGATGGCCACGAGGCTGGCTGGCGCGCGCTAGAGCACACGATATGGCTCTCCCATGCTTTGGGGCATCCGCGCGCTCACGGTGTTCGCATTCTCCCAGCAGAACTTTGGGCGTCCCAAGGCATGAACCTTTCCACTCCCTTCACTAACTTTTCTGTTTACTTTCTTCAGCCCCGATGCGAGCAGATCTTTGTGTTTATGCACTATTCTTGCATTTCTGAAGTTTGAGGTCGATTACTTGATGGGGATTATCGAGCGGACGATCCGCGATAACATGGAGGAGTACACGAGGTAAGCGTGCATTTCGATCTGCACAGGAAGTTAGCTGCCATGCAAAACAAAAATAAAAAATGCACGTCATCAAATGTCAAACAAAGTCAGTAGCTGTCATGCAAAATGCACGTCATCAAATGCGTCCGTACGTGATTTTGATCTGGACACAGGAACGCAATCTTGAGCATGCAGCCCGCGGCCCCGCGCGAGCACGACCCGAGGCCCGGTCATATGGCCCGGCACGAACACGGCCCGGCCCGTTGGCCACCGGGCCCGTGCCGAGCACGGCACGGCTCACGAGCCGTGCACAGGCCCTCGCCGTGGCACGCCAGGCGGCACGGCACGGCCCGGTTGCCAACGGGAGGCCCGGTAACGGCCCGCCAGCCAGGGGGCTATATAAGGCAGGGCGCGCGGCGCGCCCCCCTCTCCCCAAACCCTAGCTTCATTCCTCCGCGCCGCGCCGCTCGTTCCGGCGCTCCCGCTCCTCCTCCTCCCCCTGCCCCCGAAACCCTAACCCTAATCCTCTCCCTCCATGTCGCCGCCGCCAGCCACCTGCCACTGCTGTCGTCCTGCTCATCTCCTCCACCGCCAGATCTAGGGGATCTCATTGTGCTCGTCCCCGGCGATATCTCCACCACCGCAGCCTTGCACTGCCGTGGTCGTGGTCGTCGTCTTCGGTCTTCCTCGTCTCCGGCGACTTCTCAACGCTTGGATCTTGGAGGCTTTCTCTCGTCTTCCTCCTCTGTCCTCTCGTACTCTCTTCTTCCTCCCGCCATCTCTCTTGGGATCTCGTTATTGCTGTCTGTCGTCCTGTCGGGGAGCTGCTGTTGATGTAGCCGGCTTGCCGCCGCGCGTCTTCTTCTCGGTCTCCGGCGCCGGGCTCCGACTCCGTGCAGGTACGTGTGGCCCTAACCCTAACCCTAGATCTACTAGGCATCTCCCATCCTCTTCAACCCTAACCGCAAGTCCCTAACCTCATCTCCTTGTCTCTGTTTGTTGCTGCAGGTCGCCGGCGATAAGCTGGTGCCGCCGGAGCCGTTGAGGAACGGTGCCGAGCGGTGAAGAAGGTGTGGGTGGCTATGGCCAGCGATGGTGATGACGGCTGTTATCCTCAAACCATCAACGACGAGCTCATCGAGTTGGGGCAGCTCCCTGACGACGCTGACGACATGGGAGATGCTGCTGGTGTCTTGTTTGGTAGGGATGCTGAGACTGCGAACGATGTCGATGGGGATGGGGCAGCGGCTGCGGCAGCTGCCGCAGCCACCAGCCCCAGTGACGCAGCATCTCTGGCATCCTCCTCCACAACAGGTAAGCGTCGATCTCCTGTCTAGGCTGACTTCTCTGAAGTGAAAGAGACAGTTGATGGTGTAGTGCGTGTTCTGGCTGTTTGCAAGTTATGTAAGAAACGTTTGTCTACTAATTCTTCTGGTGGTACTGGACATTTGATTAGACATCAGAAATCATGCCAAAAAAAGCTGCTCATGCTAATAGAGTTCAAAGTAGGCTTGCTTTAAACCCTGATGGATCATATAGAAACTGGGAATATAGACCTGATGTTGCTAGGGCTGAACTTTGTCGTTTGATTGCTAGATTAGACCTTCCTTTATCAGTTGCTGACAATGATGCCTGGGATGATTACATTCAGCGTGCTCACAATCCTAGATATAAGAGGATGTCTAGATTTACAACAGCTAGAGATCTATCTAAGCTTTACAAAGAGAAATTGGAACACATTAAAAATGTTGTTATGTCTAGTGCTTCTTCTGTTTGTTTGACATCTGATATCTGGTCTGGAAATGCCAAGGAAGATTATATCACTGTGGTTGCTCACTATGTTAATTCTGATTGGGAACTGAAGAAATGTGTGATTGGTTTTAGATTGATAGAAGTGAGTCATAATGGTATTAATATTGCTGAATGTATCAATGCTGTGCTTAAAGATTGGGGCCTGCGTGACAAAATATTCTCTGTTAGCCTTGATAATGCTTCTTCTAATGCATCTGCTATGCAAACTTTAGCTCCTCTACTTGATGGTTACTTGGGTTTTGATGTTGATCCTTTAGATCCTAAAAAA
Source organism: Chrysopogon serrulatus (assembly GCA_015844335.1). Taxonomy (NCBI): domain Eukaryota; kingdom Viridiplantae; phylum Streptophyta; class Magnoliopsida; order Poales; family Poaceae; genus Chrysopogon; species Chrysopogon serrulatus. The sequence continues at coordinate 189,232 of JADLZL010003776.1, read as the reverse complement.
ATACTATGTTGTGCATCAGCGCTGTACTTGCCATATAATCAATTTGATGGTTAAATCTGGCTTGAAATGTATTGAAACTCACCTAGATGTTTTTAGGACTGCAATTAACTTTCTAAATTCATCTAATCAGCGTATTGCATAATTCAAAAACTACTATCTTGCTAAGAATATGCGTCCTCGTAAATTTGCTTTGGACATAGATGTTAGATGGAATTCAACCTATCTTATGCTAAAACATCTGATGCCATATAAAGCTGTGTTCTCTGTGTTCATCAATACTCACATTGGTTCTCCATTATTGAATGCACAACATTGGTACATTGCTGAAAAGATTTTAGAGTTCCTTGAATTATTCTATGATTCTACTGTTGTACTTTGTGGTGTGTATTACCCCACTAGTCCTTTAGTACTGCATCACATTCTTGAGATTGCTAGCCATCTGCATGATTATGAAAATGATAATACTCTTGGTGCTGTTGTCAAGCCAATGAAGGCTAAATTTCTTAAGTATTGGAAGAAAATACCCTTGCTATATTGTTATGCATTTATTCTGGATCCAAGGGCTAAATTGAGAGGTCTGCAAAATGTCCTTGACTTGCTTGCTCAGTGTAACAATATTTGTTACATTGATTTATTTGCTGAGGTTAAGTCTGAGTTGCATAAACTGTATGACAAGTATGAATCCAAGTTTGCTGTAGCTAGGCCAGTAAAGACGACCCACCCATCTGGACTGACAGGGAAGAGGAAGCAGGCATGGGGCAAAATTTTTGGAGGGTCAAGTTCTTCTGGTACTTCTAATACTTCATCTGATGTAGCTCCTGGTCTCTCTGAACTTACTGTTTACCTGGACAGTGACAATGTTGCAGCCTATGATGATGATTTTGATATCCTTAATTGGTGGCATGAGCATAAACTAACCTATCCAGTTCTCTCTATATTAGCTAGAGATATTATGTCTGTGCCTGTCTCAACTACTTCTTCGGAGTCTTGCTTTAGTCTTACTGGCAGGATCATTGAGGAGAGACGACGACGGTTGGCTGCAGAAACTGTGGAGATGTTGATTTGTATTAAAGACTGGGAACAAGGCGAAGTGAGGGGACAGCATACTGTTGAGGACAGGGAGCTAGAAGACTACTTCGAGGACCTATGGCTTGATGAAAAGACTGTTGATGGTCCTACTTCTACTGATTGAGTGCTTTTGTGTGTTCTGGAGTGACAGTGAGGTGTTTGTGTTGACAGTGAGACATTTGGTTTGTAATAACTTTGAACAATTGAACCTTTTAATTTGATAATGAGTTGGCCGTACTCTTTTCCTTTCTAGGGTTTCTCACGAGGTGTGAGTTTTACCTAGAAAGGTTTTTAATGAGGCGGCATTACACGAACAGCTCTAATTTTATATCTTGGTTGTCAACTTGTCATCTGTATTGTTCTGTGTATGTGTTTCTATGAAAAATTGAAGTTTTGGTTGGCCCTGATCTGTATGAAAAATTGAAGCTCTAATTATAGTTCTGTGCATCTGTGTAACTCTTAAATTTGAAATTCTGTTTTGAACCTGTGTTTTTAATAAAACGGGCTACGGGCTGGCCCGGATCCTGTTTGGGCCCCGTGCCCTACGGGATGGCACGGCACGAAAAACGGCCCACGTGCCGTGCCTGGGCCGTCACCTCGGCACGGTGTCCTGTACAAGCACGGCCCGTGGGCCCGGGGGCCAAACCGTGCCGTGCCCAGCACAGACCCGGGCCGTGCCGTGCCGGGCGGCACGAAAGCTCAAGATTACAGGAACGGAATCCGGATGCATGTCATCGGCGACCCCTCCAGACGGCCGGCTTCTCTGCAGAACACTGTTCAGGAAGCCGAGGAGATGACAAGGCACAACTCGCAGCTCCACCTGATTGTGGCCACCTGCTACAGCGGCCAGTGGGACATCATGCAGGCGTGCAGAGCGCTCGCCGGGGAAGTGCAGGCCAAGACACTCAGGCCGGAGGACATCGACGAGGCGTTGCTTGCGAGCAAGCTCGCGACGAGCGTCGCCGGAGAGTTCTCGTGCCCTGACCTGGTCATCAGGACGAGTGGCGAGCTGAGGCTGAGCAACTTCTTGATGTGGCAGTCCGCCTACTCTGAGCTCTACTTCACCGACACGCTGTGGCCGGATTTTGGGGAGGACGAGTACCTGCAGGCGTTGAGCTCGTTCCAGACGAGAGAACGGAGGTTTGGTCTAAGAAATGCTTAAACGTTCGATGGCAGATGCGCAATCTGAAACGCATGTCATAATTGTAGCGTACATTTGTTTTACCAATGCTCCATCAGTTGCTTTCGAACGAGCAATCTTTTGTGTAATAACAAAATTCTGAACATAACTACGTGTTTGTGTTCCTTTGGACCACTCTAATTACAGGGGATGTATAATGTATATTGATGGAGATTAAGTTGAAGGAGACTATATTACAAAGCTAAGAACGTGCACACAATAGAAGTCTTACATTCTGAACATAACTACGTGTTTGTGTTCCTTTGGACCACTCTAGTTACAGGGCATATATAATGTATTTGCTCATGTCCAGCAGATGGAAAAGAAACTACGTGTTGTTTGGTTCAACGCAAATGGAAACAAATTAGAGCTGACATGCAATTTGAACTAATTCCCAACGGGCTCTTTTCAGTGGTGGAGCCAGAAAATTGAACTTGGTAGTCCCGCAACCCAAAAAAAAAAATTCCAATGCACAATAGCAACCCAAAATAATTGCAATGCACAGCAGCAGGTTTCAATTAAAGTCATAAAACTCTGCTTGCTAGTTTCAAAAAAAAAAGAAATCTGCTTGCTATCTCATGGTCAACAGATGGAATGCTTTCATTATGAACTTGACTCTCATTTGTTGCCAACACAATAGATGGAACCAGCTCTTGAGGTTGGGCCTCACTCCCTACTGTAACTGGTTCTAGAATTGATGTGGAGCCTAATTCTACTTTTCGTGTCTCTGTTGCTCTATCCCATAAACTCTTCAAATCAACTGTTTTCTGAGTCTTTATTATGCAATAATCTATTGGAAGAAAATCCAGTAATGAGGATTGGGAAAAAAAAAATCCAAAGGAGCAAATCAGTAATGGGGATTGGGGAAAATCAACTGCCATCTCACCAGCAGTCACCACGCTGCAGCTAGCCGCCCGCCTGCTGCTCCGCCGCCCGCCCGGCAGCCCCGGCCTCCGCTCCGCCCGCCCAGCCGGCCAGCCGCCCCTGCGCCTGCGCTGCGCTGCGCTACGCCCTTGCCTGCTGGCTGCTGCCGCCGCTGAGCCGCCCGAAGCGCCGCCGCTGGCTGCTCGCGACTCACCTTCGCCGCCTCGCCGGGATTCAAGATTGGAGAAGATTAGGAATTGGGTATTGGGAATTGGGGAACATGTGCGTCGCGAACAGAGGAGACAGGAGATTCCGTCCGTGCTCTTCGCGAGTTCGCGTCCGTCCGTGCCTCCGTGCGACGGTGCGAACAGAAGAGAGGCCAGGGGGAACGTGTGCCTTACTGGGCCATTGGGCCTCTCGTCCTTGCCTCTTGCAGGTCAGCCTAGAAGCTAAAGCAAAAGGAGTCCCGCGGGAATTGGCTCTAGACTGAACTAGAAATGGTCGCGGCGTTGCCGCATATGGCCAGGGTGTGGTGGTATACTGGTATGTATGAGTCATGTTAAGGTGCAGTAGGATAAGTATATATTTATTGCAGATTGTAGTGATTGTGATGGAGGGTTTTTTATAGATCGAGATAAACATTTGTGTTTGTAGTAACGCTTGATTTCACCCATGATAAAAAAAGGTAAAATAACCATGATAAATGTAGGTATTTTATAACCTATCATTGCATCATCAAAGCATACTGGCACTACAGAAACTAACATTGTACGTCTCTGCATAGACAGTGAATATAATCTTGTCCGTAAAATGTTACATAGGCAGTGAATATAATCTTGTCCTCAAAAGGTATGTATCTTGTAAACCCTATCATCACATCATCTATGTTGCTATATGATGCCCTAAAATTTTGGGTTTTTTGGATTGGTGCCATTACAATTTCTGAGTATCTGAAATATGCCATTACTATTGTTGAATTCGTAAGACGGCCATTACAATTTTGCCATCTTTGAAATATGCCACTGGATACGTTTGACGATCGTTTGGGCCCGCCTGCAGGCTGACGTGGCATACGGTCGGCCGTATCCGTCCGTCTCCCGTCCTCAAAGAAACGGCGCGGTGACCTCCGCCGTCATCCCCTCTCTCTCACTCGCGCACTCTGCCTCTCTCGCGCCGGGCAGAACCCTAACAAAGGCGGGGGCGGTGGCGACTTTCGCCGCGGCGGCGACGGCGACGGCGGCGGCTTCGACGGGCGGAGGCGGCGGGCCAGCGTACGTCGTCGCGGCGCTAGGGGACCACTCCCAGGGAGGTGTCATGAGCTCGAGCTCCACCGCTGGCGGCACCAGTAGGGGGCAGTACCCACTACTGGACTGCCCCAAATGCCATGTTCCTCTGATCCGTATCCAGAGCAAGCAAGAGCACTCCCTGAACAAGTGGTTCGTGAAGTGCCCCAACAGCGTTCAGGTGAGCAATTGCAGTTTTGAATGAATCGTCTCGCATTTGGTTTGAATTTGACAGTTTGAGGGTGAGCAGGGTGATCCAAAGACTTGTCGCTGGATCCGTTCGGAGGAGCAGTACGAGGCATATGTGAGAGACGAGATGAAGAAGCTACAGCTGCAACTGCAAGTGCCCCTTGATTCAGGTTGGTGCGGATGGTACTGAAGATTTCAAAACAACAGTGGGTGAGGTGAAGCAAACACTGGATAGTGTTGTATCTGAGCTTTGGAAACTGAGGAATGAACTTGGCGCCATGCCATCTGTTGATCCAAGTCCAAGTCCAAGTCCAAGTATTGAACCAAGGCATGATTTGGGTAATAGGAAAATTCAGATTGTGTTGGATGTATCTGTGTTAGTAGGTGTCGTTGTCGGTGTACTGGTAGGTGCAGTTGTTGCCCAGTCGATGAAGTGAATGCAACAATGTTATGAATTGCAGCTGCATTTTATCCTTATTTTGGTTTGCTTTCATGCTTTGTATGAACAGGAGAACAGTGAATGGATGTATGAATTGCAGCTGCATTTTGTCCTTATTTTGGGTCGGTTTGTATGAACAGCAGATTGTGTTGAATGTATGAACAACAATTTAATCTCTGAGCTAGGTGCAGTTGTTGCCTAAACATGCAGTTTGGTTTGCATGTTTGTTTCTGAAATTTCAGCAGCATTTTATCCTTATTTTGGACCCTTTTTGTAATGTCTGACCAAATATTTTCCACAACAACTGACCATACAAGACATTAGTCATCATACAATGTGATGGAAAGGAACCATACAACAACTGACAGAAGAGATAACAATAGCATACATAGATTTCATTCACTAAACTTGGTTCTGGAAGCTGACCATACAAGTTCACAGCATACAAGTTCACAGCTGACTATTACCCTACATAGTTCACAGCTGACCATTACTTGAATGACAGCAACACAGCTGACCATTACTTGAATGACAGCAACAGGTTACCAAAGTTGCTCATAGTTAACAGCTGACCACAGGTTACATAGTTCACAGCTGACCATTACATAGTTCACAGAATTTAAATACTACAAGGCCATTACATAGTCCAAAAGCTGCTCATATTTCACAAAAGCATTGCACTGTCTGGCCATCAAGCACTAGTCTGCTGTTGTAGCATCAAAGACTAGCTGTCTGATGCTACTTACTATAGTTGGTGGTGGAGCAGCTGCTGCCTTCTTGAGCTTCTTCTTGATGGGAGTCTTCTTCTTCTTATTAGTATTCTTCTTCTTCTTCTTCTTGTTCCTGACTTGTGAAGGTCTAGCATCATCAGCAGGTGCAGCATCATCAGCAGGTGCAGGTGGCCTCTTCCTGTAAAGGTCCAGCAGTGAGTGGTTAGTTATGGCTAGTTATGGCTAGTTGTGGCCAGTTGTGGTTAGCAGCAGCAACAGAGAGAATTTCATACCTTTTTGAAGACCCTACACCTTTCTCTCCATCTTCACCTAGCTTTGGAAGCTTGCAAGTTTTAGCAAAATGGCCAAAATCACCACATCTCTTGCACCTGACCTTCTTTCTGGTAGCCCTCTGCTCCATGCATCCTCTTATTCTGACAACCCTTGGTCTGCCTGCACCCCTTCCTAGCAATGAAGGGTACACCTTGAAACCAAGGTTGACAACAGGCCACTGTGATTTGTCTGGTATAGGCTCAAGCCTGTCTGCATATGCTGCCTTAAACCTAGCAACTGAGTAGTACTCATGCACATAATCTTCAATTTTGATCCCTCGGTTTGAGCATATCCATGCCAAAGCATGCTTGCGGGGGTTTTCCCAACCACCGCCATTCCCTACATGAGCAGTTCTGGTTCTTTAGGTCCACAAGCATCTTTTATGATTGTTCCAATCATCCAGGATAGTGACCTCAGCTATTTCATCATCACTAACTTTTACCTTCACCACCTTGAGGTTATTGCTAATCACATTCAGGTCCTTTATCACATTAGGGAGGATTCCATCCTCCCACAGCCTAGCAACCTTCTTCCTCAAATACCTTTTCTCCATGATGAGTTCCCTCAATCTATCTACCAGTTCATGTACCAACAACCCTTTGAGGTGCTTCACCTGTGCATTGAAGCTCTCAGAGACATTGTTGGTCAAGTAATCACACTTGCTATTTTCTGAAAACCCACATCTATACCATATCCTATTGTGATGTTTCTCAAGGTACTCTATAATTTGAGGAGCAAACTCAAAAATCTTCTTCATGTGCCATTGAAAGAGACCTTGAGTGTAGCTTCTAGCAGCAGGATAGAGGTGGTCTGTGAAAACATCACCAGAATAGTGTTTCATAAAGTTGCTGTACAAATGCCTCATGCATTCTCTGTTCTCAGCTGTTGGGAACACTGCCCCCACTGCATTCTCCAGCCCTTTGCATGCATCTGAGCAAATTACAAGATTGGGTACATCACCAATTGCTTTGGAAAGCTGCTGTAAGAACCACTGCCAGTTGTCTTCGGTTTCTGAGTCAAATATTCCATATGCTACATGATACAACCAATTGTGTCCATCTACACTTGTAGCTGAAGCTAGCTGACCTCTGTACTTTTCAGTCAGACAAGATGCATCTATACGCAGAAATGGCCTGCATCCAGCTAGGAATCCATCTACACAGGGCTTCAGAGCTACAAACATCCTCTTAAACCTATTCTTCTTACCAACCTTTTCAACTTCTATCTCTATTAAACTACCAGGTGATACTTGTTCAATCTGAGCAGCCCAATTGAACAGCAACTGAAAACTTTCCTCATATTTACCATGAATTTGTTCTAATGCTACCTTCATACCTGACCAAGCTTTTGAATACTTGAGCTTGATGCCAAAGTCCTCTTCCAACTTCTCCTTAGCCTCTTTTGGACGTTTAGCTGGATTCTTCTTAAGCCAACCTGCCAACCTATCTCCACACCAGTCCTGTGATGCCATCTTCCCTTGAACTAGTTTTTTAGTTGGACAATTGTGCTCTGCTGGTAGTACTTTGATCTGCACAAACACAAGAAGTGAGTGCAAACAAAAAAAAATATAGAAATTAACTAGTGCACAGCCAATTACCTCTATTGTCTTGCCATCATATATCCTAGATGCATGAATGCGCCAAGGACATCCCTCTGACTTGCACTTAGCAATATATCTTGTCTTGTCAGTTTTTACATCACGAAATTCATAGCCTTTAATCACAGCATAATGCCTGATAGCTTTCCTGAATGCTATAATATCAGGAAATAACTCCCCCTTCACAATCTTGGGATTTTCTGGGTCATGGATGACATGGATCTCTTGAGGATCAGCATCATTGATCTCTGCCTCAACAGGAATAGCATCAGGATTTTCATCAACATTAGCAGGTGGGGGTGAATTTGTATGAGGCTGTGAACTGCTAGGTGGCTGTGTAGGTGGTACTGGAATGTACAAGCCCTCATCATCATACCCAACATACTCCTCATCATTGTCAAACATATCTGGCTCCCTGTCAGGCTCAAGTTCAGGATTAACTTCAGCCTCCGAGGGAACCTCTTGTGCATCAGCTGGCTTAGATGTTCCCTGGTTAACATTACTGTCACCAGGATTTGGGTTTGCAGTGCAATTTTCAGGATGAATAACATCGATAGGCTCTACCGCATCAAGGTCATCAACAGAGCAACTAGATTTGTCAAATATTCCTACAACAATCTGGCAACTCATCTGGTCCTTATACATCTCAAACATGTCATTCATCTGGAATTGATTTTCTAGTCTGATATCTTCACAAAGCCGTTTATCAAAGAACCAAGCAGTTGCACACTGACTAGGTGACCATTTGACAGTATTGTTCAAGCTGGTCATCAACAAATCAAATGAAAACGAGCCTATCTCCACATCCCACTTAATGATAGAGCCCTTTGTGTAAGCTTTCCTACCCAAAGAGTCTGGCGTGCATTTAATGCTTCCACTTTAATCTCTAGCGAAAACAACCGAACCCTAACATCCAAATACCATCAAAATGTGGACACACCAAAGCAAAGATCCACGCATAATCTATTGGGTTCTATGGTCGAAAGGGGAGGGAAGTACCTTGACTCGTCGTCCTCCATCCGAGATGAACCAAGCCGGAAGGCGTCACCCATTGGTGACCACGCTAATCCATTGCCTCCCCCGGGAGTGGTCCCCTAGCGCCCGCGACCTTCGTGCTGGCCCGCCGCCTCCGTTGAAGCCGCCGCCCGCCGCCCGCCGCCGCCGCCGGCGAGTCGCCACCGCCGCCGCCTTTGTTAGGGTTACAGCTGGGCGCGAGAGAGGCAGAGTGCGAGTGAGAGAGAGGGGATGACGGCGGAGGTCACCGCGCCGTTTCTTTGAGGACGGGAGACGGACGGATACGGCCGACCGTATGCCACGTCAGCCTGCAGGCGGGCCCAAACGATCGTCAAACGTATCCAGTGGCATATTTCAAAGTATGGCAAAATTGTAATGGCCGTCTTACGAATTCAACAATAGTAATGGCATATTTCAGATACTCAGAAATTGTAATGGCACCAATCCAAAAAACCCTAAAATTTTCTGGGAAGTCAAAACCCGTTTTTTTTCAATTAAAAGTTACGTAGTAAGAACCCTAGTTAACAAAAGATGTATCCACAGCTGTAAGCAAAAGCAGCAGCCCAAATTGCCATGCCCTGTACACCAAAATATCCTTCCGTTGGTTTCCTTGCTGTTAGCTGCGTGGACCTGTCACAAAGAAAAATAAAGAAGTGTTAGCAGATCGAAGTTAAATCCAAATTAAATGGTAAACTTGGTTTGTTTAGCTCTGGACGTGTGTCAAGCTATTTTTGATATTACAGTGGGCCAGCCTTGAATTTTTCTGTTACTCTTTTGTTGTTACTTACTCTAAAATTGGGTGTGAGATCAAGTCTGTTGGCAAGACTCAGAATGGAGGTGCAGGTTGTCATATATGCAGAGAATTTGGACTGATGACTTATATTACATATATTTTTGGAAGGATTGCACATCATATAATATTTGCTCTTTCATACTTTTTCGGGTCCAGACATTACAATCTGATTAACCATACACTTACAGGTTCAAAGTATATATAAGCATAAGTGTATGCCATGAGTTGACAACTATAATGAAAAAATTGGAAGGTACAGAGGCAGAACGGTAATGAGCTGCTCATCACAGCAATAGGCTGCATCTTGTAGATTGTATGGATTAAACAGTTGGACTCACCTGATGCATATGTATGGAGCTGTCAAGAGTTAACTACTCATGGCATCTTCAATGGTCCTCACAGGTTTCTAGAGACCTCCTAAGTTCAGACCACTAAACAGTCTAGTTGTTGGGTCTATATAGACATTTTATTTATGAATTACTGATCTAAGCAACTCAAATAACAATGGCTAGAAAACAGTGGCATGACTACTAACTTCTTTTTTTGTGTAGCAATGAAGTCCTGATTCCATATTAATAGGATGTGGCTAGAACTGATACAACAAGTGAACTGATCGACCAACTATCAGATTAAACCTAATAAGAAATAAAGTCATTAAGATAGGGCATACATTAAACAACTTTTTTTTGGCATAACAACCAGGTAAAGAATCAATGCAACAGTTCTGTTTTCTATAATCAGATAAATTAGATTAATGAATGATCAAATTTCCGCAATTCCATGGTTTCTAGAGACTGTCCACTTGCTGGTCAAGGACTATTAAATAATCTAACAAATGTTGAGATAGGTAGCACATTAATGTGGCTGCAAGTAATACTAAAAGAAGGGAGTACGTATGAGTTACCTAGCAATACTATACAATAGTTTGTCCTACAATGAGTAGGTAATCAGCAATTTAAACTACAGCTAGGCCAGTTGTCCATCCGAGTAAGAAATAAGAAATCCGAGCGAGAAATTAGAAAGATAGAAAAAGAAGATTCTAGACTGCTATGTCACATCATTCTCATTTTATGCAGAAAACTTACAGAAAACCATTCAATTGACATGGTTATTACTAACTAATAGAGATATCAAATATTATTTGGTTTAATAAAGAATGATCATTTTGTTTTGGTAAACTGAAATATCAGATAAAGTAAAAGTGTAAAACTGTGAAAATTAAGATAGCAAAAAAAAAAAACATTGGTCTAACGGATAAATTTCTATACTGGACTCATGAAGGTATTCAGTTCCTAAATCTAACTAAATAGCTAAGTGATTTAGTTTTCGGTTAATGAAAACATAAAGAGGATTTGCTGTCCTATTCATATGGAGGAAACATTCTGTAGATCCCACAATTTAGGGATGGCTGCAGCCCATTAGGTGGCTCTGCATGGTAATCTTACATGTAGAAATAGTAAGGGTAACTTAGCTTTGATCATTCATTAATTTTTAGCCTCTTCCTCCTGCTTCTTTTCATCATCATTATTATTCTAGGAAAAGACTCCAAAAACGATTATATAGAACAGTGAGAAGTTTGATTCATTAATCAAAAGGAACACACAACAATTGCTGATAGGTGGAACATACAGAATCGGGTTCCAGAGCCAAAGGTTGGCATTTTATCAAACACCTTGCAAGCAACGGGCCAGAGTAGTACAGACAAAGGAGCAGCAGTGACAGAGATGAACCTTGGCAGGACACCTGCCGCTAGATAGGATTCGTCTCAGTCTTGCTCCACAGGCCAGCCCAATGAAGCCCCATTTGTCGCGCTCCCTGCTGCTCTTTGCGTGATTCCATTCCACAGCAGTGGGCAGCTGCGGGAAAGACCGAACCGAGCGGCGGATGCGGAGGAGGGAGGGGGGTCAGGCGGCGGCGCGCGTCTCAGCTTCAGAGCACGTAAGCGGCCAAACCCGTTTGTTAGCAGCAGAGGAGTAGAAGGGAAGGAAACGTGGGAAAGGAGGAAGAACTCGGCAGGAAGACGAATCTTAGAAGCGAGGTTCAGAGTTTACCAAAATATTCCCCCTTCTCTCATTACAGAACTTGTCTATATAGCTATGCTACTTGCCCACTCCGGGCCTGTGATCTTCTTCTTGGGCTTGACGCTTCTCTTGGGCCGGGCCGTAGTCTCGTCTTGCGAAGGCTCCTGATCCGGCAATGGGTGCTCGGTATGAGATGTGCTGACACCGTTGCCTCGCCAGCTCGCCGGCTCCCCGCACCGGTGGTTTACGCTCCACCGCTCGTGCCGGCCACCAGCGGCCGGTCGCACAGATGCCTTGGCCAGTAGCCACCACCCGCAGAGCTTGTAACCAGCTCCTCGCCTGCCAGTGCCGCGGCGGGAGCCAGTTCGCCATCGTGCTTGTAGCCGCCCGGTGGCGGCAAGCGGCGAGTGCGAGCGAGGAGAGACAGAGAGCGGCGGCACGCGTCGCAGCCGGCCAGTTAGCACAGCGTTGCAAGCAATTGAGGAGCGGAGTTCGCGAAGCTCGGGCATACGACCTGGGGACGACCGGGATCAACGGCTCGACCAGCGCCGCCACGCCAGGGCCAGTGGCGACCACCGGCCGGCCTTGCTCACGTCGGCGCTACTGGCCGGTGGTCCTGCCGGTGCAAGCCGCGCGTCACGGGGACGCGCCGCGGGAGAGGAAGTAGGAGGAGGCGATGGGAGCGACGAAGGCATCGGTCCTTGCCTTGTGGAGGCCACGATTCGCGAGCGCCCGGTTATCCGCCTTAACGGGTGATTACGGGGTCAATGCCCGATCCAACCCGCAATCGGACGGACCAGATTAACTGATCGCTCGATCCAACGGTCAAAGTGTAATCGGGTGACGTGGCACTATCGGGTGCCCACTTTTATTGCAGGAATCGTATTTTAGAGATTTGTGCTCCAAAATGATCAAATAATGACCAATATACATTATACATTGGAGTACACATACATATACTTATGGTTGTACAAAAAAAAGTTGGGTATTCCCAGGAATACCAAGGCATCGGCTCTTTTGGTCTTCTTCTCCCTTTGTACCCCCTGTGCTTCTTTGTCAAGCTGTACCTTTTGTTTAAGATGAATCGAAATCAATCGCGCGTTGTTTACTCTCTTCTTTCCTGGAATGTTCGGGGTCTTGGGCAGTCTGAAAAATGTGATGGGGTCCGGGACGCTCTCTCCATCTCACACCCCTATCACTACTCTAGATACTCATATCAGCGGCGGTTTAAAGCCCCCCTTCAATCATCGGATTTTGAACCGCCACAACCATGTCGGCAGTGATGTGGGATGATCATCAGTGGCGGTTCTAAAACCGAACCGCCAGTGATGTGGTTTTTAAAAATTACGATTTTAAATCCAAAATAGCAAAAAAATAATTTTTCACTTAGGGAGGGCCCCTAGCCAGCTGGCTGCCATTTCTTCAACTCACGTATTTTTTCACATCAAATCATGTGCATGCAGCCGACTGGATTCGAACCTGCAATCTCCCCCTCGCGCGTACCCTCCTCTACCACTGCACCACAATGTCACTTGTGACTATAACTTGTTTTGGGCCTCCTCAAATTATACCGAACCGAGTAAAAATTGAGTATTTGAGACCCTAAATGAATTCAAATAAAAAATGATCAACTACAAAGTTTCATAACTTTTTAAGATCTACAACTTTCATGTTGGTCATTTCTCCATCCAAGGTCATTTAAAAAGTCAAATTTTAAATTTGAGAAAGTCAATTTTTTGACAAGATGATTTCAAATCAAAAGTTGTTAACTACAAAGTTTCATAACTTTTTGACATCTACAATTTTTATTTTAGCCATTTATCCATCCGAGGTCATTTAAAAAAAAAGCTTATTTCAAAAATTTAAATTTTAAATTTGAGACATTCAAACATAATTTTATATGAGAAAATAAATTCAAATGAAAAGATTGTCAACTATAAAATTCTAGAAATTTCTAAGATCTATAACTTTTATTTTGGTCGTTTTTTCATGCTACTTTGTTTTATCAGCTCAAAATTTGAATTTCAACAATTAACTACTTCGCACACCATTTTAAAGGTGTAAATGATTTTAGCCGGAAAAGTCTTGAATAACAAAGTTGTGCAACTTATCAAGATCTAAAACTTTTATTTTGGTCATTTCTTTATCCGATAAAGTAATAGTGATATTGTTCACAAATCTTACATATCTCTCACATAGTTTCCTAAAGTATAAAAGAGAGATGTAAAATTTGTGAACAATATTACTATCACTTTGTCGGATAAGAAAATGACCAAAATAAAAGTTAATCTTGATGAGTTCTACAACATTTGTTTTGATCATCTTTCCAAAATCCATCAATTTTTTGTGCTTTATTTTTAATATTTGACATCTAACAGATCACATAAGTGGCGGTTTGTGGCTAAAAAACGCCACCGATGGCCCTCAGATCGATGGCGGTGCCATCGATGGCGGTTTGTGGCTAAAACCGCCATCGATGACCCCAGTATCAATGTCGGTTCTTGGCTAGAGCCGGCGGTGATGTTTGAACTCCACATTAGTGCCGGTTTCATTCACAAACCGGCAAAGGATGTAAACCTTCGCGCCGCTTTATCCATAAACCGGTAGTGATGCGCACAACCGCACCGAAGAGATATCAGTGCCGGTTCTTCTAAAACCGGCACAAATGTTGTTGGTACTGATAACCGAATCTGTAGTAGTGCATGTTACCTGTTTGCAGGAGACAAAGCTAGAAACTCTGACCCCTATCAAAGCCAAAACCTTCCTTCCCTCCCCCCTCAATGATTTCATCACCAAACCTGCTGATGGATCACGCTGAGGGCTGGTCACTGCCTGGAACCCACTATCCTCAGTGCTGGGCCACCATCGATAGGAGCCTACACCTTGACCATATTGTTCTCCTCTACTACCTCTGATTATAGCTTCCTGCTGACCAATGTTTACGCCCCCCACAAACCATGGAGAAACGGATGCTTTCTTCTCTGAACTCAGAGACATTGAGGTCCCTAATGGCTGTGCTTGGTTGGTTTTCGGAGATTTCAATCTCACTCGCTCCCCCCAAGACAAAAATACAGATAACTTCGATAGGCCCCTCGCCAACAGATTCAATGACCCCTTCTTGAGCTTCCGCTCCTCGACAGGCTGTATATCTGGAGCAACAGAAGGGAAGAACCTACCCTCGCGCGCCTAGACAGAGCCTTCATCAATAATGAATTCTGCTCCAGATTTCCCAACTCATCCCTCTCCTCGCGACTGGGGACACACTCTGATCACACTCCTCTGCTTCTGTCTGTCCCTACATCCCTCCCAAAAATTCATATGTTCTGCTTTGAAAATTCTTGGCTGAAACACCCTGAGTTTCTCCCCTCGGTCCTTCCCGCCTGGTCGAACAACTGGACGGGTGCCACTGATGCTGCCGGTGCTCTGGTGGCACGGATCAAAGCAGTCAGGCACGCTGCGAAAAAGTGGGCGCGGAAAAACCACAGCCCACCAGCCATATACTATAACTGCTCTTTCCTAATTTTGCTCTTTGATTTGTTCGAGGAATGGAGAACTCTTTCTGCAGGTGAACGCTGCCTCCGGCAGCGATGTCGTGATCGTTTGGCCCTGTTCATCAGCCAGAGAGCCGCCTACTGGAAGCAACGTGGCAAGTTCCATGTCCTCAAAGAGGGGGACGCGAACACCAGGTTCTTTCAGGCCAGGGCGTCTGTGCGGGTGCGGCACAGCCAAATCCATCACCTGAAGGTCGATGGCGAGAGGCTGGTCACGCATGCCGACAAGGCGACGGCGCTCACAAGGTACTACACCGGCATCCTTGGGAGCGTGCTCGACACCTCCTGGGGATTCGATCTCCGAGCACTCTACGCAGGCACAGAGCAAGCAGACGCTGGCCCCCTGATCGCCCCCTTCTCTGAAGGCGGGGCGAAGCAGGAAGTCCGCGCCATGAACGCGAACAGCACCCGGGGCCCAGATGGCCTCGGCCCCAGCTTCTACGCCGCTGCGTGGGATGCGGTCAAAGGGTCTGTGGTGGCCTTCCTCCAGGCTACGAGACGTTGAACTGGAGCATATCAACCGGGCTGTCATCGTCCTCATCCCCAAAACAGTCCCTGCAATCACCCCCAATACGTTCCAAAAAGGTGTCCTTGCAAAACTGTCCAAAGGAAGATCCCGACCAAGATGCTCACAACAAGACTACAACAGCAAATACGTAAGCTGATTGACATCGACCAAACGGGGTTCATCCAAGGAAGATCCATCTCTGAAAACTTTGTCTATGCAACAAAGCTAGTGCAATGCTGCTACAAAAGGCATGCCCCTACACTAGTGGTCAAGTTGGACTTTGCTAAAGCCTTTGATTCAGTTAATTGGGAGAGTCTTGATGCTATCTTGCAAGTCCGCGGCTTCCCTGATGATTGGAGAGGCTAGATGAAACAGCTACTCACGAGCTCGCAGTCGGCTGTCATGGTCAATGGTATCCCTGGTCCATGGATCAAGTGCCGTAGGGGCCTCAAGCAGGGCGACGCCTTGTCTCCCTATCTGTTCTTGCTCGTGGCAGATGTTTTGCAGAGACTGATCAAAGTAGACAACAGTATCATGCACCCGCTCACTGATGGACCATGCCCCGTCCTACAGTACGCGGATGACACAATCATTCTCATTAGGGAGACTCCAGAAAATGCAGTCTGGCTGAAACGTGCCTTGGATTTCTCTGCAGCGACAGGGTTGACCATCAACTTCGGCAAAAGCACTGCCATCCCCATGCATATTCCAGATGAGATCTATGCAGAGATGCTGCAAACACTCCAATGCCGACAAGGACGTTTCCGGTCTACCTTGGTTTACCTCTCTCAAATGTCAAGCTGCGGTTGTCGGCCTTTGCTCCCCTGGTTGCTAAAGTAGATCGCTACCTAGCAGGCTAGAAAGCCACTCTCCTCTCTACTGCCGGGAGAGTGATTCTTATCAATAATGTTCTAGATGTCCTGCCTACATATGCAATGGGCGCTCTGCTGCTCCCTCCTGGGGTCCGCTCAACACTAGACGCTAAACGGAGAGCTTTCCTGTGGACGGCATCAGACAAAGCAAATGGAGCACAGTGTCTAGTGGCCTGGGAAAATGTCTGCCAATAGAGGGAAGATGGAGGGCCTGGGATAAAACGGCTCGACACGCAGAATGCCTGCTTATTGATGAAACTGATCCACCGGCTACACCATTCTGAAGGGTCTGCATGGGCGTCCTGGGCCAAAACACAGATTCGGTTAGATGACCTACAAGGGGGGCTGGTTCGAGCCCACTGGGAGGCGCTATGGGACCTGCTACCGGCTTACAGGCTGATCACCAGAGTGGACATAGGTGACGGCAAGGGGACGGCCTTCCAGGAGGATGTATGGCTAGGTGATTGCGCCCTAGCTGAGAGCCTCCCCGCCCTGCACAGTCACTTTGACAGGCAGCGAGCATCGGTCAGGGTGGTTATGATAGGGACACTGCGCTCTCAACTCCGGAACCGCCTAAGCCGTCAAGCTGAGGAAGAGTTGCAGAAGCTCAATCTGTGGCTACAGGATGTTGTGCTGAATGACTCGAATGATAACAGGACATGCTTTTTCGCAGACAGTAAGTCTCGCCTTCTGTCAGGACTGGTGTACAAAGCTTCAGTGCAAGGAGACGGAGACTGCCCAGCCTATCACTTCGTGTGGAGGAACATTGCAATACCAAGGGTGAAGTTCTTTGGCTGGTTGCTGACAGAAAGGTAGAATCAATTGCAAGAGCAATCTGAAACGCAAGCATGTGCTGCAAGATGACAACTGCCCCCATCTGTGGCCGAAGCTCCCGAAACTCCGGATCACATTATCTCGGACCGCTTTCGTTTGCCAAAGAGTTCGGAGGAAGATTGGGTGGCGACCGAGGACATCGCAACAAAGATAGCGCTTGTGGGAGACGACGGCGCCAAGAACCATGCCAAGAATGGCTCACTCATCTCTCCTTCTCCTTATTTGCTGGGAACTGTGGAAACATAGACATGATGTTGTGTTCAGCAAAGATGTTGCCTAACCACTCACGCCTAATTGCGGCCCGCAGCAGTCGCGCTAGACAATGGAGGTGCCGCCTCCCCAAGAACAATGATCGCCTCTCCTCTTTACGGTGTAATCAGCTACCTGTTTAAGTTGCCTCCCTCCCCCATGTAATATTTGCTTTATCCATGATGTAACCTTTGATGCACTTTGGGCCATGAGCGCCAGCCACCTACCGGCCTTGTCCAGCATCTGTGGCTTGCAATATATCAGGTGGGGGAGCTTCAAACCACCCCACCACCCCCCCCGCCGTTGATCTCAAAAAAAAATTGAACAAATTTCATTTCCATTTATGTTACTATTGAAGGAACTAAACAGCTCGTAAATAAGCTGAGTGGTGTCATCTCGGTGAAACCCCGACGACAAGAAAATCATTCAGAATTCCTTTCCGTGAAAGTAAACCATTGGTAAAAGTGGAATAGGATGTTCAAGGAGTTCTAGGATGAATTTACTGGAAATGGTTCAAACGATCAAAGGAATTTAAGGTTTATCCTAGATAAAACTTTCAATAAAGTGGAAAATGGCAATAAGCAAGCCAGTCTTGCATTTCACATAATTTCTTCCGCATACGTCCCCGCTATTTGTTGCTCATGGATTTTTCATCCTCAAGGCCGGACAACAGTATTTTCTTCGTCCCACACTCGTTTCCTCCCTCGTTAAAATCCCAAAGATTCGAAAGCAAGGCCCACAAATGAGTAAGGAACTCCCCACCATTTGCCAAATGCTGTATATGATCTCTTGCGTTTTTCGATGGAGCAATGTACAGTATCATCTCGGTCCGTAGATCTACCAAGACTTTCCAAAGACTGGCAGGACCTATTTCCTCCAAATGCTTCCCAAGCAAGATCCCCTTCACAAAAGTTCCCCGATGTCGTCGTAATAGCTATTTGAAACTTTTCATCTTTCTATACTTGCTTTCAAGTGACACCTCTTCCCGGAGGAACTCTAAGGCATCATTCCTTACTCCATGAAAGCACGCAAGAGTGTCCAAGTGATGGTCGAAGCGCCTGAACAAATGCCGCAAGTATGCACAAAGATCTTGACAAAGGATCTAGCAATGTAAAGGTCATTATCACTTATGCTTCTCTGTTCTCACTGTGATCGCCTGATGCACATGAATGATCTCGTAATACTCTGTTGCAATGTGCCAAATTAACATGGAGTTGGCATGATTTTCCTGTCTGCATGCCCATATAAGCCTATCTTGACCATTACGTCTCAAAGATGATGTTCCATTAGACAATTGACCAGCATTGCATTTCAGAGTTTGAACAACTGCTAACTTCACATTGTCGGACAACCTAATGTGGTCTGGCCCTTTAATACCTGGGTTACTAATACCTCTCGAGAAGGATGTTGCCTGGCACTGAAGAATCTTTTCAGAGATACACCAAGACAGAGTTCCTATCACATCATGTATGAATGATCGGCGGTGTAAATCCTTGAGTAATGAGAGTTGACCAATCTTATTTTGCCACCGTCCAAATAACTGCGGAAGCCTATCCCAGAACAGGCAACCAATGTCACAAGTGCCGCCTAAAGGAGACTCAAGCTGACAAATAGATCGTAGCTTAGCCCAATCGGATGACAAATAAACATACAGTTGTAGTAGCTCTAGTGCCAGAAGTAGCCCCATGAATACTTTACTAAGCCCTTGTTTAGATTGCAAATAACTTGCAATTCTAAACACTGTAGCGTTTCGTTTGTATTTGGCAAATATTGTCCAATCGTGGCCTAACTAGACTCAAAAATTCATCTCGTGATTTACAACTAAACTGTGTAATTAGTTATTTTTTTTACTTACATTTAATGCTCCATACATGTGTGTTAACACTGGATTTTGGTAAAAAGCCAATGACAGGTGGGCCGATTCGGTAAAGTCTATGAGAAAGCGTAAATCCAACGCTTCGGCAAATGAGCGTGCGGTCGGCTAACTTTGAGCTATTCGGCAAGCGTATGTGCAATTGACTCGGGTGATTCGGCAAGCGTTGGTGCGGTCGGCTATCCTTGAAGACAGTGGCTCCATTCGGGAAGCAAAAGGTGGCGAGCAAGAAGCCGAATAGAAGGAGAAAAGCGTGATGATCAAGGACTCCGAGGAGAATTATAGCAAGAGTCTCGCCATACTTTTGAGTTACCTTTAACATATTGTGTGCGTCGTAATCTCTTAGGATTCATGTTATGTCCAGGTATAAATATAGACCCTCGACCATTGTAAAGATATACACAATCAAATCAATACAACCGCCCCGTGCCACGCTTCGAGTCCCTTTTGTCGTGTCGCCGAAGTTCTTCGAGAGGAGCCAATCGATCCGTCGACCTCCGTAAGTTCCGCAACCTTGCTATCATATCTAGTATCATGCGGTGGATTTAGATCTTGATGCAAGTAGTCTTGTTCGTCTCGATGGGATGGCCGTGCGGCAAAAGCGTCTACTTGATGATCAAGAAGTCTTTGCTTATGTTTTGTCTATCTCGACTAGATGGCCGTGCGGCAAAGCGCCCGCTTGATAGCTTAGCGAGGCAAGATAGTTATCGATTCTTGGTTAGGTCGTGAGTCGTGCGGCAGGCTAGGATCTGTTCAAGGATTAGTTATCGGCTCTATTAGATTTGGCAAGATCTAGTAGATTCATTAAGATATCACGTGTTGCATGACTTTAATATTTTAGTTATTTGTGACACTCTTTTGCCCAATCTAGATTTGATCGGTTTCGCTTCTTATTTTATAGATCTATTTGCTCTCTAACGTTCTTTACTCTTATATTATCATGATAAATAGATCGTATGCTTACATAGCCGAATTGGATCAATCTAGATTGTTACATGTTGCGGGTTCTTGCATGTTAGAAGCGCTTAGACTTTGACAGATCGGGTATCGTGCGGCGGATGCAGGTCTTTGATTAGTTTAGTCGTGATAATGTGTATGTTCCTTCTTCATGGACCCCGAGTCGGCTTTGTATTGCCGAGCTTGGTTATGCTTCAATTCATAGTTAACTATTCACTTGTTCAAACATGTCTTCTTCCACATGCATGTTCGGTAATCAATACGCTACGTGTTTCACCTTCATATTAGCCGAATGAATCGTATGCATGATTGGCGCATGCCTCTATAGCCGTATGTCGTCGTAAGTGGCTTCAGGGCGTATATACGAAACTGCCCGGTCTCATCCGACACGCCCGATTTTGTATTTAACAGCTTTGTCCCTTGTCGGTTTTTTCAGTCAAACCGACCGGCACGCTCCGGATCTCTAAACCGTGCGGCTGTCCGATTGAAGTCACGCTTTTCGGCTTGCTTTGTGTGCTTGGCGCAGGTGCAGATTTTGTGCCAACACACTTTTTTTTGGCACGCCCGGTGGGACAATCCCCCGATTCAAGATGTCGGACGTCAATAACAATCATGTTCTCGACGTGACGCCGGATGAATTGCCGCACCAAATGAGAGCAACAAAGGAGCAAGCATGCGAGCAATATAAGCATAAATGCTTAATGTCCTTCTCCAAGAACAAGAGCAACAAGGTTTTTCGTAAGGGCCATTGCCAAGGGTTCTTCTTGCACATCAAACTGATTGCTCAAGAGGAAGAAGCTCAAAAGGTATCGATTTGGTCCATAAAGCCTTGGCGTATACCATCGAACCACAACACAGCCTTTCTAAATACTTTCCGAGTAATCATGGCTAATACTTTCGGCCAACAGTGATAAGTATTTTGAAGATGGTGTGGGACCAATTCGTGGACCAGTGCTTTTCAATATTCCAAAATATCAAGAGAAGCAACCTGAAGATACAGAACATCCGGGATTAACAAAGATGAAGTAGAGACTCATGAAAAGCAACCACCTCCTACTTATGGCCAAGTGACGTTTGGCACTACCGAAAGAGTACCGCAATCTGCGTACAAGATATCTCCAAATCAAACAGGTTACAAAGGAACATGTATGGGGATGGATATCATGAGTTCACTAACTATACCGCTCTAGATGCTCTACCGAATCCGTGATATAGAAGTGCAAACAGAATGCCATCCGGAGGACAGCACGTGGAACTCCGAAGACGCATACATTGACATAATCATGCAAAGGATGGCTGATATGATGCAACATCAGTTCGGCCTAAAGCCAAAGAATCAGTCCTATTCATACAAGTCTGCGTGCACCAGAAATGGTATAACAGGGTTGCACTACCAAAGAAGGGTGAAGCCACCAACGGACTTGACCAAATTTTCTCGGTCGATGATACAAGTACCACAGAGCATATTAGCCGATACCGATACAAATTTGGGGAAGCATCCACGCATTTAAGCTTGAGGGTTCGGTATTTTCCATTATCTCTCACAGGCCCAAATTTTCACCTGGTTTACTTCTCCACCGATTCTATTGGTACCGGGCAGAACTTGAACAGAAGTTTCATGCTTATTTCTTCACCGAACTACCTGAAAAGAAGCCGGGTAGACCTTACCGCTTGAGGCGTAAAGCTAATGAGACACCACAAGAATATCTTCGCAGATTCAGAGAAACTAAGAGTCTTTGCTTCTCGCTGAATTTACCGCACGATCGCTTGCCCGATAGCAATAGCAGGGATGCCGCCGAATGTCGTGGAAAAAGTCGTTTCGGCATGGAATTTGATGATCTCGGTCAACTCGCCGTAGATTAGCTGTCATGAGTAATCAGGCTCGTGGTTTCGTAAGGGATAATCGCTATCGAAGGGTAATGTTGCTAGTGAGATGTATCGAGAGTTTCCTGGAAGAAGCAACCGAGTACGAGGATGAGGATGAAATAGTCGCAAATGAGTTGACTTGGGACAAGGAGCCTACCCAAGTAAGTCAGCGGTGGCTGGCTGAAACAACAAAAAAGGGGACTTACGATTTTGATGTCTCCAAATCGATATGCTTTTTGATCTGTTGGTGAGGGAAGGACGCATCAAGCTACCGAGGGGCATCCCATGCTACGCCCGAAGGAGTGAAAGACAAGAGATATTGTGGTTATCATAACACTAATTCTCACTCCATCAATGATTGCCGAGTGTTCGAGTTCGGATTCGAAGGCAATTCAAGAGGGGCATCTGAAATTTGATGGCAAGATGAAGATTGATGGCAAACCTTTCCCTCGAACATGATTTCTTTCTCTGTAGGAATGGTCTCTGCAGATGACCCTAAAAGCAAGGGAAAGATGAAAGTGTTGACATCGAAAAGAGCTAAGAAAAGTGGCACTGTAGACCCCAACCGGCAGATCATTGCTGAAGAATTGAAAGAGAAAGTTCGGTTCAAAAATAGCCGAACCGAGAAAGGTGAAACGCCCGCACCAAGGGTGACATCACGAATCTTGCTGAATAAATGGCGAGGGCAGCAAAGAGCAAGAATATTATGAAGAACGAAAGTTCTTAGAAGAACGGTGGAGATATGAAGAAGAAATGTATCACCGAGAACAAGAAGAACACATGAGGGAACTAGAACAGTCTCATTGGGGTTGTTCATTCTTTAAGCATTGTTGGAATGAAGGCTTGAAGTCTGCCTCGATAGAAACAATTGCCCGTAATGCAAAGTGATCAAGATTATGGCTACAGTGCGCCTCGAGTCAACCGCCGACCAGTCCATGAAAGACTTGGAATTCAATTTCGAGGACGACGATCGCGATAAAATTAAAATGACTTTGATCATCGGAGGAAGAGATTCGCGGATCAGCATTGGGTTCATCCCGAAGAGTACGATGAGGAAGGAAATACTCATGGATATAGATGGCGTAAAAGGGCAATGGTGCCCACCAGGGTTGAGGAAAAGTCGGAAGAGGAGAGTGCAAATTTAAGAAACAAAGAGTCGGAACAAGCCGCCGCAGAAGAAAAGAAGGAATGGCGCCCAAAGAAGAAATCCGATGAGAAGGGTCCTTCGGGTGATGCATGCATGGCTTTCTTCCTCCCATCGAAATTCATAGCTCCCGACAATCAAGAAGTACAAGAAGAGATTTACTCGATTTTGATGAAAGTGAGTTTCGTGATCTAATGGCTCACCTTATACTAACACAACAAGCAACTTTTGACAAGCCGGCCAAACATCGCCACTTGAAACCGCTTTACTTGAAAGGATACGTCAATGGGAAGCCTCGACCAAGATGTTTGTTGATGGAGGAGTCTGCTATCAATATAATGCCGTATTCCACGCTCGTAAAGCTCGGGATGACGGATGAAGATTTGCTTAAAACCGACATGATCCTTAGAGACTTTGTCGGCAATCCTTCTAACACTCGAGGAGCCGTGCATGTTGAGTTGATGATTGGGTCTAAAACCCCGATCACTACGTTCTTTGTCATTGACGGCAAGGGGGCATACAGTTTGCTTCTTGGGAGAGACTGGATTCATGCTAATTGCTCGTATTCCTTCAACCATGCACCAAATCCTTATTCAATGGATAGGGGATGACGTGGAGATCATACATGCCGATGATTCGGTAAGTGTGGCTGCTTCGAGCCGCCCTCTGGGAATATGATGGTGTTGATTGTTTCTCCGGCAAAGTATGGAAAGAAGGTCCCGTTAATGTATTCAACAAGGATCAACAAATGATCCAAGCAAATCGGCTCGAACAAAGAATTTTTGAATGGGTAACCCAATCGATGGCAACAAAGGAAAGTTGGGACACGGTTTTATGTCGGCCGACAAGCTAGAAGAGATAAATGTTGGTGATGATTCCAAATCAAGGCCGATGTACATCGCTGCAAATTTGAATCCGAATATAGAGAACAAATAGTAAGTCTTCTTAAGGAGTTTAAAGATTGCTTTGCTTGGGATTATACAGATGCCCCTGGACTAGATCGTTCTATTGTTGAACATCGATTACCTATTAAGTCGGGTATCGACCCTATAAACAACCTCCAAGGAAAATCTATAAAGAAGAGGTAATCGGCCGATGTGAAGAAGGAGATTGAAAGGCTATTGGAAGCAAACTTCATTCGGCCGTGCAGTACGCATTGGATTTCGAATATAGTTCCTGCTTTACAAGAAGAATGGGAAGATGAGAGTCTGTATAGACTTCGAGATCTTAACAAGGCCACTCCAATGGATGGGTATCCGATGCCAATTGCCGATTTGTTAGTAGACGCAGCAGCCGGGTATGAAGTCATTAGTTTTATGGATGGTAATGCTGGCTATAATCGGATCTTCATGGCAATAGAAGATGTTTCAAAAACGGCTTTTAGATGCCCCGGCCACATTGGTTTATTTGAATGGATTGTAATGACGTTTGGATTGAAGAATGCCGGTGCAACTTATCAAAGAGCCATGAATTACATATTTCATGAGTTGATCGGCAAAATTGTGGAGATCTACATTGATGATGTAGTAGTCAAATCTGAAGACTATGAGAGACACTTAGCTGATCTAAGAAGAACTTTGGAATGCACTAGAAAACATGGTTTGAAGATGAATCCAAACAAATGTGCTTTCGGAGTGTCAGCTGGTGAGTTCTTGGGATTCCTTATTCATAAAGGAGGAATTGAAGTTGGAAAGAAGAGCATGGAAGCAATAGATAAAGTTGTTCCCCAACTAATCTCACAGAATTACAGTCCCGCTTGGCAAGATCAATTTCGTAAGAAGGTTCATTTCAATTTATCGAGAGAGGATCTTGCCCTTTTCTCCATTATTGAAGCTCAAGAAGAATCAAGAATTTGTATGGGGTGACGTGCAACAAAAAGGCTTTTGATGAAATTAAAGAATACATGAAGGCACCACCAGTTTTGGTACCTCCACAACTTAACAAGCCTTTCAAGTTGTACGTGGCGGCCGATACCCTAACGATAGGATCGGCCCTCATGCAAGAGTATGAAGGGAAGGAGCGAGTCATAGCTTATCTTAGCCGAAAGTCTGTTAGACCCGAGACAAGATATTCGGCTATGGAAAAATTGTGCTTGTGTGTGTATTACTCATGTACTAAGCTTCGGCATTATTTATTAAAAGCTGAATGCGTGATTATTTCAAGTCATGATGTGATCAAGCATATGTTGTCAATGCCAATTTTAAATGGAAGAATTGGCAAATGGATTTTGGCTTTATCGAATTTGATTTAAAATACGAATCGGCAAAAAAGCAAAGAAGGGTCAAATTATTGCTGATTTTATTACGCAACATTATGACCTTAGCAACAAATATAGTAGGCATTGTACCTTGGACTCTATTTTTCGATGGTTCATCCTGCAAAGAAAGGTGGGGGCGCCGGCATTCTATTAGTTTCTCCACGGGGAATAACTTTTGAGTATGCTATTCCCATTGAATTTCATGTGACTAACAATCAAGCGGTATGAAGCATTGCTTAGAGGGCTTCGGCTTCTTGTAGAGATAAAAGCCGTCGCTTGTTGAAATCTTTGGAGACTCGAGCTGGTGATCAACCAGTTTGATTGGCCAATATGAGTGTAAGAATGACGCGCTAAGAGAATACTATGAGGAATGTCGGAACTTTTAAAAAGCTTTCGGTAGCAACTTTGCATCATATCCCTAGGGAGCATAATGAAGAAGCAAATAGGTTGGCCCAAACTGCTTCGGATATCGTGAAAATCAAGAAGTCTTCACTATAGAAGAGAATATTCCAGATGCTGATCAGGTGGTTGGCGATTGGAGACATGAAATCATCAAATATCTGAAGGATCCATCGCAGAGAGTTACCCGAAAACTCAGGTACAAAGCCCTTAAGTTCGTTCTTCTCAATGATCACTTGTATTACAAATCTATAGATGGAGTATTGCTCAAGTGTCTAAGCCAAGAAGAGGCCGAAAGATGATGTACGAAGTGCATGAAGGATTATGTGGTGCACATCAATCGCCTTACCGGATGAAATGGATAATTCGGAGAACTGGTTATTTTTGGCCAACTATGCCGGGAAGATTGCTTTGACTATTATAAAGGATGTTATGATTGTCAAAAATTTGGCAATATTCAAAAGGCTCCAAATCTTCTATGAACCCAATAATCAAGCCATGGCCATTTAGAGGATGGGGCATAGATTTGATTGGTCGATACATCCTCCTTCGAGCAAAGGGCATAAGTTTGTGCTCCCGGCCACGATTATTTTACTAAATGGGTCGAAGCCATTCCTTTGAAGAAAGTTACATCGAAAAATATGATCAGTTTTTTGTTAAAGAGCATATAATTTATAGGTTTGGAATCCCTCAAACTATAACAACCGATCAAGGAACCCGGTTTACTTCTTCGAATTTTGCGACTTTGCCAAGACATGGGGATCAAGCTGTATAATTCTTCTCCTTATTATGCACAAGCCAATGGGCAAGCGTAAGCATCCAATAAGATTATGATCAAGATCATTCAAAAGAAGATTAATGAGAAACCGAAGAGATGGCATTTGGTTCTCAATGAAGCATTGTGGGCTTATCGGATGGCTTGTCATGGGTCAACTCGAACATCTCCTTATGAATTGGTTTACGGGCATCATGTTTGTTTTACCATGGGAATTGCAATCGGGTTCAAGAAGAGTTATGTTGCAAAAAAAAAGATTTGGAAAAAGAAGATTATACAAATTTGATGATAGATGAATTGAAGATTTACATTTCATTCGTCTCAAGGCATTAGAAAATATTGAGAAGAATAAAATACGTGTTGCTCGATATTATAACAAGAAAGTTAGAGAAAAGCAATTCTTGAAGGTGACCTGGTTTGGAAAACTATATCGCCGATTGGATCGAAAGACAGGGGCATTCGGCAAGTGGTCTCCAAATTGGGAAGGGCCCTTTCGGGTAGAAAGATGCGTGCCTGGCAATGCATATATTTTGAAGACTTTGTTTGGGGAAGAATTTACCGAGCTATCAACGGACGATATCTTAAAAAATATTACCCCAAAGATCGGGTTGGTTCGTAAAGAGAACTTGGATCAAACAAATGATGAGATAACATCGCCTTTAGTGAAAAAAATGCGAAGTTGGTAAATAGCCGATACGATTCGTGTCGCCTTCAAAAATATAACCGAATGATCTTATGTTGACCTCAACGTTCGACCGGGTTGGTTTATCGGGAAAAAGAGAAAGATGAAATCCTGAATGATACTTTGCTTTCGCTGACTCGTCAAATCGTTTGTGGCGTAAGACTAAGATCTAATCGACTAAAGTGATGTCACCGCATTCGGGAAAATCACTCAAGAACTGTTTCAATCGAGAGAACACCAAGGCATTCATTTGGCGATCAACACAAGATCATAAACAAGACACATTCTCGAAGATGATTTCATTATTCACGTATCAATCCCTAGTTACAAACTACTCCCGAACAACTTATTAAGAACAGATTGGGGATTGGTGGATTCGGCAAGGGCGTAGCATGGTCCCCGTAGAGCTCCAATGCCTCCTCGATGTCCTCCACCTCGTGAGGATGACCTTCGCAAATCCAACGGCCCGAACAGAATAGTCCTCATTGGTGCGAGAAGACATCGCCGCCAAAGCCGAGGGACACGCCAAGGTGGACACCTTGGATGACGGCCTGATCAACACGGCCATCCATGGCGTCCAGGCGTGCCTCGGGAGTTTCTCCCCGGGCATTCACCTTGTCGGCCGCCCGGTCGTCGCTGCCTTCAACCGATCGTTCTCCCGCAGAGAGCGCTGAAAAGATAAAAAAGATAATCAGTACAGCGAAGGGGATTGAGAAAAAGAAATCTATGTGAGAATGCCGAACCAGTGATGGCATCGCAGAATCGCTTGCGCTGATCCTCCCATTCGGCTTGCGCGATGCCAAACTGCTTGGAGACGTCGCCCAGCTCGGTCCGGGCTTCATCCCTTTCCTTGCGGAACCGAGCGCCTCCTCATGACTGTACAAAGGGTCCTCGCCCTCGATTCCGCCGGACCCCAAGGGTTGGCGTTGTATGAGTTGTCGGACTCGGAAGAGCTCGACGAACTCGAGGAGCCGGAGACACACACCGGTTGGCTGGAAGTGCCGGTTGAGTCACCTCCATCGGGGGAAGAAGGTGAGACTGGTTGATGATGACCCTCGCCCTAAGCAGATGAAGAAAACCAAGGTTAGGGGAGATGAACAAAGCAAGAACACGCAAAGGCGGCAGATTAATCTCACCCATGGCGTTGCCGACGTCGCGGCCTGCTCCCTCCGGCTTCTCCCTCAGCAGGGCGTTTTCCATGGTCACCGGCGCTCGACATTGGTGGATTGGAGGTGGGGTTTTCTTCCTGAGGATTTCGGCGAGAAAATGAGAGGATGATGATGAATGCTAACCGGCGATGGTGGTAGAAGCCGGAAGAGGGCTTTATTTATAGGCCAGAATAGAGTTCGTGGCGCACGACTCGGAGTATACCAAACGACAAAGTAGGGTTTACTTCTCTTTTGGGCCGTTACCGGACTGGGCCAAGCTCGGCTAAATCGAAAGCGACGGTTCAGAAGAATCGGCTAATCCTCTGATCGGGAAATCCAGAATGATGGCCGTATGTCCATTCGGGAAGCTTAAGAACATTCGGCTATGTCATCAGTCAAACAAGAATGGAAAAGACCAAAGCACAACAAAGAATACAATTGTTTAAGAAATCACAGTGTGTTACAAGCCGAATGTTTTACTCATTTAAGAACAGTTTGATTGCGTCTATGATATCATCCCTAATTCGGCTGACTTCTTCTAGCACCTTCTTGTCATCGTCTTCAGAACTCTGGATTCTGGTAAGCCTGGTTTTGATCTGCTGATGCTCCTTGATGACAGATGATATCTTTGTCTTGGCTGCATCTATGGAGTTCGGCAAGCTGGCAATTTTATCTTTGTGAGATTGGATTCTCACATTCAATTGAGCTTCCAACCTGGCCTTTTCCTCCTCCATGGCTACCAGTTCAGGTTCCAGAGTTACCAAAGACTGCTTAGCAGCCTGGATCTGAGAGTGCAATTCTTTAACTTGATGCTTTTTCGTCAGATTATCATTTTGCAGAGCGGCTCTAGAAGCTATATTCCTGTTTGCTCTCCTGACCTTGCCAAGGTGATCATCAAGATGAGTTGCGCATTCTAGGGAGACCTTGAGAGTTGGAGGGATGTCTTGATCAATAAGCTCAACCAGTTCTCTTATCCGGGTCTGCATCTTGGACAAGAGCATTTATATCTTTGGCCAAGAAGAGGGATATCTCCTTTAGCCGAGCTTGGTTCTCTCTGCCGATAACCTCTCGGCCGAGAAGTAGCTTCTTCACCTCCCTCATTAATGTACTCTTCAATGGTGAAAGAGTAGGCGACAAATGGGCTTAGCATCATCCTTTAAAAAGGAGAACCATTAGCCGATTGATCAAGATTATTTGAGAAGATCAATAAAATAAAGTATTACTTTTTGTGCGTAAGCTTCTTCAAAGTTGATTCCTGTCCCCGGCTTGATTGAGGGCTTAGCTGAATGCCCGAGAAGGTGAACTTGAAGCCCGATGAGGGGAAGATCCTTCCGCTATGTCATCCAAGATATCATCCGAAAATAAGCAATGAGGTGCAAAGTGCAGTAGATAAACCTTGGCGTAGGGAAGAAGAGAAAATGTGTAGAAAACATTACCAATATGACCAATAGCCTTGTGAATTTCTGCACTATCAATAGAAGCATGAGGAGGAGATTCTTCTACCATTTTATCCAGGGATGGTCCGCTTCGAGTATCAAGTGGCAAAAATCAGTTCATTTGGTGCAAAAAGGGGAACAATCGCTTAAGAAGGTAATTACCTGTATGGCCAAGTGGACTCTTGAATTTCTGCATCCTCCTCTTGAGTTTCAACATCTTCGGAGCCTCGAGAAGATGTTTCAAGAATTCTCAACACATTGGCTGAGTTTGAAGGCCTGACCTGTGGCTGAAGGAAAGCATATAATAGGTAAAATAAGCCCCGTCATGGTTCAGAACAAAACTGGCCGAGGGTGTACCTTGGGAGAGAGCTTAGCTTTCTTGGATCTTGTTCTTCTGGGCACATTAATATCTCTCGCTTGATCCAAAGAATAGCTTTCCTCTTGCCTTCTCCTTTTTTGAAGAAGCTGTACCCGAGAGCTACCGGTGTTTTCATGAGGATTGCCGGGGATGGAGCATTAAAACCTAAGGCGGGGATGGGTCCAAATTTTGGTAATATTGGACTATTTGTGAAGGAGGGGTAGGCTCGGGATCCCGCGAAAAACAAGACAATACTGAAATTAAAAACAAAATCGAAAAAAGAGGTAACTGTGAGTATGAAGAAAGTTACCTCACTGTCAGAACCGAATTGAGCATACAAATCTTGACACAAAGGGTGCACTGGCATGTTAAAAATATGAGCACGCCATTCTTGCCACCAAGAGGAAAACAAAGGATGGGCAGCTTCTATTAATCCCAAAGGTAAGGGCATGAATTCTGGCAGATCCCATCCAAGCTCAAAAACCCTTTTGGCCTCCATTTCATCTCCTATTTTCTCTCTGGGCCTTATGATGGTTGAGAAAAACAGTCTTGGGGGCAGTTGCCCACCCCCAATTGCCTGGCAAACATGTTTGGGTTGTAAAATTCATAGGAAGGATTCAAAAACCTCCCATGATGAAACTTCTGGCGGCAAGACACGGGGCTTAATGAAAGAATTGAAGATCTTTGTGGCAACCCCATGCGAGCAGCCAGGACTCATAGCTAAATTTGCAAGGCAGAGTCAAAGTGTCACTCTCTCTATAAAGGGAGCCATATCACATGATTGAAGCCCTTAAAGAATAGCTTGAATAGATGGCCAAGATCTATATCAATGGTGATGGCAGCTTTGCTTCTCCATAAGTTTGACAGGCTTTCTCTTTCATTTGGCCATCCTCATCATCATTGACAGAAGGAAAACCCAAAGTGTTAAGGTCCACGGAGACTATCCGGTGCATGTACAATTGTAGCCACATCCGCACAAACCACCGGGGACCATTTACACAATGAATTTCCCCATGTTGACGCATCCGAACAATGATCCGATGCATCATGTGATAGACAGCTCCTAGAAGATATTTGCCCGCAGGGAATTAAAGTTCCTGCAGCCAGCTCCCTCGGCCATTACCATGTGATTGAGAGTTGGCTCATTGGATTTGCCACAAAAGATGAATCTGCATAGCCACATGTTTAAAAAGGCCTTATATTCTTTGTCGATCCACAGACACCGGTTGACATATACGTTTTGATGTACTTGGTCCATCCACTTCCAGTTTGACCGCCTTCCGGTTGCTATTGTGCTTATATTTGGAAGGGTATACTGGCTCTGTCACATTAAGGCCGGTCATCATGAATATGTCGGCCAAAGTAAAAGACATTGGGCCATGACCAAAAATGAAACCATTGGTAGCATCGGACCCGAGAAGTGGGAAGTCTGCTATCGAAGAGAATCATTCCGAGGTGTTCCCGAAAGGGATAACTCTAAGCAATCTTTGGATATCCCGGGAGTCCCAAAGGATCGCTACTCTTGTTCAACATCCTTTGGTACCACTGCCGCCATCCAAAGATCGGAGGGAAAGGCCAGGTTTTGAAAGTGCTTGGCCATCTGTTTGGAGGGGCAATTCCAGATTTAAAGGGGATCCTCGAAGTTTCTTTCTCCACAAATTCGATTGGGTTGGAATCTCCCATCGGACCCAAAAAAGTACGAATCAGGATTGGGGGCATAAGGGATCAAAAATCCGTCCTTGTACTCCTTCAAAAAGATAATACGGCCGAAAGAGAATCAGAAGAGATGAAAGATCAAAGAAAAATTTGCCGAATACATGAAAGGAATCAAAAATACCTCTGGAACTCCATCAAGGGTCGCCATTGGGGATTAAAAGTAGGATCGAATCTAGAACGAAGAAGAGTCGATTTTGAGTGGCGGCTACGGAGTTGAACAGTGTTGACCTAAATGAGAAAAGAGTTCAGTTCAATTCCGAATAAAATTACTTTTATCCCGAAATTGAGGGGGCATGTGTTAACACCGGATTTTGGTAAAAAGCCAATGACAAAATGGGCCGATTCGGTAAAGTCTATGAGAAAGCGTAAATCCAACGCGTTCGGCAAATGAGCGTGCGGTCGGCTAACTTTGAGCTATTCGGCAAGCGTATGTGCAATTGACTCGGGTGATTCGGCAAGCGTTGGTGGGTCGGCTATCCTTGAAGACAAGTGGCTCCATTCGGGAAGCAAAAGGTGGCGAGCAAGAAGCCGAATAGAAGGAGAAAAGCGTGATGATCAAGGACTCCGAGGAGAATTATAGCAAGAGTCTCGCCATACTTTTGAGTTACCTTTAACATATTGTGTGCGTCGTAATCTCTTAGGATTCATGTTATGTCCAGGGTATAAATATAGACCCTCGACCATTGTAAAGATATACACAATCAAATCAATACAATCGGCCCCGTGCCACGTTTGAGTCCCTTTTGTCGTGTCGCCGAAGTTCTTCGAGAGGAGCCAATCGATCCGTCGACCTCCGTAAGTTCCGGCAACCTTGCTATCATGTCTAGTATCATGCGGTGGATTTAGATCTTGATGCAAGTAGTCTTGTTCGCCTCGATGGGATGGCCGCGGCGGCAAAGCGCTACTTGATGATCAAGAAGTCTTTGCTTATGTTTTGTCTATCTCGACTAGATGGCCGTGCGGCGGCAGGCGTCCGCTTGATAGCTTAGCGAGGCAAGATAGTTATCGATTCTTGGTTAGATCGTGAGTCGTGCGGCGGCAAAGCTAGGATCTGGTTCAAGGATTAGTTATCGGCTCTATTAGATTTGGCAAGATCTAGTAGATTCATTAAGATATCATGTGTTGCATGACTTTAATATTTTAGTTATTTGTGACACTCTTTTTGCCCAATCTAGATTTGATCGGTTTCGGCTTCTTATTTTATAGATCTATTTGCTCTCTAACGTTCTTTACTCTTATATTATCATGATAAATAGATCGTATGCTTACATAGCCGAATTGGATCAATCTAGATTGTTACATGTTGCGGGTTCTTGCATGTTAGAAGCAGTTAGACTTTGACAGGATCGGGTATCGTGCGGCAGATGCAGGTCTTTGATTAGTTTAGTCGTGATAATGTGTATGTTCCTTCTTCATGGACCCCGAGTCGGCTGTACTGCCGAGCTTGGTTATGCTTCAATTCATAGTTAACTATTCACTTGTTCAAACATGTCTTCTTCCACATGCATGTTCGGTAATCAATACGCTACGTGTTTCACCTTCATATTAGCCGAATGAATCGTATGCATGATTGGCGCATGGCTTCTATAGCTGTATGTCGTCGTAAGTGGCTTCGAGGGCCGTATATACGGAACTGCGGTCTCATCCGACACGTTCCGATTTTGTATTTAACAGCTTTCTTTGTCCCTTGTCGGGTTTTTTCAGGTCAAACCGACCGGCACGCTCCGATCTCTAAACCGTGCGGCTGTCCGATTGAAGTCACGCTTTTCGGCTTGCTGTGTGCTTGGCGCAGGTGCAGATTTTGTGCCAACAATGTGGGTATAAATTGATGTGATGGAGAGAGAGTGGAAAAACTTGCGCAAATTTGGTGAATCTGAACAAGGCCTAACATTTTTGTGCTTTAAAATTGACCACAGTATTGCATAACAATAAATGACTGATTTAATGATACTTAGGATTATGATAGGTTTACCCAATCTAGTGTTGAAGGAAGCAGAGCTGGTAAACATGTGATCATGAGCAAAAACCAATTCTGCCTCAATCACCCGATATGTAGTTCTGTAATTCTCTTGTACATTCAACAGCAGTCCATGAAAAATAAGGTCATGAGTTTTTTGAAGCTTGGACTCAGGACAAGGAACCCCAAAGAAACGCCTCCTTAACAGCTGAAATAAGGCGAAGGAAAGGGACAGCTCCTTCAATTGTACATTGATCCCACGATCAAGCCAGATGTCGCTGACAGTTATCTTATCACCTACCAACGGAGACCTTCTTAGTCTGTGACTTGGTACACTTCTCCAAGATACAAGGTAGTTGTAGCCGTCTAGAGTGACAGGATCGTAACTTGTAGTCCTTTTGTGCTCATGCTTCATATACTCTGCAAGATACAGGCTTCGGTCGTCTGAGAAACTACTAGCTGTCTTACTCGCATAAATCCTTCCAACATTTAGAGATAGAGTAAATACTAGTAAGAAACTATAAACCAAATCCAGGAATTTTTCGAGTTTTAAATGAACCTTAAGCATAGCAAAGAAGTTAATCACATACAAAAGTTGCTGAACAAAATGCCTCCAGTACTGCTTGTTGTCTTCTATGACATAGGCCGTCATACTATTTGTACCACCAAGAGGCAAGAGCCACGAGCAAAGCAACAGACCAAATATGAAACAACTCACTATTAACTGAAGACAACTGCATAAGACCAAGAGTGTAGAGCACCACAGAGGGTGTTGTAGAGTAAGCAAGCCAGAGCAAGTATTTGATGAGTGAATTGTGGCAACAACGTCTCCACCAGCCAAATATAACCTGAATGGCAAAAAGTACTATTGAAAGAGGCACAAGAACTTCAGTTTGGGTCATGACCCCTCTCTCGCTGCGCAACCAGAACATGAAAGCATCCCATTCCTGTGTCATGTTCTTTTGCAACCCATTTAGTTGCATTACATCCGCTCTGGCCATACTTGTTCGCCCAGGCTGGATCCTGTGTATTAACAAGATCAAATCTCTGAACAGAAAAAATTTCACTCCACTGCCATTTAAATTGAGGAAATAAGATCTTCGATTCGATAAATAATAGCAAAGAATTGTAAAATTTCAGTCACCATGTTACTTATATTAGCAACAAATGAAAAGCTGAACTGCAACAGCTAGATCAAGTAATCCTTTTATTTCATAGAAATAACAAAAAAATGTGTTGCGTGTCAAGAGAAGTGTGCATACCTTGAAATGGAAGTTCAAGAGGTATGGTTAGGAGATGCAGTGTAGCATTAGGCCAGTCTCAATGGGAGTTTCATTTCACTGTTTCCAAGACTGCCACGTCAGCTTTACAGAGTTAGACTGAGAAATGAAACTGGCTCTCTCAATGGGGTATTTCATTTCACTGTTTCATAGACATCCTACAGCATTTAATGAATGCATGGCATTGTGATCCAATGTACCAAGTAAATTATAGAGCCATTTATCTAAACTGAACGTTGCTATGGTGAACTGCAACCTAAAGTGACTAAACTGCAACCAAAGTGAACCAAAGTGACTAAACTGCAACCGAAAGGGAATTTATCTTGCAAAATACAGATAAACAGACTTATCCTCTGTCAAATAAAAGGGAATTTATCTCGCAAAGATCTGAATATTCAGAAATATTCAGCCCGCCATCTGAATATTCAGAAACTAGCTACTGCTGAAACAAGAAGGCATCAGGTTGACACATGCAGGTAAGTGTTCTTCAACATTCCACCTGTGAAGCCATGTCAGTCTTGTCCAGCAAAAATGTAGTGCTCATGTAGCAGTACGACACACACCCTTGACTTCATCATGCAGAGAACAATGAAATGCTGAAACCAAATTTCCCATCAGCTATTGCTATCATTCTATCATTTCAGGACTTAGTAAGGTTCAGACAACAGCAGAAAACTACACATACTCATACTCATTCTATCATTCTCATTCAGAAACATGAAACCAACGGCATTTCAGATTCTTCATCACTATCTGAAAGATGCAGAGGGCTAGCTAGTAGTTGCCCTGCTGAAGGACTGGGAAACTAACGCGAGAAGAAGTGCAGGCCAGAAATCCGGTGTGGCGGTTCGCTGCAATGCTTCCGCCGGATCTAGGCCAGGAACCATCAAAAGATGGTGGCGGTGGCTGCAAAGGCAAAGGGAATCCCGCTAGCTGATGGTGGCGCACCTGGCGGGAACGGATCTGGAGCGCTCGGAGGAGAGGGAGATGAAGTAGACTTGCTGGCACCCTTCTTGCTGCGACGTGAAGTTGCAGTCCTCACCGCTCCGTCGCCCGCCATCTCGCCTTCGTCGTTGTCGGGCAGGACGCCCTGCCAAATGACGCTCCTAGCGGAGCGGAGGCGCGGGAAGATGGGGTGGGGCGCGGGTGAAGGCGTGCGCACACGGGATCCCCGACTATGCATCAAAACGGATCGGATACGAACGGATATTAGTCGTACCATATTTGTTTTTATATTTTTGTCCGGATCCGGATTCGAATACGGATAGTATCAATCATGCCGGATAGAATACGATTGGATATCGACATCATAAATATGTAATTTGAGTATTCGGATACGGATACGATACCGGATATTGAATGTCCGGACTCGGATACAAACGGATAAAAACCCCTCTAAGCGAATTCGGTCTCGAATACGATCAGAAAATATCCGTACCGTTTTCATCCCTATCCCCGACGACGAAATTCTTCCCCTCAACACATTCACACGGTTTCCAAGTCGTTGGTAACGGCGCTAGCTCGTTTCACCGGGATGAAACGTTTTTTTCTCTCTCCTCCCAGTTTCATGCAAAAAACTGATGTGGCACCCTATTTAATGTGCATGAAATCCTCTATGAAACTCCATTGAGACTGGCCTTAGTATCATCGGTACTTCAGAAGCAACACGCATGTCCCTTATAGTTAGGAGAAAGATTTCTTGCAAGAAGAGTATTACTTCACTGCATAACACCCGCAGAAACAACATGACAATTGTCCAAGAGAAGTGAACAAACATGTATTGCTTTTGACCGGCATGTGTATTTGTCTTCTTCAGTAGAGGAAACTGAAAGTAGCAACAAGCAACATGAACACTGTCCAAAAGATGTGAATAAGAAAGTGTACTGCTATTGACTGTACTCTTTAGATTAGCCATCCAAGTCAATATCAGAAATGAGTTCATTACTAGAAACAAAATTGTTGGGTTCCATCTGTACAACATAATGTACGCTTTAGATCGGCCATCCATGTCAATATCAGAAATGAGCTGATTATTAGAAACAAAATTGTCCATCTGTACAACATAATTTGAATCAGGCAATATCTAAATTTAATGGAAACTACCTACATGGAAACTACCTACAAGGCTACATCAATAGTAAAAAAACAAAGAACAAGCAATTAATTACAATTTGGACGGCCACGTTTGAACATCTATAGGCATGTCATTGTCAACCATAAACACCAAAAGGCAGAGGAATCAAGAAATTTCGTCTCCATTTCCTCACTTTTGAATGCAGCCATGCCAAAGGAGCAACCAAGCAGGGACAACGAATCAGATCGATTGACCCTTGAAAGAGGTGCAAAGAGTTCGCGGCATTAGTTTACATCTCAACAGATAAGTTTTTATCCGGTCCTCACATTCACATAGCATCCAAAATCCATACTACTCGCTTGAGCACTGCAATTATGCAACTGAATACAGCAGGTTTCTAAACTCTGCAGCGTAGTCGAGGTCGATGCAACTCTACTGAGGCTAGAACGCTTCCTCCTGCGCTGCATCTGAAGTGTGAGGCGCATGTACACACCTTGTTGGACACTTGGGCCCGGCGTGGCGACGAAGAAGCCGCCGGTACGGGGTAGTGGGGCACTCCATCAAAGGCGGAGAGCAACTCTATCGCAGCGGCAGCCACCTCCGCCTGACAAGAAGGCGGGCGGCCGGGGACCGTCGAGCTTCGCCTTCCGTGGCACCAACGGCGGAACGACCTTGCTCTCAACGCAGCCATGTCCGCGCAGTTGCGCACGCTGGCGCCGGCGAGGGAGAAGGTGGATGGTCCCCACCCTGAAAGCTGGGCTGTTGCGGGGGGTGGTTATGGGCCGTTATGAAGGCAAGCAAGCTTGTTTGCATGGCCTAATGGACTGTGTAGCTTATACTATTGCTCCGTCCAAAAAAAAACTCTTTAATGCTTCTAAAAACACTTTAATGTTTTAGTTTTGTTCCTAATCAAATTGCTCTAAATTTGACAAATTCTATGTATACATTTTCTAACATCTATGATACAAAATAGATACACAATAAAATATTTTTCACGGAGGAATGTATGATACTTATTTAGTAATATAAACATAAGTTTTCTAGTGTATAAATTTGGCCAAACTTTATATAGTTTGACTTAGAACAAAGCTAAATCAGTTGTTTTTAAACGGAGAGAGTACATAAAACTAAAATGTTATAAAAATATACTTTATGATGTATCTATCAATCAATAATTTGGTTTCATAGGTCTTAGATCTTATTATAAATCTAGTTAAATATAAAAAATAACTTAATATAATAACTCTGGATGTGAGTATATGCTACAACCTTTCGCACGCCACCTAGAACCTTTTATCGCATCCCATCGCAGTGAAAAGAACCAAAGCCGGAGGATATAGCCTCCAAATGGTAGGGGTTATATGATATAATATAATCCCTCAACCGGGTCGGCACCTCCAAAGTGTTTTTGCACTGTTCATACAAATTTTAAACATTTCTCACTTATTGTTCTTCGCTTTTCGTCAATGTTCTCATATGTTTTTATTGTCTTTGTGATTTCGATGTTCACACTTTAGAGAGCGGGCGTGGCGGCAGCATGCCTACTAGGTATATTTTATTTTTTTTTATATCTGAAAGCACCAATCCAACCTTTAGTCATCCTCTATTCACTTATCTTATAAGTTGAGTTTATCAGTCGTTCAAACAGTATTTTCTCTCATAATAAATCAATCGGCTGGTCTTTATCAACCTATGTGACCAGTCAAACACCACCGGTATTTGGAGTGTCAAAAGATATATGTACTGTCTTGTTTCTAAACTACAAAAATATTTGTCTCTTCTAGATACACTACTACAGATTTGCCTATTAGTGGCGGTTCAAAACCCCCCCTTCCCTGGCGGATTTTGAACCACCACAACCAAAGCGCCCGATGATGGCTATCCAATCACCGGGCGGTTCTAAACTCCATCTTCACCGGGCGGTTCTAAACATGAACCGCCGGTGTTTACTTCCACATCGGTGGCGGTTCAGATTTAGAACCGCCATCGTTGGCATTCATCAACAATGGCGGTTGATTTATTCAACCGCCCGGTGTTGATGTAGTGAACAATGACGGTTTTGAATCGTCAACCAACCGCCGATGATCACTAACACATCACTAGTGGTTTCAAATAAGGCGGCATTGATGGTTTATATTTTTTTTATATTTGCCACGATATTGCGATACGTCAAAACTAAATGCATCGAGATTACGATTACATCGAAATTGTCCTAATTAAAATATTACATAGAAATTTTAGCACTTAGAGTATTGCAATACATCGAGAATCCTATTATAACAAATATCACAAATGTTGAATTTGAAGCGTAGGACTTAAAGACAACAATATTAAATTAGCCTTTCTTGTTGGTCCTTCGGATAGTTATGCTTGTATTTCTTGGCCTTTGCGATTGAGAAGCTTCTTTTTTTTTGTTAACTACCTCGAAATAGATGAATTTTGCTAGCTCCCCACTTAGACCACGGATCTCGAAAGTCCAACAACTTATTATGGCCCAACTTCTTACGTTGTAAGCAACATGTTAGCTTACATCATTTGAAGATGAATTAGTGGATTGATTTTAGAGCGCGAGGCATGCATACATACCGTCGCATCTCCAACGGAAGTGTTCCCCCATCAACTTGTACATTGCCCACATTACGTAGAACCCGCAATGATTGTTCCCCTTCGGCTGATCTATCGGCACATCGATCGATGAACGATTGTAAGGGCGGTTCCTGTGCCCGTCCACCTCCGCCTTGATTCTACATCAAATTGTAAGGTGTAAATGGCCTAAAATTAGATGTGTTATGTCAACTCAATATTTTGATGATAAAGGGATCACTTACTCATTCAAAGAATATAACTAGGAGATCGATGTGTGAAAGTGGCTTGTTCTTGAGTCCCACACCTCAATACGATCTTCTCCAAATATGACATTTACAAGTATGTAATGATTCCTGCAATCATAAAGTCCTTGTTAAGCGTTAATAAGCATTAAAAAATTAGAAGAAATCAGTTTAATAAACTTACTCGATATTGTAGGCTAGGAATGCGTTTGTTTTGTTTTTTTTGTACCATCAATCTGATCTCCTCTGTCAAAATACTTTTCAAATGTGTCCTGTCCTCTTTGCAGGTTTTTCTCGTTAACAAACACGGGGTCGAAGAATGCTACATCATACTCTTTCAATTTCAAGAAACCTCTTGCGATGTACCTGCTTGGAAGCATGAAATATGTTAAAATGTTGAAGACATAATTTTCACAATGTCACAAGTAGTTGGTTAAGAACTTATAGAGTCCAGATCATCAAGAGTTGAACGTCGAGATCACGCCTTTGGAACAACTGAAACAAGCATTCATATTCCACATGGTGCACCGTTTCTTCAGCATGACTAAAGACATAGCCAGGGGGGATATCACTTCGAAGCCATCAAACCCCCCGACAATCAAATGCATAATACCGTGCGCATCCCGCATATATGTTGACATCGACACAAAACTGCATTTGTTGCCAAAGGTTTGCCTAACCGAAATTTGTATGCTACCGGTGCGGTCTCAAATTGAAACATTGGGAATTCACATACATGTCCATAGCAGCTTCCATTTCTATGTTCAAGCTGTTCGGCCATTCGTTGTATCTCAAGCAACTCTTGTGTTTGTAATTCTACTTCCCTTTGTTCCATATCTGGTTTCCTACCCAGCCTATCATATTCGGTGTCCACCAGCCATCTAATGGGAATGTCGTGTACTGTCTTCTCAGGCATCAATGACGTAATGCTCCCGCTGACCTGCTTCTTCTTCTTCGTCGCCGCCTTACTGTTTGGGGAAACATTATCTACCGACTTCGATGACCTTTTCTGCGAGGCGGACGCTGCTCTTGTGCTTGAACGACGCACTTTTTGCGGACTTGGCTGGGTAGGATCTGCACTTTTCTCTTTTTCAAAGACTAGAGGTGGAGACGGAGACTTTTCTCTTGTATGGGCCGATGGAGCTAGAGGCCTTTCTTTTGTTTGGGTCGGTGGAGGTGAAGGTATAGACCTTTCTTCTATATTGGTCGGTGGAGGTGGTGGCATCTCATCTATTGGTGGGGTAGCTCCCCTTTGAGGTGACAATCCATCGTCGTCCTTATCATCCGAAGACTCGTGCGAGTCAAGTTTAATGTAGCGTTTTCGCCAAGCCACAAAACTGCCCTTGTTCTAAATAAGATGTGGTCTGTCTTCCTCTACGGGGCAATCAGTGTGTATCTTGTTGTACTTCTTATCCACGATAGAATCAATGCTAACCCCGGGCGTACCCAAAGGAATTGGGTTCCCATGAAGCTCATTGTCCCCTTGTGGAAAGGCCTGTCCTGTTGCCACCTTGTCAGTGGTCCATTGTTGGCGGATGTACAGCTTCACATTAACAGGTTCGGTGATGGTGTCCAATGGATGAGGTGCATTTGCCTCTGCTTCGTTCACGAACGGGGTTGACCCACAGCTACTCCAACCCTTGTATACTGGACTCATACTTGTCGGAATTGGCTCTACTGGTGCGGTTCCCATGCTTTGTAGAGCCTGATTTACTCGTTCCTCAACTCGTGCTTCCAAACGCACTTCAACTCGTGCCTCAATTTGTGTTGCCATTTCCATCAAGCGTTGTTTATAATCCTCTGCTATTCATGCCTTAGACCTCGCTCGTCTACGATACGATGAAGATTCATCAGCAAATGCCAGTTTCCAAGGAATAACCCCAGCCCCTCTTGTGCGACCAGGGTGCTCCTTGTTTCCAAGTGCGAGGGTGAGCTCATCATTCTTCCTGTCAACCTGACGAGTGCCTTGATTCACCTCCTTGGTTAATGTTGACACCCTTTCGATCACCTCAGACAAAGGTTGGCTGGAGGACGTAAGGGTCCCGTCCTCGCTGTAATGTGCACCCCTCGCGAGGAGGAAACGCACCGACCTTATATTCCAATTGTCGATTCTGGTACAGTGCGCCGCGCTCTTGGAGTTTTAAACTTCCTTCTCCCATTCAGGAAGCTTCCGAATGTACCCACGAGAGCCTAAGCGATGAAAGTGTGTTGCCTTCAATGCATTTGCTTGATTCTTCGCACTTATTTCACGGGCCTCGGTGTATTCTTCAATTTTTAAATTCCTCCCAATCTTTTTTTTGGCTCTCATACTCTCCTCCATCAAAATTTGGTTCTTCCTTGTCCTTTAATAACTTGTTCATTTTCCCCTAAAACTCCTGAATGCTATACCCATGATCTCGTAGGCACGTTTCCTCACTAGCTCAAGATCATTTCCAGGAGCGAAAGTGAAATACTCATTGAACGTTTTCCAGACGTGCTCTTTCTCACTTTCAGGAACCTTCAACTTGTCACCCTTTTTTCCTATCCACTTGGAGTACTTCAAAGGGATGAACTGCTTTACAAGTACCCCGAGGATACTCTTGTATGGGCCTAAAGCCTCAACCGGTTCTATCGGCTCCCCTACTTGGTCGAACTGCATGATGTGGTAGTGCTTTGAACCACTAGGAAGCTTTATCTGCCCACGCTTGGTCCTTTTAGGGATGACTTCCTGCTAGACAAATTAAAATATACTTAGCCTATTATTAGCGTACATGTGTTAGTCTATGCACTTAATTTTTCCCTAAGTTACCTCGTCATCTTCTTCGAGCTGTAGACAATCGCTAGGACTCCAATCCTCATCGACAGCTTCATCATTGTTATCTTGCGGCGCCTCTTCCGCCCAATCGCGTTGTCGACGGGTCAATTGCCGACGACGAGCCATGACTGTGTCCAACA
This sequence comes from Chrysopogon serrulatus, assembly GCA_015844335.1. Classification (NCBI taxonomy): domain Eukaryota; kingdom Viridiplantae; phylum Streptophyta; class Magnoliopsida; order Poales; family Poaceae; genus Chrysopogon; species Chrysopogon serrulatus. Next base: position 146,043 of record JADLZL010003776.1, on the reverse strand, counting down.
CATAGTCAATGTTGCTAAGTCATAGATTTACCATAAAGAACAATTACCAGGGCAACTTAAGAGGGATAGCATAGAATGTAATTTTTTGCAAACAAATTATTCGATTAAAAATGGCATAAGTCCGAAGTACATAACATGGTCACTTCTTCTACGGTCCAAGAGTTCCAACTTTCCAAAGTACATAATGACTAGCACAGTCTACATGAACATCCAAATAAAACATGCTATGACCATATCTTGCACTAAAATGACCACATCTTTCCAAGAGCAATACCCAACACTCCTAATCTTCATATCGGCAACCGGCTCCTCCTCAATCTCTAGATTCATATTTTCTTGGGCATGGTGTACACTTGCACTTGCTCTTGCACCATACATCGCATGAATATGCTTCTTCCGTTTCGAATCTTTTGAAGCAGGCACCCGGGTAGCGGTTCACTTGACAATGGCATACATCCCATGTTGTGTAAATCCCCGGATTGCGCCCAACCCAAACTACATAGTGTGCCATGGTTGCCTATATCTATTCAAGCAATTAAGTTGTTGTAGACTAAGCAACTAAGTGAACATTTCAATTTTGTAAATTTTATATGTAACGCTTTGTAGACAATAATCATTCTTACAATAATTTTGGGCAAGCAAAGCATATATGAGTCATTGAACATGATATATTGTTAAAAAAAAATAACATAGAACTTGCTTTGTTGCCTAAGAGACATTCCGCCAAACACCTTCTGTGCACGAGTAGGAACAGCTCACCCCGCTGGTGGTGTACCTGGCATCCGGCGCTCCAAGTGTTCAGTGACGAGATGCGGGGAGTTGAGGTGGTGGTTGCCTGGTTGGAGTCGAGGTAGTGGTTGGAGTCAAGGTGGTGGTCGCCGGCAATGGTGGTTCACCGGTTGGAGTGACGGTGGTTCCCCTCGGGCGCGGGCGGTGGTGCCTCGGGCGGCGCGGCGGCCGACTCAGGGGCGCGCTGGGGCTCGGTGGCGCGCGCGGAGCTCCGGGCTTGGGGGCGCGCGCAGCCGGCCGTGGGCGCGCAGCCCGACCATGGGCCGCGCAGGCCGGAGCTCCCGCCCGCTGCGCCGCTGCGCCGCAGCAGGGGTCGAGCCAACGGCGTCGGGGTGGGGAAGGGAGCGTCGCTGCTCGGGGGCAGGGAGGTCGGCGCCGCGGCGTGCCCCCGGCGTGCCGCGCGTCTCCCGGCCGTGGGAGAAGGGACGGGCGGCGGCCTCAGTATGGACCGCCTCGCCGCGCCTTCGGGCCCGCCCTCAATACATATACAAAAAGGCATCGGTGGCGGCTGAAAACCAACAACCGCCATCGATGGGCAGCATCTGTGGCGGGTGGCCCAACAACCGCCACTGATGGTAAAGCATCAGTGGCGGGTGGTGTTGGACCCGCCAATGAAGCTTGCAGTGAATAATTAGAGTTTCAGTTCTATTTTCAACGCAAATACTTATTAGTCCGGTTGGTTAGCTCACTTTACTCCCAAAGTACAGGTCGTCGGTTCGATTCCAACACCTGGCCATATTTGGCCATTTTTTTTGATAGAACAGGATATTAAAAATTCAAAATAATTCTCTAAATACTTTATTTTTTATGGATAAAACATCACTGGCGGTTGGTAATCCAAACCGCCAGTGATGTTCCGAGTTGTTCATCATGAACACATCATTTTTTTGGTTTTTCACTGGATTAAATCTATTCGTCGATATTGTTCCAGGTTTTTCTCCCTCATACTAACTCCAAATCCGGTGATTTTTTTCTGTATTTGTATAAAATAATTCTCTATTATATGGTTGATTTGATATTAAAACTTTGGACTTCAGTTTGAAACATTTAATTTTTAATTTCAAATGATGGCATGTGTAGATGGCATTTTTTTTAGTCATATTTGACCCCAAATGAAAAAGTCATAGAAACATTATTTATAGGTACCATTAAAATGAGCAACTTTTATTCTTACATGTTTTCCATTTGACCTAATTTTGATATCCTAAGTATTTGATTTTCAAAGTGAACTTGTTAGGACTAATCTTTGGGGAATTAGTTGAGGTCAAATTTGAAAGTGGTGAACATTAAAGTTCCATAACTCATCAATATCTACAACTTTTATTTTGGTCATGACCTCATTTGAGCAAATTTAGATACATGTTGTTCACAAAATCCACATTTAAACACAAAGTATATGGTTCATGGTGAGATATGTAGATTTTGTGAACAACGTGTATTTAAAATTGCTCAAATGAGGATATGGCCAAAATAAAAGTTGTAGATAATGATGAGTTATGAAACTTTGATGTTCACCACTTTCAAATTTGAGGGCAATTGATGCTCCAAATTTAAGTCCACACAAGTTGACTTTACAAATCAAACACTTAGTATGTCAAAATTAGGTCAAATGGAAAAATTGTAAGAATAAAAGTTGTACATTTTAATGGGAACTACAAATAATGTTACTATGACATTTTCATTTGGGGTCAAATAGGACTGAATAATGTGAATAAAACATGCCATTATTTGAAATTGAAATTCAAATCTTTCAACCTGAAGTCCAAAGCGAATATCAAATGAACCAGAGAATAGAGAATTATTTTTGACGAATGTAGAAAAAAAAATCATCAGATTTGGAGTTAGTATGAGGGAGAAAAACCTGCTACAATTTTAAGCAACATTTTTAATCCAGTAAAAAAACAACAAAATAATGTGTTCATGATGAACAACCCACATGTGGCCAGCAACATCACTGGTGGTTTGGATTATCAACCGCCGGTGATGATTTATCCATTAAAAACAAAAAATATGTGATGCCTAACGATATCCACGCCTAGCTCCATTGGTTCAGTGCTTTTCCTCCTTAGCAGCAGGTCGTGAGTTCGAATCACGAGCCCGCCTCTCGGGGCCTATTTTTTTCATATTATTCTTTTTTATTTTATAACAGGCAAATGCATTCAAAAAAAAGGGCCGCAAAGGGCCAGGTCTAGGAATCGAACCCACGACCGATTGGTTGGGAGGGAAGTGAGTTTACCAAATGAACTGAGTAGAATTTGCGTTGGATAAATATTCGAAATCCTACGTATTCCTGAAATCATCACTGGCAGTTCAAAACAGCCAACCACCACTGATTCATCGCCATCAGTAGCGGTTGTTTGTTTCTTTTCAACCGCCAGTGATGCCGTTTGTATAAATCAGAGGGCCATTTATTTTGTTTTCAATTGTTTTTCATTCTTTTCATTTATTTCTTTTTAAATTAATGTTGTAAGGTAGGATAACATAATATTTCTATGAATAATAATTAATTATAGCCCCTCTTGTACAAAACAACAATTAATTATGATTACATATAGATAATAACAATTAATTGTAGCCCCTCTTGTAAGGTAGGATAGCATAATTAATTATAGCCCCTCTTGTAGACAACGACAATTATAACATAATCTTTGTAATGATTACATATGCATAATAATAGTGAAAATATTTAAGATGTAGGTACAATGATGGCCTCATTATGATCACGTCGTACATACGCAGGTTCGTCGTGACATATCCTTTTGTCTTCTCTCCAGACAAGCAACCTCGCCCAGGCAGATCTGTGATTGTCGCGATAAATCTTGCCTTGATCATGACATGTTCTTTTTTATACTCGTCCCAAACTTCATTCACCCCGTTGTGCCACATATCTACAAGTTCATCAATGACTGGTTTCAAAAACACATCGATGTCATTACCAGGTTGTTTTGGCCCTTGAATAAGTAGTGGCATCTGGATGAACGCCCGCTTCATACAAACCCATGGTGGAAGGTTGTATATACAAAGCGTCACTGGCCAGGTGCTATGATTGCTTCTAACCTGGTCAAACGGATTCATCCCATTTGTGCTCAAACCAAGCCACAAGTGTCTAACCTCCCAACCGATGTTCTTATAGCACATAGTATTAACAGTCCTCCAGTCTGACCCATCTGCGGAGTGCCTCATCATTGTATCTTTCTTACGCTCTTTGCCATGCCAACGCAATAGCTTGGCTGACTTTGCATTTGCAAATAATCTACGCACTCGGGGAGCTATGGGGAAATACCAAACCACCTTTACGGGCCCTCCTCTAGCCTTGCTACCATCTTTTGACGGACCTTGCTTGTACCTAGGAGCTTTACACTGGGGGCACGCATCTAAATCTTTGTATTTGTCTCCACGTTACAATATGCAGTCATTGGAATAGGCATGGATTTTTTCTACCTCCAAGCCGATAGGGCAGATCATTTGCTTGGCCAAGTATGTCTTCTCTGGCAACTCGTTTTGTTCTGGGAGCAATTTACTCACTACGCCTAACAAGTCATCAAAGCCTTTATCGCTCAATCTGTTTGTTGATTTGAACTCTAATAGCATGATGTTGGCTTCGAGTTTGCTGACCCCACAACCACGATACAATGGTGTTTTCGCGTCCTTTCTCATTCTCTCTAGCTTTTTCAACTCTCTAGCACTAAGACATCCTCCCTCCACATCCCTCATCATCTTAGAAAGTCCATCTTCCTCATCCGTATCGTCAGCCAACGTATTCATAAACACATTGTCATTTGTAGCAATGGGAGGCATGGGAACAACAGTATGCAGATGATTTGCATACTCGTTGAGTGCTATGTCGGGCATGGTTACATCATCATTGATTTCTAGAGGAACATTATCACCAACCTCGCCATGCATACACCAGATTTTGTAGTCCTTCATGAACCCCCTAGTAATCAGGTGACACCGTATAGACTCCACATTTCCCCATTTCTTTTGATTTTTGCAATCTTTGCATGGGCAAAAGACAAGCTGTCCATCACCGGCGTTGGCTACAGCTGCAGTGATGAATGTGCTGATGCCCATCAAGTACCGCTCGTCCGTCGACGGTAGACCGTACATCCACTCTCGATCCATCTCTGCACAGAAAATATGGAAGAGTAATTACAGTGAAATAATTAAAAGTGGTCCATTCAAGCTGAAGAATTTATGCTCCCAACTCCATCCCTAAAGTATATTACATTTATTTACATTTCTCCTTATTAATTAAAAACATTAATTGTAAGCCGAGTTATAATTTCTTATCATGATAAATTTAATATGGGACACTTAATCAACTACAAGAATGTAGCTCAAAATAATGGTAGACTAGTTTAGGTGAAATTAAAAATGGACCTTTCATGATGAAAAATTGAACCCCATAAATTTAGACCAAAAGTATATTCTACACTACCTTATCATGGCAAATTTAAAATTGAGAATAAATATAGTCACCAATTACAAAAAGAAAAACTTGGAGACAATCAACCAACAACTATTTTGTTACAAACAACATTGGTTTTGTTCATCAAAATAAATACTCCATGACCTAATTGAAGCATGACATAGTTGCAATCATCCAAACATCCATGCAATTAGCTAGAGGCATACAAGTAGCTAGAGACACTGACCTTTGCAAAATGGATTCTCCAAATTTTAGATCCTTTCCTCGATATCCAATTCCAATTGATAAGTGCTCTCTAACATGAACACACAATTTGAGTGACAATGTAGCCATGAAAAACCTCTAAAGCTACCAATTCGAAGGAAGGAGGTGAGGCTTGTTAAAACTAACCTTAATTAAAGGAAGAAGATCATTCCGAAGCTCGAAAAAACAAGATCCACCATGAGCATTTTGGTGAAAAATAGCCGCAACAATGAAGAGGTGAGGGAAAATGCTCCTCTGCTGCACTTCCTTCGAAATGGTGGGAGCTTTGAACTGGTGGGCGAGAGAGGAGTGGAGGCCTTTTGTACTTACGGTACATCACTGGCGGTTTGTTTCTCAAACCGCCAGTGATCAACGCTGGTCATTGCCGGCATGTATCAAACCGCCAGTGATGTAGAGGCTTCAATGGCGGTTTGTATCAAACCGCCCGATGATGTAGAGGCTTTAGTGGCAGTTTGAGTTTAGAACCGCCACTGAATCTTCAGTGGCGGTTGTAGCCTCAAACCGCCACTGAAGCCTACCTTCACTGGGCGGTTGACGGCCTCCCAGTCACCCGGCCAATCATTGAAACTTTCAACCGCCATCGAAGATCATCGAGTAGCGGTTGGTTAAATACCCGCCAGCGATAGACCGCCATCGAAGGCCAAATCTGGCGTAGTGATATGTAGTTTTTTTGTGTACTTAACTATACAATATGTTTGATACATAGTAAAAACGACATGATAAAAAAATAAAATATTTCATAATTTAGATTGAAGGGTAGTTCTTTTTCGATCCTATATTCCTATTTCTCCCTCTACAAGCTACAAAGCGGAATTTTTTATTCTCTACCAAATACATGATCTGAGCATTTACAAGTAGGTCTCGACTGGTTTCTGTACCCAAGCGCTCATATATGGGAGCTAGGTCCTCGGAAGTTGGCTAGTATGCAACATTATTACGTTTAGTTGTTTGCACCTATAGCTAGCATGTGCAAGTTTTTTTTTAATAATGGAAATAAATGTTTGGTTTTAACTTCTCACAAAAAAGAAGCATCATAATTCTAAAAAAAAAAAAAAAGCATCAGACAAAACTTCTTACAAACTCACTCTAACCAAAACTCACACAGGTGCAAATAATTTTCAAGGTGATAACTGAAGTTCCGACCATTTGAAGCAAAAATGAAAATATCTTGTGACTACAAATTTCTGCACATGTCTTGGATAAACATTCTATGTTCATTCAACCGTTGCAATGGAGTTTAAAATGGAGCCCATATGTCGCTCTAAAGAGTACTCCCTCCGTTTCAAAATAAGTATCGCCGTGGGATGCGTGACTTGATTTATAGAAAATATGTGTAATATTTATATATTCAAATAATTTTTTTAAAAAACTAGAGCTAAAGATCTTTCCGATGATACTAATTATGATACTAATCGATGATATTTAATATTTATAAAAATTGCCGGCTTTTGCTTCTCGGGAAGCGAATCGACGTGATATTCTGGAACGGAGGAGTACTTGTTAAAAAAAAATGTTTTTGGTTGACATTTATACAAATTGAGATGGTTTGCGTTGCTCGGACGAGAATATGTTGTATCGGATAAAATTAAGTAAATAAACATAATGTTAATCATACACTAATGTCATTATTTCGGAAACTGATGGCATTTAGCGAGGCTGGGGAGAAACTCGCATTTTTCAAGTGACTGAAGTATAGGCAGCTAACCAATCAAGTCTAGTTTTTCGTAAACGAAAAAAAAAAAAGCAACATCATGCCTATATTATATTCTCCCAAGATGAGAATCTTTAGGCGACCAAGAGTAGATCGAGCCAGAACGCCAGAACCAAAGCTCCCACGATGCTGTCGCGTTTTCTGTCTGTTACTGCTCGCCGCACGTGCCATCCGGCTCGCCGACTGCACGGCGCCGGCGCGGCGGGCGCCGTCGTCGCTCCTCCGCCTCAGACGCTGGTCCAGAGCGGGATCTGGCCGGAGTCCCTGCCGCGGCACGTGGCGGTGGTGACCGACGGGAACAGGCGGTGGGCGCAGGCGCGGGGATGACGACGGCGGAAGGCCATGAGGCTGGCCGTCGTGCGCTGGAGCACACGATATGGCGCTCCCACGCTTGGGGCATCCGCGCGTTCACGGTGTTCGCATTCTCCCAGGAGAACTTCGGGCGCCCCAAGGCAAGAAGAACCTCTTCGGCTCCTCTCTCCCCCTCACTAACTTCTACCACTACCTTGTTCATCCCCGGCTCGACGCCGAGCAGATCTTGTGTTTTTACACTGCTCTTGCATTCTTTTGAATCTGCAGATGGAGATCGATTACCTGATGGGAATGATCGAGCGCATGATCCGCCATAACACCGACGAGTACGCGAGGTGAGTGTGCATTTGCACAGCAGATCACACATCTATCACACTATCACAGTGACATACATAGGGGCTATGATGAGGTGGGTGTGCTCTGGACACATACAGGAACGGAATCCGGTTGCATGTCATCGGCGACCCTTCAAGACGGCCGGCTTCTCTGCGGGACGCTGCTCGGGAAGCGGAGGAGATGACGAGGCACAACTCGCAGTTCCACCTGATGCTGGCGACCTGCTACAGCGGGCGATGGGACATCGTGCGAGCGTGCCGAGAGCTCGCCGGCGAGGTGCAGGGCAAGACACTCAGGCCGGAGGACATCGACGAGTCGTTGGTTGCTAGCAAGCTCGCGACGAGCGTCGCCGGGGAGTTCTCGTGCCCCGACCTGGTCATCAGGACGAGCGGCGAGGTGAGGCTGAGCAACTTCTTGATGTGGCAGTCCGCCTACTCCGAGCTCTACTTCACCGATGTAATGTGGCCGGATTTTGGGGAGGCTGAGTACCTGCAGGCGCTGAGCTCGTTCCAGAGCAGAGAACGGCGGTTTGGTCAGAGAAGTGCCTAAATTTCTCGCTAGCCGATGCGGTACGGTGTATCGAATTGAACAAGGAATTGTTGTAGCTTATTTTTGGATTATCTAGGCAGCAATCGTGTGTTTTGGCCCCTAAATGCTCAGTTGCTTGGAATGAATAACATTTTCTATAATCAATACCCTTTACTTGTTGTTGTCTTTGCTGACAAAGCGCAAGGAGGGAAACCATCTGCACGGTCTTATGTCATTTGAAATAAAGCCTCTCTAGCCTCAGCTTCTGAAAACTGTGCAACCAACGTAACAACTCATTTTCTGGTTAGAAACTTGGGGTATGTCATCATGGTAAGATTCAGCCATCATCACAGGAGAGCTGGATGTTAGGCCAAATTGATTCTTATAACATTTGTGATATACCTTTTTAGCTCTTTTTCACTATGAATTACCCTCTCTTTCTGATTTAACTGGAAAATTCATGTTTTCCTATTCCCGCCATTAGTTGCCAAGTGGAAAACGAAAAAGAAGGGCATGTCATGCCTATTTTATATTATCCCAAGAAGAGAACATAGATAGGTAAAATTTACCATAGGACAATGTTTTTATTTTTGCTAATATTTATATTATTCCAAGAAGAGAATATAAAATAGGTAAAATTTGCCATAGGACACCTAACTACAAACCACTTAAAATAGCATATTGGCCGAAAGACATCTTAGAACGTTGCTAATATAACACTACTCCATACTCATATTAGTTGACGTTTTGGACAAGATTTGAATCAAACATTGAGAACATAAACTAGCAATAATTTTTAAAATATTTAGTTTGAAAAGATGAGACTTATATGTATAGATTCACAGCCTATTTTTATAAAAAGTAATTTTATTTTTATTTTTTATTATATATTTTAATAAAAAATGATGGATAAAGTTAGATCTTGGGGACCGTGTCCTTGTCCAAAACGTCAACTAATATGAATATGGAGGGAGTATGCTCTAGGACACTAAGCTCAATGGTGAATGTGCCCTTGGCCTTTTATTATCTTGCCCAAGGGAAGCACGGATGGTAGTAAATTCGCTCACGGAAAAAGGCCGCGAGGAGGCGGTGGTCCTTCATCGACGGCGACGTCCCCTTGCGCTGGCCAAGTCACGGAGGCGGTGCTCGATTCCTGCGATAACAAGTGGAGCAGCAGGGGTGCACGCAACTCATTCCTTATAGCAAGTAGGTAGAATAGTACACCTCAACTTGTCTTATAGCCAAGTTATCTCAGCAAATGTCTAGGTGGAGGAAGAGAGAGTAAGCAAGAAAGATAATATGCTTGTCGCAATATCCAGCGTCAGGGGCTGCACATTTCCCAGTGGTTTGTGGAGACTGTTATTGTTAAGTTCAAGTGCGAACACAAGATTTATACTTGTGGTTCAGTTGTGATGATGAGTGATTGATTAAACTACTAGCATCTTGGGTGGGTGCTACTGATGGTGGTTGTTGACGGCCCTTAATGTCAATCATAAACCATCAACTATTACATATAATAACATGAAATAAATCACAAACTATAGTTGTAGGGTTTGATTCTAACAAGTTCCGCGAGTTTTGGTGAATCATTGTTTCTACAGGTACATACTGGAAGAGTTATCAAAGAGAGCCAATATGACAAGATAAAAGTATCACAAATGATGGATTAGAATGCACCATTGCGATAGGCTCGTCGAGACGATCGAAACGGAAATATCATTTGCCATATTTGGAGTCCCGGACCTTCGCACCTGCAAGCAGCACCTGCATAGGAAGGATCTAGAAGACACCAGAAACCACCCCACGGAAGGTGGGGCCCACCTGTCATAGGGGGAGACCAGCCGGTCCCACCCCCAGACCGGCCAGTCTAGCATTTTGGCCAATTTGGCCTAGGTTTGTGTTGACATTTCTAACGTCGCTACTAGAAATAGAGGTAAAACCCTATCCTCGGCAACGGCGCCAAAAATGTTTGTTGGTATTTCTTATGCACAACTAAAATATAAAGGATTCATAGCGCCGCACGTAAAAACCATTGTAGCATTTTACCGGGGAGTATTCCGTATCGTTATTTATATTTTACCACTTTGGGAAACAATGGAATAAGACATTGATAGTTCACCATCATGTATCTACTAACTTAATACACCAACTAGACTAAAGTAGGGGGTAAATGATAGATGATAGGAATTATGTATATATGACACACACAGGAGAATTCTATGATAAGTAAATAGATAGCTAAAGTGAGAGGACAACGGGAGAGTTCAAGGTTCCTAAATACTTCTCTATTACAACTGATTTATGGTAGATAAAGTAATCACACAATAACACTTTGGAGCAACAAAGTACCTATCCAACTCTTGAATAAGACTGGGAAGAAGGTAGCCTGGGTAGGGCTGCCAAAAGCTCTACGAAACACCAACTCCGACGTGGTGGAATACGAAGACCAACAAAGCTGTCACCTCTGATGGCTACCACAACTAACCGTAAGAATTGGGCGCAAACTCAGGTAAACACTAGCCTAGACACCACGTCTACGCTAACGATTACTACTCTAGTCACGTACGCTAACTAGAGCACCTAATACATGCGGAGATCCCATGCTAAAGTATAACAACTATACTAAACATAATATAAAGGCATAAAGTAAATAGAGAAGATAAATATATTAAAGCATAAATCTTACAAGAATAGATACAAAGATATACCGAAACTCGACGACTCCTGCGAAGACTCCTCCGGAACCCGGGCGTAGCGCCGCTCTCCCTAACTCTCAACTAGAACTACATTGGAAAGTCTAGCCCTAATTCTCTAGAGATGAGAGGTTATCCATTCAAGGGACGCCTCTACATCTCCATAATAATGTGGTGCCCTCAGGGAGGGGGGTCTACCTCTTTATTTATAGTCTAGAAAAGCCTCCACCTCTTCTAGACAGACGATGTGGGACTAATTCGACTTCGGCAATAGTGGAAATGCAAACCCTAAGGCGGTAAGAGGCCGTCCGTCGAAGTGGGCCCACGAATGGGCTCCGGAGGGCGCCCGGCCGGCCCCGGGGGGGCGGGCGGCCCCACCCCTCAGTAGCAGTGGGCCCTCTAGAGTCTTCTAGTGTTGGTTTCGGTGTAGAATTGATATCCTTTGACTCCGGACTCCGAATATAGCAAATGATATGTCCGTTTCAATCATCTCGACGAGCCTGTCACAATGGTGCACTCCAAATCATCATTTGAGATACTTTTATTCTGTGCAAAATTGGATATATCTGCAAAATGATCGAGAACAACACAACTCGTGGAACTCGTTAGAATCAAACCCTACAACTATGTTTTATGGTTGATATCATGTTATATTGAGCAATAGTTGATGGTATAAAATAGGCGTTAAGGACCGTCAACAAGTTCCCCAAGCTTACCCTTTGCTAGTCCCTTAGCAAAGCCTAACTACTAAACTTGGATCGGGGAGTTGCTACAATGCTTTCACTTCTCAAAAGTACACATGCTTTCAAACTGAAATTCTCCTTTGAATTAGACAAAATTGCTCTAACTTTGAAACTTACCCATTTTACCATTAGCTATGGAGCTTTTCAACTTTTGCGTGGGTCTTGAGTAATTGAAAGATAGAACAATCAAGTCAAGCGCTATGTCTCAAATTCTTCACTAAACTAATATTCTAGAGTTTTTGCAAGTTTTCAAAATAAAACTCAGAGCTTAATTGTATGACACCCTCAAATCTCTTATTGTATGTGATATTTGTGGATCTCACTGAGGCATTTATGTTGTCATGCCCTCCTGCAACTAATTATTATAGTGGAGCTCATAGGAGTGGCATTAAACAAGGACGAGCATACTTGCAATTCATATATTGTAAAGTCAAACAATGCATCCAAAGAGAGTCAAGTTATACAATCAAACCAAGATGTGCATGTGTATGGAGTATGGTGGATAGGTGTATATATGGTATTTAGTGGCTAATCCTAATTCTACTTTTGCTCCTTGAAATAAATCTCTCTCTTGAACTTAGAACTTTTCATAGGAAAACATGGGCTATCTTTATTCTTTTTTTTCTCTTCTTTTTTTCTCTCTTTTTTTTAATACTTTTTATTTTGCATAGCCACATGCATCCTTTAAGTACAATAAATGATTGGAGAGATAACAATAAGAACGTAGAGCATTAAACAAGGGGTTGTCCTATAGGGTATATTTTTGGTTGTTTACTCCCAGTGTAGGAGAAAAAACATTTTTAAGGTGGATTTGAATAAAAGTGAAAAATGATTGCGCTTACTCCAGAGTAGGAGCAATGCATATGTAAAGCAGAGTGTGTAAGTGATCTTGATTAAAAAGCATGACAAGGCTCTCATAAGGTATACAACAAAGGTTGACTGAACTCAATGCAGAGCAAGCGGTATGAATGAGCAAAGGTTTTCCTAATCTAAATGTATATCATGTATGGCTTTGGTAGGAATTCAAACTTTATCATACAAGAGCTCATCATGTAAGATTTTCAAAGTTTTTAAAAGATAAATCTCCGAAACTTAGTATCGTTAGGAATAAGATAAATAGTAGCTCGCCTTTCTCATATCATATCCCTCAATCACCTAGACTTAGCTTAAGCATATGCCTCCACAAGTTTCAGTTCGAGTAAATTCTTATATCAAAACAGTCATATCTAAAATTCAGAAGAATTTAAGGTTAAAAACTAGGCACGTGAAAGGAATTACGATAGAGCAACTATTCATCATCTCCAAGACAAAATTTTATTGTTCTTTATTTTTTATTTGACTCTTAATAAACTAGACAAAATCTATGATCACACTCTAAATATCTAAAGTATCTTTATTTGATTTTAATAATTATCTATCTTTTTATTTCTTTTAGACTAATAGACTGACCAAAGACTCTATAGACGTGGACCTTCATGTGCCCACATATTTTTTGGTATTTTATGACTATAAGATAGACTCAATAATCGCATAGGTATACTTACCTGATAACTAGAGGATGCTCTCCCCCAAGCTGGATGTTGTCGTAGTTGAGCATTAAAGCTGAGTGGTCCTCATAGAGGAGCTCATGTTTGTAAGAGCAAGTGTTGTCAGGAATACTTTAATCTCATCACTCAAGAAGTTACTTTCTTCACACAGAGGTCAGCTATGTGTCGGAAAAATGTGCTTCGAGTGATGAAGATAAAGATTCCTGGGTGAGCTAGCTCTTGGAGTCATCCTGCAGAAAGCTCTCATAAAACACCAAAACTCGTGGAACGGTATTAGGATAAAACGTTAGTGGTTAGCCGTTTTAGAGGATTGGGTGTTGTGGAGGTTTCAAAGTATGTTTATGATAACAATATTGCAGCAGGATGCTAAATTAATTAATTTTTTTTGAATTTTATGGGTTTATATGCAGAAAGTACAAATGCATGATATGTATTTTTATTTTATAGGCCACCACAAAGTGAGAACTCCTATAACTTTTACGCTACAAGGGTTTCATATGGGGCTTAAAGTTTTTTTAAGATGCATGAATGCAATCTAATGCATATCTATTTATTTTTATTATTTCCTATGTAATACTAATGTAGAAAACTAAATATGGTTAAGAGAAAATAAATCATGCAATGTAAGAAAGTAAATATGAATAACTACCGATGTTACCTCACAACGAGGGTTCGATGTTTTAAATCCTCCGAACTGGACTCCTCCTTGCAGTAGTTCATTAATCGAGTACTTCGATTTGCTCCTAAGGATGAGGATTGAAGTGGTGTCTCCACTAATGGCGCTTTCAATGGTGGTGCCACCTTCTTCTTTTCTTTTTATTAGCATCTCAAAGCCAATCTTATGTGCATCATTGTTACTGGTCTAGAACTCTCACTTATAGAATTTAGGGAATCTCCCCACACTTTGCTTGAAGTGTGTTCTGCTTATAAAGACAAGTAGAGATCAAGTGCATGGGCTCTATTGGTGGGAAAACACCAACAGAACCAAAAATTTATTCATTCTCTAACCTTAGGCACAATAAGATTAATGTCTATTTACATTGTGCATTTATATCTTGGGTGAGAATATCAAAAGTATAAATATGGCATTTAAGCTTATGAGATAAAGGAGTGGAGTTACTTAACCTATGGAAGTATTGTTCATCTTTATAAATTATCAAGATTGACATGATGACTATTATTTTCCAAAAATAGGATATATCATATTTGAGCTTATATGGTTAAGATTGAGATCAAGAGAATAGTGCTATGGTGTGTACTCCACGATCAAGAGAAAATGATGACCACTTATCTTTAATATGTTACCTTTATTACTTTGGAGCATGATGGCACCATGAGGTAAAAGGTAGATGAATTTCAATGGTTTTTCCTTCCTTGCATTTTCTTCTTTCTCACTCCTTTAGACTTTTGCTTCTCTCATTATTTCTTCTCTGTAAGGGATTAGTAGACAACACATACCCAAAGGAATATACTATCTATTTTAAAGCGTGGATAGTGTTTGCTAAATAGTTAAAGATTAATCTATAGTTTGTTTTTTTAAATGACTCACCATTACTTCAAATTTTCTAAATAAGGTTAAGGAGAAGATATAATTTTAAAGAATACTTCTAACCTTGATTTGATTCTATGAAATCTTCTAATATGATTTAAATATTTTTATACAAGAGAGAATCGATAGTCTATATACACAACCAAATTCTGTTACAAATATGCTTTGATGTTATAGTGTTTAAGTAATATTCTAAAGCATACTTATAATAGAGTAAGGAAGTTCAAAAGACTAGAGATAGAACCAAGAATATGTAGGTGAACCAAAAAGAGTATTTTATTTATTTTAAGTTTTAGCAAATTAAGCATGACACAAGGTATAGATAACCAAGACAATTAGCAATATGGTATAAGATGTTGAATGTAGTTTAAAGTTGCATGAAGCTTGGATAAACGTACCTTATGTCTTGCAGGGTGATTGGTCCACTATCATGGCGAAGTGTACGAGGTATTGAAGTGTTTTTCATCTTCTCTTTTTTTTCATCTTGGTCCTTTCTATACACTTGTCCTCCTTTCTTTTCATTTCAAACCATGATCAGACATTTATTCTTTCTTCCCTGCATAAATATTAGTGGACATATACCCGAAGGATTGCAACAAGTTTGGCATATGAGTTGTAGTCCATAATTTTATGTGGATTTCTTCTATGCTAATAAAAGGATGGGCTTTTAGGATTACTTTAGCATAGATTTCTTTTAACAAATTTTGTTGGTAGCTGTACTTTTTAAAGTAACTTGCAACAAAGGATTAAATGTATAAACTTTGATACTTACAGTTCTTCTATGGAGAATGAGCTGTGTCTTCCTTTTGTGCAAAGTTATTAGACATCATCACATGCCTTGATTCATCTCTTGATGTGAGTTCATCTCTTGACTTACCTGAATTGAGTTTAAGAGTTTTCTATAGGGGTTAGTCCAACAAAATATTCAATATCTACTACAATAATTTCTAGTTCAATAATCAAACCAAACTCCATATCTAGTTTTAATTAAGGAAGGCATTTTAACCTAAGCACCACGCTCAATTTAAAAGCCTATAGAAGTATGGCGAGTACTTTCAAACCAAAGCATACTATAGTAAACAAAGATAGCATGAAAGCACTTAGAGGTTTACTCAAATAGAGATAAAAGCATGATCATGTATGGTGAGAATATATATATTTTTTTCATTTTAAGTAGAGATGAAAGTGATATGCATATGTCCAAGGAACTGAACATCTTTGTGAATTTGATATGAGATGGGGTAGATGCATGGATTATTCAAAGTAAACATGCAGTGGAATGCAACAGGATAACTACTCATCAAATTTAAAGCCTATGAGCAAGACTTTCTCACCATTCTTAATCATAACTACCATGACTCACAGTGAGTTGTGCAGCGTCTTTATTCGTCACATATGATGAACTTTGACGTCTTGTGACGATGATTTTTTTCTCCAATCTACACATGGTTAGTGAAATATATATAAATGTTTATACATACCTGTGAGATGGCAGGGCTTCATTGTTGATGGATCATGTATGTTTAGGCACCCTGAGTTCTTCAGTATCTCCTATGTCTTGTTCTTATGGAATTTCGCCAGAAGATTGAAACAGTTGATATTCTGCTTATTCCACAATTCAACAAAACAGGGGGTAATCCTACTAAAGCTAGCGGCAAACTAGATTAGCAGATATCAAGATCAATATCAAAATCTTTACGCCAATTGTTTCCCCGGCAACGGCGCCAAAAATGCTTGTTGACATTTCTAACGTTGCTACTAGAAATAGAGGTAAATCCCTATCCCCGGCAACGGCGCCAAAAATGCTTGTTGGTATTTCTTATGCACAACTAAAATATAAAGGATTCCGCAAGCGCACAGAAAACCATTGTAGCATTTTACCGGGAGTATTCCAGGTATCGTTATTTATATTTTACCACTGGGAAACAATGGAATAAGACATTGATAGTTCACCATCATGTATCTACTAACTTAATACACCAACTAGACTAAAGTAGGGGGTAAATGATAGATGATAGGAATTATGTATATATGACACACACAGGAGAATTCTATGATAAGTAAATAGATAGCTAAAGTGAGAGGACAACGGGAGAGTTCAAGGTTCCTAAATACTTCTCTATTACAACTGATTTATGGTAGATAAAGTAATCACACAATAACACTTTGGAGCAACAGTACCTATCCAACTCTCGAATAAGACTGGGAAGAAGGTAGCTGGGTAAGGCTGCCAAAAGCTCTCTGAAAACACCAACTCCGACGTGGTGGAATACGAAGACCAACAAAGCTGTCACCTCGATGGCTACCACAACTAACCGTAAGAATTGGGCGCAAACTCGGGTAAACACTAGCCTAGACACCACGTCTACGCTAACGATTACTACTCTAGTCACGTCACGCTAACTAGAGCACCTAATACAAAGGCGGAGATCCCATGCTAAAGTATAACAGCTATACTAAACATAATATAAAGGCATAAAGTAAATAGAGAAGATAAATATATTAAAGCATAAATCTTACAAGAATAGATACAAAGATATACCAGAACTCTGACGACTCCTGCGAAGACTCCTCCGGAACCCGGGCGTAGCGCCGCTCTCCCTAACTCTCAACTAGAACTACATTGGAAAGTCTAGCCCTAATTCTCTAGAGATGAGAGGTTATCCATTCAAGGGATGCCTCTACATCTCCATAATAATGTGGTGTCCTCAGGGAGGGGGTCTACCTCTTTATTTATAGTCTAGAAAAGCCTCCACCTCTTCTAGACAAAGGATGTGGGACTAATTCGACTTCGGCAATAGTGGAGATGCAAACCCTAAGACGGTAAGAGGCCGTCCGTCGAAGCGGGCCACGAATGGGCTCCGGGAGGGCGCCGGCCGGCCCCGGGTGGGCCGGGCGGCCCCACCCTGTAGCAGTGGGCCCCACCTTCGGTACATCGCCTTCCGGTGCCTTCTAGAGTCTTCTAGTGTTGGTTTCGGTGTAGAATTGATATCTTTTGACTCGGACTCCGAATATAGCAAATGATATGTCCGTTTCGATCATCTCGACGAGCCTGTCACAATGGTGCACTCTAAATCATCATTTGAGATACTTTTATTCTGTGCAAAATTGGATATATCTGCAAAATGATCAAGAACAACACAACTCGTGGAACTCGTTAGAATCAAACCCTACAACTATGTTTTATGGTTGATATCATGTTATATTGAGCAATAGTTGATGGTATAAAATAGGCGTTAAGGACCGTCAACAGTTTGGCCCACGGGTTCCGCCGCCTTTCAGGAAGAATCTCAGCCGCCCGCCGATGTCGGTTTGATCCAAGGGCTCACGTTAATCGCTCGGGTCTATAAAAGCGGCCTCAGACCCCGGGGGGAGGCACTCCCCATGAAACCCTAATTCATATTCTCTGAGGGAGGCTCATCTGAGAGGGGTTCCTTGAATGGATCAACCTCTCAGGAGTTATTAGAAAATAGGGAGAGAGAAGAGAGAGTAGAAGGTGGAGCCGGCCTGTCGGATCCCCTCAACTTTGTACCTCTGTGGAGATGATTCATCATCGATTCATCTTCAGGTTCTTCTATCGGTAAATCTAAGTCTTCTATTTAATTAAGTTCAGTTCTTACTTTACTTTGCTTATGGGATCTCCACTCGTATTGGGTGCTCTAGTTATTGTGCATAGCTAGAGTAGTAATCGTTAGTATAGACGTGGTGTCTAAACTTTTACCTTAGTTTGCGTCCAATTCTTACGGTTAGTTGTGGTAGCCTCTAGAGGTGACAGCTCTTTTGGCCTTCGTATTCCACCACGTCGGAGTTGGTGTTTCGTAGAGCTTTTGGCAGCCTTCCCCAACTACTTCTTCCTCATCTTTTCGAGAGTTAGAAAGATACTGTTGCTCTAAAGTAAGTTAAGTATAGTAAGCCTGATCCTTAGTTATCTAGTTGATCTTAGACAACCCCTCTCTACCCACTAAAAATATTTATCCTTTCTATCCTTGGACATTCTTGATTCGATACTAGTACACTTCGCGTTCCTTGTGAAAAATCGATACTTTGGAATACTCTTAGGTGAAAGCTACAGCGGTATCCGTGCGCTTGTGGATCTTTTCTGTTTGTGTTAAAATATACCAACAGTGGTGAAAGCCACGAGTTCCACATGTGCCATGGCTTGTGTTGTTCAGGTGTCGAGCATGGAGACGGTGGCCGACGGCGAGGTGAAGGTCAAGTGATGGCAGGTCGTGCCGAATGGATCGGGAGCGGTGAAAGGGCGGACGCATCGAGACTTGGACTGAGGGACCTGAAATCACCGGATGGGATCAAGTTGCTGGCACTTGGCTTCAACAAGTGCAAGGACATGGGCCGGTTTGTTGGTTTGGGCCTCAAAACCAATGGTGGCGGGTTTCAGTGGTTTGGGCCTCAAAACCACTCGACGGGTTTCTGGGTTTCGCCACAAAACCCTGGCGGAGGTCCCGAGGCGAACGGACGGCACGTGGCGGCATCGGGGAGGTCGCGTCGAGGCGAAGCTACCGATGAGAAGGCGCGGTGGCCGTCGGATCAAAATATCTATTCGGCTTGGTGGAGTTGTGCTACTCCTTGGGCTAGATAGTACGCTCGGTGTCATGTAAGGGCAAAACTGGAAAATGAAATAAGCCCGGTCGATAAGTAGGGTGGAAGGAGCTGCATCTCCTTCACCTCCTCCATTTGCATTTTCTCCTTTAGGTTTTCCCCTTCCTCTAGTTGCTTGTGAGAGAGAGGTCCACTAGTCTTTCATTAGTGTAAGTGTTGGTATCTATTAATGCCTACTGAGTAATTTCGCAAGCGCACGGATACGTTGTAGCACTTCACCGAATGAATATACCCAGTTTTAATATCGAACCCAAAGGAAGATGTGTGAGGGTCTTCTAAACTATAACTTAACCACCTGAGTAGCAAACAAGGCCGTAGAAGATAGGGATATAGAAAAGACAACTAAGGCTTCTAATTTAGGCTCAAGTAAGATATGATTAGGATGCTTTACTGGGGAATTGGATAGAGGAGCACAAGCAAAACTGTAACACGACTACCAATTATTCTCCTGCTCGGCCTACCAATGAGATAGTGGAATATATAAGATTCAACGGAGCTATAAAGTCACCTCCGTGAGCTACCACCAAATCCAGACGATAGGGTATATTTACAAGTAACGGAGTCTAAGCACCACGCTTACACTACGAATACTACTCTAATCCAAGAGGTACAAGGATTAAAGTGCTCAAAAGAGTCACAAACCGGTAAAACAAGATAAACAATGTTACTTACTTGAACTCAGAAGTCGACTCCGAAGTAATCTCAGATACAAGTTGTAGAGGTAGCACCGACAGACCGATACTCCTCTAAAACTCTCTCTTTAACTCTATCTCTATTTCTGATATAGAACTAGCTTCTAGAGGTATAGAACTAGCTCTCTCTTAGAATGCTAACTCGAGAGGTCATCCATTCAAGGGACACCTTCCGGGATCCTAATTAGGGTTTCTCGCTAAAGCTCTTATTCTGAATGGATCCTCCTCCCTGGGGGGTTACCTCTCCTTTTATAGCCTTGACGAATCAACGTGAGCCCTTGGATCAAACCGACATTGGCAGACGGTGGAGATCAATCCTCAAAGGCGGTGGAGTAAACCGGGCAAACCGGGCCGCGAACCGTGCAGACCCTAGACCGGCCGGTCCAGGGCCAGACCGGCCGGTCTGCCCTCATGCCCGCTGGCCCTCCGCTTCGGTCCAGTGTCTTCTCGTCCCTTCTAGAATCTTCCTGTGTAGCCGTGACGTCGAATCTTGCATTCTATGTTGTTTTGTAGCTCAAAAGTGTGTCATTCCCAGTGTATACCTGCAAAACCATTGATTCACCAAAACTCGTGGAATTCGTTAGTCAAAGCCCTACTTCTAGGTAGATGAATTATTTTTGTATCACTTTGGAAGGTTAGTTGACAGTTGAATTTGAACGTTAAGGACCGTTAACAACACCCCTACACTTAGGCTTTTACTCGTCCTCGAGAAAAGGTTGGATAACTTTAGACATAACTCCAGACAAAGATATCAACATAAGCTCATTCCTGATCATTCCTGCACTGCGGGATTTAAAGTGTCTACCATGCAACTTTGGGAAGTTAAAGAGTAGAACAGCTGAACGGATTACCTTTATCTCGTTGCCAAGTCCATTGGAGGTTTTTGTAAGATTTTTGCAATAAAACATAGCTTACCTGCTCCTCAATGTGGTACTCTCAAGTCACTCATTATATGTAGTATTTGTGGATTTCACTTAGACATGAATGAGTGAATGCCTTTCCTTACTACCTACCTATAATAGGCTTATATAGAGTTTGAAGGGTTGGCAAGGAATAGTATACTTACCTTACACGTCACTGAGCCAGCGTAAGAGTCCCAAGGAGAGAGGTGTCATACTCCTAGATCAAGATGTGCATGTGTGTGGAAATATATGATGGCTATCCTAATTCTACTATGCTCATACTTTGAAGGATATATCTCTCTTGCTTAAATTAGAGTGCTTGGAGACAATGGGCTATCATAAATTTTTCTTTTCTTTCTTTTTCAGAGAGCTAGGCATTTAAGTGCCTTTTGTTCTTTTTAACAATTGGACCCTTGTCCATTTTTCTTTTTAAGCACTCTTTTTATTTTTCTTTTTGCATAGCCTATGTCTTCCTGCATGAGAAACTTTTTGCAAGATAGAGATGTCTGATAATATAAGAGCATGAGTGAATAAGATCCTACCAAAAGTTTTTTTGGGTGCGTACTCTCAGTGTAAGAGCAGCACATTTTCTATGTGGATAGAAAAGGTTGCGCCTACCCTCAGTGTAGGGATAGTGCATATATGGAGTGTAAGTGGATCTTGATCTTGGAAGCATGATAAATCTCTACGACACGGGTCTCCAAAGCTGACAGAGCTCAGTGCAAGACAAGCAACTTATGTAGAAAGTTCATGATCATGTATGGCTCTATAGGAATTTAAAGACCACAGAGGAGTAGCATAGCTAATGTTTTTATGTTTTGAAATAAATACTCCAATAACTTAGGCATAGAAATTCAGGTTCTCATATTCTACTATCTCATACTTGTCAACAACTTAAGAGGCATGGGGTCTCTATAAAGAGTTCCCAACAGTTGCAAGTGTTACAGGAGATGAATTATGTGATTCTTGCCTTAAGTCATGACCAAGCTACTCATCCTTGAGGTGCAATTATGTTTCATTAAAAGATATTCAATTAAGCTCAGTGGTAATAAATGAGAGTGTTTTGAGTGTGTACCTGATTCCTGTTGTTCTGTATGCTTGATTTTTCCTTCTGAGTTCTTGCGGGTTGTCTCCTCCATACTTGTTTCTTGTTTCCTTTTATGCACAACAAGGTGGAGACAAAAACAAATATATATCTAGAGAGAGATGATGACTCTAAAGACTCAACTTCTTTGTTATCATTAGGCACATTTATTACACAATGAATGAATGGAATTATCTAAGCAAACTAATTTAACTAATTTGACTAGCTAGCAAACTAACTAATACTTATTACACGTGTGCCTACTCATCTCGATCTCTAGTTTTTCTTTTCTAGCTCCTTGACCCTAGCCTTGAGCGCTTTGTTCTTGCCACGTAGCTGCTCTTGGCTAACCTCTAGATTCCCTACTCGTTGCACAGTGGTCCCTAGGACCTTTAGTGCATCGGATAGAGCTTGGGCCTGGAGATCTATTCTAGTTTCTAGGGTGGCCAAAGACAGGCGAGGTTGTCTTGGGGCTGGTGAAGTCTTCGTCTTCTTCTTTAGGGGCTCTGGATTGGCTCTTGGTGGTGGATTGAACTTCACATTGTTGGGGTCCACCCGCACACCATCCAGAGTCACTCGCTCCTTCTCGGTAGTGTACTTTGCACCGGTCACCATCCCAAACTTGGTGGTGACTTCTAGTAGCCTCTCCCCCTCTCTAGAAGGTAGTAATTTAGTGCCTTGGAGGAGAGCAATGCTAGGTTGACTTGGCTATTGTGGCTTATCACCCAGGAGCGGTCGATGAGCTGGTGGAGCAATGGCAGGCCTCTTGATAGCCTGGGTGTAGAAGGCCTCCTCCATTGGAGCTCCTCGAGGTCGAGTTTGGACGACCTCCTTCGAGGGCACCGGGACGATCACCTTCGGGGGCACCACTGCCAGCTGCTTTGGCGGGATGACCGCTAGTGGGAGGACGTCCTCCGGCTCTTCAACTGTGTATGGGTGGTTTGGGCTTGCCACTTGGTGGAAGGTGGAGAGATGAAGAGCTTTCTTGCTATGGGTTGAGACAGGAGAGCTCTTGGGATGAGAGGAGAATGACACCAGGGGGTGTTTATATAGTCCTGATAACTTGAGGCAGGGGGCATTCCATCCTAATCCATCCCGAGCATCTACCGCAAACAGGCGGCGGCGGATTCGCAGCAAAGTAGAATATCTGAAACCCTAACGGAACAAGCTTCGCACCGAGAGGCGATGGACCGCGAGGTGGCCTTGGGGCCGACCGGCCGATGCAGGGGTGGGGCCGGCTGGTCCCACCACGCCCGGTTTCTGGTGCCCTTCCGGGGGTGCAATCTTGGCCCGTTATCCCTCCAACTTTTCTCTTGTCGCGGCCCGATTCACGACGGAGTTCATATTTTTAATAAATTAGGGAAAAGCCAGAAAATAAATTTCATCTAATTCCTCGGGTGGTCTAGAAGGTTCTAGAAAAATCTTAAGGTGTTGGCCGTTTACCTTGAATAACGTACCTTCGTTGTTTTGAAGTGTCACTGGTCTGTGTGATGATGCATTTACCACCGTGAATGGTCCTTCCCACTTGGTCCGTAGTTTACCATGCCCGAATAACCTTACCCTAGAATTGAATAATAGCACTTTATCTCCAGGGCTGAAGCTCTTCTTCTTGATTCGCTTATCATGCCACCTTTTAGTTCTCTCTTTATAGATCTTGGCATTGTGATATGCCTTCTCTCGCTATTCATCTAGTTCCGAGAGTTGCATCTTTCGTCTTGTCCCGGCAGCTTTTAAATCCATGTTCCATCTCTTGAGTGCCCAGTGAGCTTTGAACTCAAGCTCTACTGGTAAGTGACAGGTCTTTCCGTAGACAAGCTGATAAGGTGACATGCCAAGAGGTGTCTTGTATGCTGTTCGGTATGTCTATATTGCGTCGGGTAGCTTTTCCTTCCAAACAGTTCCCATCTCGTTAACTGTCTTTTGTAGAATATTCTTGATTTGCTTATTGGAAGTTTCTGTTTGGCCACTCGTCTGAGGATGGTAAGGAGTAGCTACGTAATGTTGGATCCCTTGCTTTATTAAGTACTTACGAAAGTCCTTGTCAATGAAGTGAGTTCCTCCATCACTGATCACCATCATTGGAACACCGAATCTTGGAAATATTGTCTCATGAAACATCTTCTTGGAGTTCTTGGAATTTGTAGCTTTGCATGGTATGACTTCTACCCATTTTGAAATATGGTCAACTACCACCAAAATGTACTTATAATTGCCTGATTTTGGAAATGGTCCCATGTAGTCAATTCCCCAGACATCAAAGAGCTCTATCTAAAGATTGTTGGTGAGTGGCATGGCATCTCTGGAATTGATATTGCCGTGCCTCTGACATGCTCCACATCTTCGGATGAAGTTCCCAGTGTCTTTGTACATGGTTGGCCAAAAGAATCCACTTTGCCAAATCTTTGCATGAGTTCGAAACGCTCCATAATGACCTCCATATGGTGATGAGTGACATCTTTCAATAATCCGTAGTCCTTCCTCAGTGGGTACACATCTTCGGAGTAGTCCATCAGAGCACACTCGGAAGAGGTAAGGATGATCCCATATGTGTAGACGGCTTTTATAGACGAGCTTTCTCCTGTTTGCCCCTGGTGGTACATATCCTGCAACCATAAAATTGACAATATTCGCGTACTAGGGATCCGATCTGGAGACAGCGTAGAGTGTGTTGTCTCGAAGGGAGTCATTGATTGGTAGTTCCTGCATATTGTTAAACTGCATTCTAGACATGTGATCGGCAACAGGATTTTCTACTCCCCTTTTATCTTTTATTTCTAAGTCAAATTCTTGGAGTAGCAAAATCCATCTTATGAGTCATGGTTTAGTATCTTTCTTAGTAAGCAGGTATTTAAGCGCAGCATGATCAGTATAAACAATTACCTTTGCTCCTACTAAGTAAGATCTAAATTTGTCTATAGCAAAAATAACAGCTAGAAGCTCTTTTTTAGTAGTTGCATAATTAAGTTGAGGTCCTGTCAAAGTTTTGCTAGTGTATGCAATTGCGAGATGCTTCTTGTCTTTAGTTTGTCCCAGAACTGCCCCCACAGCATAATCACTTTCATCCATCAATTTAAAAGGCAGCAACCAATCAGGGGGTTGAATGATTGGTGCAGAGCTGATCGCTTTCTTAAGAGTTTTAAAAGCTTCTAAACATACGTCATCAAATTCAAAGGGAACATCCTTAGCTAGCAGGTTTGTTAGAGGTCTAGCAATGTATGAAAAGTTATGTATGAACCGTCGATAAAAACCTGCATAACCTAGGAAGCTTTGAATTCCTTTAACATTAATGGGAGGAGGTAGTTGTTCAATCACTTCAATTTTAGCTCTGTCTATCTCTATCCCTGTTGACGGTGGATAGCGTCAATATTTAATAGTGCAATAAACATGATAAATAGTCAATATACTTGCAAATAGAGAAGTCTAGGGTTTTATCTGACAAATTCCATGAGTTTAGGTGAATCATCATTTTGCAGGGATTGTTCCAGGAAACCACGGAGAAGGGCCTAATTATCAAACGGATTGACGAAACTTGACGCCAACGAAACCCCGCACATTGGACTCAGGAAGGATCTAGAAGACACTAGAACGAAGCGGAGCGCGATGGCCCACATGGTGGGGCCGGCCGGCCTGAGGGATAGGGCCGGGCGGCCTCCCCCAAAACCATCTTCTACGCCATTCTGGAAGCTTCCTCCACCGACTTTGAGGGTCAATATCCACCGTACCTTAAGTCGGTTTGATCAAATGGCCATCGTGCATCCCACCGGACTATAAATATAGGGCCAGACCCCCCAGGGAAACCCTAATTCATTCTATCAATTCATTTGGAGAGCTAGAAGCCCTAGCTCATTTAGAGCTCTTGTAATTAGAAAATAGGGAGAGAGGAGAGGAAGAAGTAGAAGAGGAACCGGCTTGTCGGATCTTCCTCAACTTTGTACCTCTACGGAGACAGTTCATCATCAAGTTCTTCAGTTGGTAACTCTAAGTCTTCTATTTGATTAAGTTTTGTTCTTACTTTACTTTGTTTACAGGATCTTAGCTCGTATTGAGTGCTCTAGTTAGCGTACGTGACTAGAGTATTAATCGTTAGCGTAGACGTGGTGTCTAGGCTACGGTTTACCTGAGTTTGCGCCCAATTCCCACGGTTAGTTGTGGTAGCCTTTAGAGATGATAGCTTTGTTGGTCTTCGTATTCCACCACGTCGGAGTTGGTGTTTCGTAGAGCTTTTGGCAGCCTTCCCCAACTACCTTCTTTCCAGTCTTTTTTGAGAGTTGGAAAGGTACTGTTGCTCCAAAGTAGACAAGTATTGTAAGTCTGATTCTTAGTTATCTAGATCACCTTAGATAGCCCCTCTCTACCCACCAAAAACATTCACCTCATCTATCCTTGGACGTTCTTGATTCATTACTAGATCACTTCACGTTCCTCGTGGAAATTCAATACCTTAGAATACTCTTAGGTGAAAGCTACAGCGGTATCCGTGTGCTTGCGGATTTATCTCTTTAATTATTCTGTGTGTGTTAAATATACCAACAAGCTTTCTGGCGCCGTTGCCGGGGAACGGTAGCTGTTCTAGGATCGAGCCAAGTTCGTCTGTATATCTTTTATTTTCCTTTTTATTTTTACCACCTTTACCCCTACCATATGGATTCCACGCCTATCTTTCAATTTTCGGCTCCAAAGGGCAAGTTGTTGGAGCCTCCACCATCATCACATCCTATACTCACAGATGGCTATGAGCTTCGCCCTGCTTTTATAGCCATGGTTCGGGAGCAATCCTTCTCTGGATTAGAAGACAAAAATCCATACACCCATCTTAGAGAATTTGAGCAATTGTGTTCTTGCTTGAATATTGCTGGCATGACACAAGAGACCATTAAATAGAAATTGTTTTCGTTCTCCCTTTTGGGTAGAGTGAAACAGTGGTATGCTTATACTGTAGGAGGAGTGAAAGGAAATTGGGATGAACTTTGAGACAAATTCTGTCTTGCTTTCTTCCCTCTTTCTCGGATCGCCACTCTTCGAATAGAAGTTCTTACCTTTAAACAGAAAGAGAAGGAGACATTAGGAGTAGCTTGGGCTAGATTCTTAAGTCTTATCAATACCGGTCCAACCCTTCACTTACTAGATCATGTGCTTCTTTACCACTTTCATTTTGGCCTTAACAAGGAAGCTGCTCTACATCTTGACTTATCGTCTAGAGGTTCATTCTCGCACAACACCATGAGTGAGGGAAAAGCTATACTAGAGAAAATTCTTGAAGACACCCCTTACACTGGCATCTTTGATGAATTTCCTAAAGAAGAAGAAGTCAAGCCAAGCCCCAACCAACAAGTGGAATTAGATACAACCGAATCTGAAATTCTTTCAAATCCTATAGATGATATGGGTGTCAAAGAACCTCCAACTGTGGAAACACAACATAGTCTTGAAGATGATGAACCTCAACCTTCCACGTTCCCTTTTGAAATTGAGGATGGTCTTTTCGAAGATTTTGGCAATGCTTTGAATTTACCTGTTCAAGTGAAGACTCAAGCACACTCTATGTGTTTTGAGGATGATGATGGCCCAAATAATGATTCTCTCCTTATGGAACATATTAAAGGACTATCAGCCATCATGAGTCATGAGTGGTTGGCAGAAGCAGAGTTATCCACTGAGGTAGCCCAAATCAATGCCTCCTCAGATGTTATCACTTGCATCCTTAAGAGAACCACCATAAAGGGCTACTACAGTCCAACCGTTGGGTTGAATATCATTTCAAAGGCGCTAGCCGAACAACTTTTTCCCAACGAGTTTTTGATCCCATCTTATAAGCTTTTACGAATTCCTTCTGGAGTTACTCTTGAAAGTTATGGGGTCATAAGGTCTATTCCATTGCGAATACAATATTCTGAGTATCGTTTAAATTTTCATATCTTTGACATCTCGCACACGTTCATCTTGATTGGTGTACCTTTTGGGACACTCTTTCAAGAAAGACCAAAACAGGGTCTCTTAGATGTAAAACTAGGAAGTTCTCCTATCACCATCTCGCTTGCACGTTCAAATAATGCAATAGTAGAACCCAAGCCTGAACCAGACCCTATTGAGGAAGCTTTAATGGCATCCTTAGAAGACATGGCCCAACCAA
Source organism: Chrysopogon serrulatus (assembly GCA_015844335.1). Classification (NCBI taxonomy): domain Eukaryota; kingdom Viridiplantae; phylum Streptophyta; class Magnoliopsida; order Poales; family Poaceae; genus Chrysopogon; species Chrysopogon serrulatus. Next base: position 117,714 of record JADLZL010003776.1, on the reverse strand, counting down.
CTCTTGATGATGAACACTTTATTCTAGAAGAGGAAGAGTTGGCAGAACCTATTAAGATAGATGAAATAGAGGTGCCATCACAACCATTAGTTGAGCTAAAACCCCTTTCTTCTGGCTTAAAATATGTCTTCCTCAATAATAACCGAGAAACACCTGTCATCATAAGTGATAAACTTTCTGAAGAAAAAACACATCAACTTGTCACTGTCTTAGAAAGACATAAATCAACCATAGGCTACTCACTCCAAGACCTTAAGGGGAATTAGTCCCATTCTCTGTACTCATCGTATTCCCATCGATCCTGATTCTTCACCATCAAGAGAACCACAAAGGAGACTTAACAATGCAATGTGAGAAGTTGTTAAGAAAGAGGTCCTTAAGCTCTTACACGCTGGGATTATTTATCCCGTACCTTATAGTGAGTGGGTTAGTCCATGTCCAACTTGTGCCAAAGAAAGGAGGAATGACGGTCGTTAGAAATGAGAAGAATGAGCTCATCCCTCAACGTCATCATCCCGGGTGGCGTATGTGCATTGACTACCAAAAACTTAACAAGGCTACAAAGAAAGACCACTTTCCGTTACCCTTCATTGATGAAATGTTGGAACGGCTTGCAAATCACTCTTTCTTTTGTTTCTTTGACAATTATTCCCTGATATCATCAAATCCCAATCCACCCCCCATGACCAAAGTAAGACCACTTTCACATGTCCATATGGAACTTATGCATATCGTCTTTTGTCATTTGGGCTGTGTAATGCTCCAAATTCTTTTTCAAAAAATGCATGATGTCTATTTTTTTCGATATGATCGAGAAAATCATGGAGGTGTTCATGGATAACTTTAGAGTTAAATGCCTTTGTAGGCCCATGAACTTGCACAGTGAACATAATAGGTCCATAAACTTGAAAACCAGTTAAAATCTTATACTTCAAACTTGCAAAACCGTTCACTTTTTCCAGATTTTTTTAAGCCACGTTTATTCCTAGGTTTAGGCCGTGTTTGGCATTGTTCATGGTCTTAAATGATGATGTCGGCCTCCTTTTAATTTGAAAATTGATATCTTTTTATTCGAGCTCCAAATATAGCAAATAATATCAATTTCGATCGTCTCGACGAGCTCTTTGCAATAGTGTACTCCGTTTTGTTGTTTGAGATAGTTTTATTTCGTGAAAAATTAAATATTTCTATAAAACAAGTGAGAATATAACAAAACTCGTGGAATTTGTTAGATAAATAATATTTTTGTTATTATGTAACATAAAATGTTGTCTTTTTAGGTTCATTTGGCCATAGAATATATAAGTGAGAATAATATCTTTTTGTTATTATGTAACATGGAATGTTTGCAATGGAGGTCTCGCACACGTTCTACCTTCCCGCGAAATACTAGCACTAGGCCGAAAGACAAAACCACGCTATCAGGTAGAGCGGCTTTCGCCCACACAGACCTCCTCCGCCGCCGTGCCGACCGTTTTTATTTGGCCATAGAATATATAAGTTTGTTATTTATCTAACAAATTTCACGAGTTTTGTTATTCTCACTTGTTTTGTAGAAATATTTAATTTTTTTTTCACGAAATAAAACTATCTCGCATAACAAAACGGAGTACAAATTGCAAAGAGCACATCGAGACGATCAAAATTTCATTGATTTGAAATATTTGGAGCGGCTTGCAAAGATATCAATTTCTTTTTTGTTTTTGAAAGGTATTTCGATATCATCAAATTCCAATCCATGAACAAATGACCAAGCAAGACCACTTTCACATGTCCATATGGAACTTAAAACCATATCGACGAAACGTCATTTTGGCCAAGTTTGAATGGGGCTAGATAACTTCTTTTCAAGTTCATGGATATCTATTTTCTCCGATATGATCTTTAATCATGGAGGTGTTAATAGATAATTTTACCGTCTATGGCAAAACCTTCAATGGATGTTTAGAGAATCTAGACATGGTCTTACAACGGTGTGAAGAAAAGCACTTAGTCCTGAACTGGGAAAAATGCCATTTTATGGTTCGGGAAGGAATAGTGCTAGGACATAAGGTGTCCGAACGTGGGATAGAAGTGGATAGAGCAAAGATTGAAGTTATTGAACAACTTCCACCTCCCACAAATGTGAAAGGCGTTCGCAGCTTTTTAGGCCACGCAGGGTTCTATAGGCGTTTCATCAAAAACTTTTCTCAAATCGCTGGACCCTTGACTAGCCTCCTAGCCAAAGATGTACCTTTCATTTTTAACACTGAGTGCCTTGAAGCCTTTGAAATTCTTAAGAGAGCACTCATCTCAGCTCCAATTATACAACCACCGACCGAGTCTACCCTTTGAGATCATGTGTGATGCTAGTGACATTGCAGTTGGTGCTGTTTTAGGACAAACCAAAGACAAGAAACATTACGCTATATCCTATGCTAGCAAAACCTTGTTTGGGCCACAGCTTAATTATGCTACCACTGAAAAAGAGATGTACAGCAGTGGTCTTTGTAATAGACAAATTTAGATCTTACTTAGTAAGAGCAAAGGTAATAATATACACAGACCATGCAGCACTTAAGTACCTCCTCACTAACAAAGATGCTAAGCCTCGATTAATCCGATGGATTCTTCTGCTCCAAGAGCTTGACATAGAAATTAGAGATAAGAAAGGAGTAGAAAATTCGATAGCTGACCACTTGTCTAGACTTCAATTTAAAGACACATATGAGCTACCTATTAATGACTATCTAAGGGATGACACGCTCCTCACGGTAACGGACTCCGATCCTTGGTACACAAATATTGTCAACTATATGGTTGCAGGTTATGTTCCACCAGGGGAAGACAAGAGAAAGCTCAAGTATGAAAGTCGTATCCACTTGTGGGACGATCCATATCTTTACAGGGTATGTGCCGATGGGTTGCTACGGAGGTGTGTCCCAATAGTTAAAGGAATAAAAATTATTGAGAGATGTCATACATCACCCTATGGAGGACATTATGGAGCATTCCGAACACATGCTAAGATTTGGCAAAGCGGATTCTTCTGGCCAACAATGTATCAAGATACAAAGGAGTTTGTTAGAAGATGTCTCAGATGCTAGAAACATGGAAACATCAATACTCGGGATGCAATGCCACTTACGAACAACCTTCAAGTAGAATTGTTTGATGTCTAGGGAATTGATTTCATGGGACCACTCCCAAAGTCAGGAGATGCAGAATACATTTTAGTGGCAGTTAACTACGTGTCTAAATGGGTAGAAGCAATACCATGTCGAGCTGCCGACTCCAAGCACTCCAAGAAGTTGTTCAATGAAGTAATATTTCCACGTTTTGGAATGCCTAGATTGGTCATAAGTGATGGAGGACCACATTTCATTGACAAAAGATTCCAACAGTTCTTAGCAGAGAATGGAGTCAAACACAACATTGCAACTCCATACCATCCTTAAACAAGCGGTCAAGCGAAAACATCAAATAAGCAAATCAAGAATATTCTACAAAAGACCGTGGATGAGATGGGCAAGAAGTGGAAGTACAAGCTTTTTGATGCACTATGGGCCTACCGAACTGCATATAAGACACCCATAGGCATGACACCTTATCAGCTGGTATATGGTAAAACATGCCACTTGCCTGTTGAATTGGAATTCAAAGCTCACTGGGCAATCAAGAAATGGAACATGGATATCCATCTTGCTGGCAGGAATCGTCAAATGCAAATATCTGAGCTGGAAGAATGGAGAGAAAAGGCCTATCATAACTCCAAGATTTGTAAAGAAAGAACAAAAAGATGGCATGATAGGAGAATCAAGCACAAGGAGTTTAAGCCTGGTGACAAGGTCCTTCTGTTCAATTCAAGAGCAAAGCTCTTTGGCCATGGAAAACTTCGAAACAAATGGGAAGGACCATTCAAGGTAGTTGAACCCTCATTACATGGTGCCATTACAATTCAAGACGACTCAGGTAACATCTTCAAGGTAGATGGCCAACGATTGAAAATATTCCTTAAAACTGAAAATTTAAAAGAGATAGACATGATTGAATTTCTGCAATTTAATGATCCTATCTAAAAAAATTCAATCACCAAGACTCTGGACAACTGAAACTTATATGTCTAACACTTAATTTGTTCCACGAGTTTTGTGTCTATTTGAGTTTTGCAGGATTTGGAAATTTGAGAAGAGTGAGACTTAACATGTAGGCCACAAGAGTGAATAAAGACTAAGCAAATATCTTGCTTGGGGGAGAGCATCCCCTAGTTATTAGGTAAGTATACCTATACGATTATCGAGTCTATCTTATAGTCATAAAATACCAAAAATATATGGGCACATGAAGGTCCATGTCTGTAGAGTCTTTTGTGAGTCCATTAGTATAAAAGAAATAAAAAGATGAATAATCATTAAAACCAAATAAAGATACTTTAGTTATTTATTAGGGTGTAATCCTAGAGTGTGTATCTAGTTTGTTATGAGTCAAATAAAAAACTGAAGAACAATAAAATTTTGTCTTAGAGATGATGAATAGTTACTATGTCATAATTCCTTCCAAGTGCCTAGTTTTCAACCTTAAATTCTTCCGAGTTTTGGATATGATTTGTTTTTGATATAAGAATTTACTCTGAACCTAAACTTGTGAAGGCATATGCTTAAGCTAAGTCTAGGTGATTGAGGGATATGATGTGAGAAAGTCTGAGCTGCTATTTATCTTATTCCTAACGATACTAAGTTCTAGAGATTTATCTTTTAAAAATTTAAAAATCTTACATGATGAGCTCTTGTATGACAAAGTTTGAATTCCTACCAAAGCCATATATGATATACATTTAGAATAGAAAAACTTTTGTTCAATTATGCTGCTTGCTTTGCATTGAGTTCAGTCAACCTTTGTTGTATACCTTATGAGAGTCTTGTCATGCTTTTAAAAATCAAGATCACTTACACACTCCACCTACATATGCATTGCTCCTACTCTAGGAGTAAGCGCAATCATTTTCTACTTTCATCTAGATCCACCTTAAAAATGTTTTTCTCCCACACTGGGAGTAAAGCACCCAAAAATATATCCTATAGGATAACCTTTGTTAAATGCTCTGAGTTCTTATCTCTCCAATCATTTATTATATTCAAAGGATGCATGTGGCTATGCAAAAAAAAAAACATTGAAAAAAGAGAGAAAGTTAAAAAAAATGGACAAGTGTCCAAGCAATTAAAACTATGGGTACTTAGATGCTCGCCTCCCCGAAAAAAGAAGAAAAAAAAAAAAAGAATAAAGATAGCCCATGTTTTCTTGTGAAAGTTTAAGAGAGAGATTTATTTTTAAAGAGCGAAAGTAGAATTAGGTTTAGCCACCATATATTCACCTATCCACCATATTCCATACACATGCACATCTTGGTTGATTGTATGACTTGACTCTCTTTGGATCCATTGTTTGATTTTACAATATATGAATTGCAAGTATGTTTACCCTTGTTTTAATGCCACTCCTATAAACTCCACTATAATCCTTAGTTGTAGGAAGGCATGACATCATTAATGCCTCAGTGAGATCCATAAATACCACATATAATAAGAGACTTGAGAGTGTCATACAATTAAGCTCTGAATTTTATTTTGAAAACTTGTAAAAACTCCGGAATATTGGTTGAGTAAGGAATTTGAGAAATAGTGCTTGACTTGATTGTTCTATCTTTCAATTGCTCAAGACCCACACGAAAGTTGAAAAGCTCTATAGTTAACGGTAAAATGGGTAAGTTTGAAAGTTAGAGTAGTTTTGTCTAATTCAGAGGAGAATTTCTGTTTGAAGGCATGTGTACTTTTGAGGTGTAAAAGTGTTGAAGCAACTCCTGATCCAAGTTTAGTAGTTAGGCTTTGCTAAGGGACTAGCAAAGGGTAAGCTTGGGGGGAGCTTGTTGATGGTGGATAGCATCAACATTTAATAGTGCAATAAACATGATAAATAGTCAATACACTTGTAAATAGAGAAGTCTAGGGTTTTATCTGACAAATTCCACGAGTTTTGGTGAATTATCATTTTATAGGGATTGTTCTAGGAAACCACGGAGAAGGGCCTAATTATCAAACGGATTGACGAAACTTGATGCCAACGAAACCCCGCATATTGGACTCAGGAAAGATCTAGAAGACACTAGAACGAAGCGGAGCGCGAGGGCCCACATGCTAAGGGTTGGGCAGCCTGAGGGATAGGGCCGGGCGGCCTCCCCCCAAAACCATCTTCTACGCCCTTCTGGAAGCTTCCTCCACCGACTTTAAGGGTCAATATCCACCGTACCTTAAGTCGGTTTGATCAAACGGCCATCGTGCATCCCACCGGACTATAAATATAGGGCCAGACCCCCCAGGGAAACCCTAATTCATTCTATCAATTCATTTGGAGAGCTAGAAGCCCTAGCTCATTTAGAGCTCTTGTAATTAGAAAATAGGGAGAGAGGAGACGAAGAAGTAGAAGAGGAACCGGCTTGTCGGATCTTCCTCAACTTTGTACCTCTACGGAGACAGTTCATCGTCAAGTTCTTCAGTTGGTAACTCTAAGTCTTCTATTTGATTAAGTTTTGTTCTTACTTTACTTTGTTTATAGGATCTTAGCTCGTATTGAGTGCTCTAGTTAGCGTACGTGACTAGAGTAGTAATCGTTAGCGTAGACGTGGTGTCTAGGCTAGGGTTTACCTGAGTTTGCACCCAATTCCTACGGTTAGTTGTGGTAGCCTTCAGAGGTGACAGCTTTGTTGGTCTTCGTATTCCACCATGTCGGAGTTGGTGTTTCGTAGAGCTTTTGGCAGCCTTCCCCAACTACCTTCTTCCCAGTCTTTTTCGAGAGTTGGAAAGGTATTGTTGCTCCAAAGTAGACAAGTATTGTAAGTCTGATTCTTAGTTATCTAGATCACCTTAGATAGCCCCTCTCTACCCACCAAAAATATTCACCTCATCTATCCTTGGACGTTCTTGATTCGTTACTAGATCACTTCACGTTCCTCGTGGAAATTCGATACTTTGGAATACTCTTTGGTGAAAGCTACAGTGGTATCCGTGCGCTTGCGGCTTTATCTCTTTGATTATTCTGTGTGCGTTAAATATACCAACAATCCCTCTTTCAGACACTAGATGTCTAAGCAATATTCCTTCTCTAACCATAAAATGATATTTTTCCTAATTAAGGACTAAGTGCTTTTCCTCACATCTTTGCAAAACCTTATCTAAGTTTTCAAGGCATTTATCAAAAGTTTTTCCATATACAGAAAAATCATCAATGAAAACTTCCATTATCACTTCAATCATATCAGAAAATATAGATATTGTGCATCTTTGAAATGAAGCTGGAGCATTACATAGTCCAAAAGACATTCTACGGTAGGCACAAGTTCCGTATAGACATGTAAAGGTGGTTTTGTTTTGGTCATCTGGATGGATCGGAATCTGATGATATCCCGAATACCCATCGAGAAAATAGAAGAAAGAGTGATTTACCAACCTTTCCAAAGATCTCATCAATGAAGGGAAGTGAAAAATGATCTTTCTTTGTTGCCTTGTTAAGCTTTCGGTAATCAATGCACATCCGCCATTCAGTGACGGTTCTTTATGAGATTAATTCATTCTTATCATTTCTAAAACTGTCATGCCTCCTTTCTTAGGCACAACTTGCACAGGGCTTACCCACTCGCTATATGGCACAGGATATATGATCCCAGCGTGCAACAGTTTTAAGACCTCTTTCTTAACAACCTCTCTCATCGCATTATTCAACCTACGTTGTGATTCTCTAGAAGGTGTTATCTCAGGGTCTGTAGGAATGCGATGGGTGCAAAGAATAGGACTGATTCCTTTAAGATCTTGGAGTGAATAGCCAAAAGTGGATCTATACTTTTCTAGGACAGTAATCAATCGGAAAGTTTCCTCCTCAGAGAGTTCATCACTTATAATCACAGGAGATTCTCAATCATTGTTTAGAAAAGCATATTTAAGACCAGAAGGCAAGGGTTTGAGTTCTATGGGCGGCTTAGGTGGTTCCTCAAACTCATCTAGAGGGTCAGGTTCTAGCATACTATCTCCTTCCTCATCTAGTGGTTCGGAATTATCTTTGAAATCTGGTTCAAGAAGAGATTCAAAGGTTGTCTCTAAGACTTCTTCCATAGGATCAGGCTCAGGAAGTGGCTCCATCTCATTATTGAGAGCATGAGTTATAGATATAGGTAAATTAAAATTCTTCCCAAGACTAATGTTTAGATTCCCTTTTTATCTTTCTTGCAAAAGTCTCTCTATAGGCTGTCCAATCAATACGTCAAACTCTATGACATCAAAGATAAAAAAGCTCAAATGAACTCTTATCCCTTTGACATGAATAGGTAAGACATAGAGGATTCCCAAACTTGGGAGAATGTAGCCTAAAGGACTTTTTAAAAACTTTGTTGTTGGGGTTAAGGGCATGTCTTTTAAAAGATCTTGAGTATATGTTGTAGACATAATGCTAACTCCCATAATAGGATTGTATAATGCGTTGAAAGAACCCTTGTGAATTTGGCAAGGTATGGTTATCAAAGTGAAATCAACTCAGATGATATCAGAGGAAAGCTCTAACTCTTCCAACCAATCATTGCTTATAATCGACACAAGCTCTTTAGCATTTTGCTTTAGGAAAGCCTCATCAGCAGGATTCTAAGGCTTCTTCACTATGTGATGATTTCTTAGGCCTCTGTGGTCTCCTAATGGTGTAGTGACTTGAGGTGTTTCTATAATCAGTGAATATATCATCCTCGATCTTGAGCATGAAGTCTGGAAGTGGAATCTCTTCCTCCTTACAGAAATATTGAAGTAGAACGGGGTCTGGTATGGATAGACTAGGTCCAGAATGAGTAAGATTGTTAAAGCGTTCCCAGGCTTCAGTTAGAGTCTCTTTCTTCTCTTGTCTAAAGGATAGAATTTCTAAGCGAAGGTCTATTACCTTAGAGATAGGATAGAATTGAAGGCAGAATTCAGCACACAATGCTTTCCAGCCACCTTTAACACTCTCAACGTGGAGATCATACCAATGTCTAGCTTCTCCAGTTAAAGAGAAAGGAAAAAGCTTCTATCGGATAGTCTCATCGGACATATCCTTAATGCGTAAGCACGCACAGGTCTGCTCGAATTCATTGAGGTGAGAATAAGGGCTAGCATTATCTTCTCCTAAGAAAGATTGGTTTCTGACCATGTCTATTAAACACGGGCGTACCTCATAGTCAGAGGCTAAGATAGGCTTTGAGGATAGCTCTGGCTCTAAGCGTAGGCTCGTGAAGTCATATTTATAGATAGGCGTGGAATTAAGTTGATCCATTGAAGGATAGAAAAGGTAAAGAGAATTGGAAAAGGTGAAGAGTGATAGTATACAAATAAAAGATAAGATTATGATACAGGTTAAGATAAGTTTAGAATGATCTCAGCGACGTCTTCTCCGGCAACGGTGCTAGAAATGCTTGTTGGTATCTGTTAATACCTATTGAATAATTCCGCAAGTGCACGGATACATTGTAGCACTTCAACGGATGAATATACCTAGTTTTAATATCGAACCCAAAAGAAGATGTGTGAGGGTCTTCTAAACTATAACTTAACCACCTGAGTAGCAAACAAGGCCGTAGAAGACAGGGATATAGAGAAGACAACTAAGGCTTCTAATTCAGGCTCAAGTAAGATATAATTAGGATGCTTTACTGGGGAATTGGATAGAGGAGCTCAGACAAAACTGTAACCCGACTACCAATTATTCTTCTGCTCGGCCTACCGACAGTATAGTGGAATATATAAGATTCAACGGAACTATAAAGTCACCTCCACGAGCTACCACCAAATCCAGACGATAGGGTACATTTACAAGTAACGGAGTCTAAGCACCACGCTTACACTACGAATACTACTCTAACCTAAGAGCTACAAGGATTAATGTACTCAAAAGAGTCACAAACCGGTAAAACAAGATAAACAATGTTACTTACTTGAACTCAGAAGTCGATTCCGAAGTAATCTCAAATACAAGCCGTAGAGGTAGCGCCGACAGGACGATACTCCTCCAAAACTCTCTCTTTAACTCTATCTCTCTATTTTTGATATAGAACTAGCTTCTAAAGGTATAGAACTAGCTCTCTCTTGGAATGCTAACTCGAGAGGTCATCCATTCAAGGGACACCTCCCGGGATCCTCATTAGGGTTTCTCGCTAAAGCTCTTCTTCTTCTGAATGGATCCTCCTCCCTGGGGGGTTGCCTCTCCTTTTATAGCCTTGGCGAATCAACGTGAGCCCTCAGATCAAATCGACATTGGCAGACGGTGGAGATCAATCCTCAAAGGCGATGGAGTAAACCGGGTGAACTGGGCCGTGAACCGGGCAGACCCTAGATCGGCCTGTCCAGGGCCAGACCGGCCGATCCGGTCTCGTGCCCGCTGGCCCTCCGCTTCAGTCCAGTGTCTTCTCGTCCCTTCTGGAATCTTTCTGTGTAGCCGTGGCGTCCAATCTTGCATTCTATGTTGTTTTGTAGCTCAAAAGTGTATCATTCCCACTGTATACCTGCAAAACTGTTGGTATTAATTAACTCATCACTTGTTTTGGTAGTCACCTATCAATTACCTACACTTCTAGCAATGTACTAGGTTGTCATCCCTAGCTATGGTGCCAAAGAATATTTATTGGTACTATCTAGCATTATTACAAGAACAACACCAAATAGATCTATATCATTTTATGTGACTAGAAAGAATATAAATGTATATGCATGAAAAGGATCCGCAAGCGCACAGATAATTATACCATTGTAGCATTTTACCTAGAGTATTACCAGGTTGTCGATTTATATTTATACCACTGGGAAGGTCAGGCAGAATATATTGATAACTTATACCATTAATGCAACAGTAAACCATAACCTCAAATCTACTCATAACAGGGATAAGTCATAGGATAAATATATGTATTATAAGCATTGATCAAGCATCATAATAAGATAATAGATTCACTCAGAGCACTCTAATTGCCATAATAACGCATTAGATCCGAATATTAGAGAAATAGTTCCTAATGTCATTCTATAACTACACATCAACGAACACTTCAATTAGTGCAAACACTCTAGCAATCATTGTTAGGCTGCTATGATATCAAACATAAGGAGCATCAACTAAAGAAGGAAATTAAGACAATCATCACATTCCATCGCGACCGCGCTTTACAAACCTATGTGCGAAGGGTGGATTACAGAGGATTCAATGAAGCTATAAGTCACCTCCACGAGCTACCACACGACACGGCACATCAGGGGGCACTCACAGATAAGCGTAATATCTAGGCTCCATGCCTACATAATGCCTATCACTCACCCAGGGTACCTTCGGATGAGCGCTATACGAGCATATATAAGAATTTAATAGCAGTGGACTAACTATACTAGACATGTAATCAAAGCAGACGATGAACATTGCAATCAAGAACATAAATGAATACTAATATTGCTAAGAACAATGTAGTAATAATACAAAGAGTACAAGAACAGTACCGAACTTCACGCTCCTGGCAGCACCGATCGGGAACCCAAGCTAGATTAACTCAGCTTGAGTTCCTCTAGATCTAATCTAACTAGGCTACTACTATAGAATAGAGAAACTCTGAGGAACTAGAGTTTCTGGCTCTGGATGCTTGATCTTCAAATGACTTGATTGCTCCAGGAGGGGGGTCCGGCACTATATTTATAGCCCGGTGGGATGGTGGGGCCGGCTGGCCCCACCTGGAAGCCTCTCGTGCTCTCCTTCGCTCCGGTGTATTCTGGATCCTTCTAGAGTTGTGTAGCGTATTCTTGAGTTGCGGATAATTCCGAGATGTATTTTGATAATTAAGTCCTTATCCGCCGTTTTCTAGAATAGTCCCTGGAAATTGATAAATCACCAAAACTCATGGAAATTATCAAATAAAACCCTAGACTTCTAGATATTCATATGTTTCTTGTGTCTATTGATCTATTAAATATTGACGCTATCCACCGTCAACAACTCCCCCAGGCTTACCCTTTGCTAGTCCCTTAGTAAAGCCTAGAGTTGGATCAGGGGTTGCTACAATGCTTTCACGCCTTAGAAGTACACATGCTTTCAAATAGAAATTCTCCTCCAGATTAGACAAAACTGCTCTAACTTTCAAACTTACTCATTTTACCTGTAGCTATGGGGCTTTTCAACTTTTACATGGGTCTTGGGCAATTGAAAGATAGAACAATCAAGTCAAACACTATGCCTCAAATTCTTCACTCAACCAATATTCTGGAGTTTTTGCAAGTTTTTAAAATAAAACTCAGAGCTTAATTGTATGACACCCTCAAGTCTCTTAATATATGTGGTATTTATGGATCTCACTTGAGGCATTCATATTGTCATGCCCTCCTACAACTAATGATTATAGTGGAGCTTATAAAAGTGGTATTAAATAAGGATGAGCATACTTGCAATTCATATATTGTAAAGTCAAACAATGGATTCAAAGAGAGTCAAGTCATACAATCAAACCAAGATATGCATGTGTATAAAATATGGTGGATAGGTGAATATATGGTGGCTAATCCTAATTCTACTTTTACTCTTTGGAAATAAATCTCTCCCTTGAACTTAGAACTTTCGCGGAAAAAAACATGGGCTATCTTTATTCTCTCTCTTTTTTTTTTTTTTTTCGGGAGGCGGGCATCTAAGTACCCATTGCTTGGACACTTGTCCATTTTTAACTCCCTTTTCTTCTTTTTTTTTTTTTTTTTAATAACTTTTCTTTTGCATAGCCACATGTATCCTTTGAATAGAATATGATAACTGGAGAGATAGCAATAAGCACTTAGAGCATTTAACAGGGGTTGTTCTATGGGATATATTTTTGGGTGTTTGACTCCCAGTGTAGGAGAAAAACATTTTAAAGATGGACCTGAATGAAAGTGAAAAATGGTTGCGCTTACTTCTAGAGGAGGAGTAATGCATATATGGGTGGAGTGTGTGTATGTGATCTTGATTTTAAAAGCATGACAAGACTCTCATAAGGTATACAAAGGTTGACTAGCCTCAATGCAAAGCAAGCAGCATGAATAAGCAAAGGTTTTCCTAGTCTAAATGTATATCATATATGGCTTTGGTAGGAATTCAAACAGTTTGTCATATAAGAGCTCATCATGTAGGATTTTGAAATTTTAAAAGATAAATCTCCAGAACTTAGTATCGCTAGGAATAAGATAAATAACAGCTCCGACTTCCTCATATCATATCCATCAATCACCTAGACTTAGCTCAAGCATATGCCTCCACAAGTTTTTAGATTCAGAGTAAATTCTTATATCAAAGTAGTCGTGCCCAAAACTCAGGAGAACTTAAGCTTGAAAACTAGGCACTTGAAAGGAATTACAGCAAAACAACTATTCATCATTTCCAAGACAAGATTTTATTGTTCCTTAGTTTTTATTTGACTCTTAACAAACTAGATAGACTTGTAAACACACTCTACGATCACACCTTAATAAATAGCTAGAGTATCTTTATTTGGTTTTAATTATTATTTATCTTTTTATTTCTTTTAACTAATGGACTCACAAAAAACTCTATAGACGTGGACCTTCATATGTCCACATATTTTTGGTATTTTATAACTATAAAATAGACTCGATAATCGTTATACTTACCTGATAACTAGGAGATGCTCTCCCCCAAGCTGAATGTTGTCAAGTTGAGCGTTGAAGCTGAGTGGTCCTCACAGAGGAACTCATGCTTATAAGAGCAAGTGTTGCTAGAAATACTTCAATCTCATCACCCAAGAAGTTACTTCCTCCACACAGGGGTTAACTGTGTGTCGAAAAGGTATACTTCGAGTGGTAAAGATGAAGCTACCTAGGTGAGCTAGCTCTCGGAGTCATCCTGCATAAAGCTATCACAAAACACCAAAACTCGTGGAATGGTATTAGGATAAAAAGTTAATGATTAGCTATTTTAGAGGATTGGGTTGTGGAGGTTTCAAAGTATTTTTATGATAGCAGTATCACAGCAGGATGCTCAATTAATATTTTTGGAGTTTTTGGATTTATATCCAGAAAGTACAAATGCATGATATATATCTTTTTCATTTGTTTGTTAGGCCACCACAGTGAGCACTCCCACAGCTTTTATACCACAAGAGTTTCACATGGGGCTTTAAGTTTTTAAGATGAATGCAGCCTAATGCACATCTATTTATTTTTGTTGTTTTCAATGCAATACTAATACAGAAAAGTAAACATGCTAAAGAGAGAATAAATCATGCAATGCAAGAAAGTAGATATGGATAACTACCGATGTTACCTCACGGTGAGGGTTCGATGTTTAGAGTCCTTCGAACTAGACTTCTCCTTGCAGTGGTTCATTGATCAAATACTTTGGTTTGCTCTTTGAGGATAAGGATTGAGGTGGTGCCTCCACTAGTGGTGCTTCCAATGGTTGTTCTACCTTCTCTCTTTTTTTAGCATCTCAAAACCAATCTTATGCGCATCGTTGTCATTGGTTGAGAACTTCTACTTGTAGGATTTGGGGAATCTTCCCACACTATGCTCAGAGTGTATTCTGCTCATAAAGACAACGTAAAGATCAAGTGCATGGGCTCTGTTGGTGGGCAAACACCAACAGAACCAGAAATTTATTCATTCTTCTCTATCCTTAGGCACAATAAGATTGATGTTGTTCGCATTGTTAAGTTATAACATGGGTGAGAAGATCAGAAGTATAAATATGACATTTAAGCTTAGGAGTGAAGTTGCTTAACTTATGGAAGGATTGTTCATCTTTATAAGTTATCAAGATTACATGATGACTATCATCTTCTAAAAATAGAATATATAATCTTTTAGCTCCTTAGGTTAAGACTGAGATCAAGAGAATGGTACTATGATGTGTTCTTCAAGATCAGGAGGATATGATGACCACTTACCTTTTAAGATATTACCCTTATTGATGGAGTGTGATGACACCATATGGTAAAGGATAGATGAATTTTGCTGGTCTCTTTCTTCTTTGTATCTTGAGTTAATCATTACCATCTTGTCTCATATGTTGTATTTCTTTCTCACTCTTCTAGTCTTCTGCTTCTTTTATTTTCTCTGCAAGGGATTAGTAGACAACATATACCCGAAGGAATATAATAATTAAAGTACGGATAGTGTTTGTCACGGAGTTAATGATTCACCATTACTTCAACTTTTTTTCAACAAGGTTGAGGTGAAGATATTATTTTGAAGAATATATCTAACCTTGATTTGATTCCACGAATAGTCTCCTAATATGATTCATTCATTTTTATATATGAGAGGGTAGTCTGTATACACAACCAATTCTTATACAAGCATGCTTTGATCCCATAGTTATGTTTAAGTAATATACTAAAGCATACTTATAATAGAACAAGGAAGTTTAAAAGACTAAAGATATTTATTCAAATAGAACCAAAAATATGTATGGTGAACCAAAGGGTCATCTTATGTATTTTAGCAGGTTGAGCATGGCATAAGGTAATGATAAATTAGTAACATGGTATAAGATGTTGCATGAGACTTAGATAAACATACCTTATGTCTTTATCCTTCCTTCTTTGAAAGTAGTGGCAAACTTACCTGAAGAAGAAGGGTTGTCCGATTGATCCATTGGTGATAGCTTGTAGTCCTTTGAGCAGGGCCTTCCTTCTATTAGCTTAGCCTTTTCACCATTCGATGGAAATACGAACAATTGCATGCTCTTCATCAACCCTTTTTTTTATCTTGATTGATTCATGGTTGATGAGTTGGGGTCCACTGAAGATGCAAACTTAAATTCCTCTCTAGTTATCTTTGTCTTATATCGGCATGGCGACGCGTTGTTCTTCTTTGTAAGTGATACGCCAGCCGTCTTGATGGTTATTGGGAGAACTTCTTTGATGTCCATGTGAAAACTTCATCTCCAATGGTTTAGTTGCGTCTCTTCTATGATCATGGTCATCCACGGCCTTACTAGACATCCTTATTGCCGACATACAAAGTGGTGTCTTCGAAGGTGATGAGAAAAATAGGACACTAATTGATTGATATGAAGTGAATTGCTTCCTGCTTCACATCATCCCCGTAGCTTGAGTCTTGGAAAGGTTCAATGCTAGGTTGCCTTTGACATTACTCATGATCAATTGATTTATTTCTATTCTTTTTCTGCAAAATGTTAATGGACACATACCTGAGGGAATATAACAAATTTGAACTATGAGTTTTGTTGTCCATACTTTTTGCAACTCTATGCTAACAAGATGATGTATAGTTTTAAGATTATTTAGCATAGATCTTGTCTACCATGTTTTTTTTGTTATTGCTGCATTCTAACATGGTTCAAGATAGAGATAGCTTGCAACAAGGATAAATAAATAAACATTGCTTCTTTATGCAGAGTCACCTACCTTGATTCATCTCATATGTGAATTCCTTTCTTGACTTACCCAAATTAAATTTGAAAATTCTCCTGCAGGGGTTAGTCTGACAAAATAACTAGTATCTACTACATATACTATCGGCTCAAAAATCAACCTAGACTCACGTCCAATTTGATTTAGGAAAGGATTTTAACCTAAGTACCTTGCTTAATTCAAAAAACCTTTTTAGAAGTAAGATCAACACACCTTATGATTCAGAAATTAAACTAGATATCTGTAACACCACTGAAATTTTGCAATTTCCAAAATAGCTAAAGTTGATTTATTAAAGCATTTTTGTGGGCATTTAACATAGGGAAATAATAATTTTCATGAAATTAAAATAAAATATAAGGTTAGATACATGTTTTTGCATACATGTTGTTGTGTCTCTATTTTTTTGTATTGTTTGGTTTTTGTCAAAGTTCAAAAGAATTCAAAGCTTATTTGAAAATCCTTTTGAATATTTCTGAAAATAAAAAGAAAAACTTTTCTTTCCTCCCCTCCTCCATTCGGCCTGCTGGCCCAACCGGCCACGGCCCCCACCCACCCCCTTCTCTTCTTCTTCCGCGGCCCGCGCCCCTTTCTCTCTTGCTTTGGCTGGCCCGTTGGCACCAGCAGCCCGGCTCGCGCCCCTTCCTCCTCTCTCTCGGCTGGCAGGCCGGGCCGCTTGTCGGCGTCGCCTTCAACCTCCGCCTCATAGAGAGCGCAGGCGCACGCCGCAACCACCGCCCGCTCCCATGCCTCGGCAACCGCCGACGCCGCACCCCTCCTCTCTCGAGCGCCCCCTTAAATCCAACGCGAACCGCCTCCCCTCCCCCTTCACTTCCCTATTTCCCTTATACGCACTCCGCACCGCCGATTCGCGCGGCAAGAACCGCCGCCGCCGCCATTGGCGCGGCGAACTCGCCTCGCTCCGTCTCCGGCCGTTTTAAGCCCCTTGGTGAGCCCGCCTCTCCTTCCTCTTCCTCCCCATGCTCTTATTCTTCAAAACCGAGCACCCGGTGGCCGTCTTCGCGAGCTCCGGCGAACTTCCGCCCGCCGCCGTTCATGGAGCACCACCGCGCAAAGCCTTCTCCGGTCAAGCCGAGACCCGCGGCGAGTTCCCCTCGTCATCCCCCCATCGTCCCGGTGCTGTCGGTTCGTCGAACCGTGGGGGCGACGACCCCACAAAGACTTGCGCCGGGCGAGCTCCTCGCCGCCGTCCATGGTGGACCGCCCGCCAAGCGGACCTCCTGTTCCGGCCGTGCCCTCTCTCTCCCTCCCCTTGATCTTTCCAGTCCGCCGGATCTTGATCGAACGGCCAAGAATGGCCCATACCCCTTCACCGGCTGTTTTGCTAAAGAGCCCCCCTCCTTTTTTCATCTATTTGAACCCGCAGTCCCTGGCCAGATTCAAAATCCTGATTTTAATTTATTTAATTTCAAAATTAAGTTCTGTTTATTTACAAGAATGCCACTGCAAAGATTTGTTTATGAAATCTTCATTTTAACTCGGATTTAATCCGTTCAAGTTGCGTTAGGTTCATAATTTAATTCTCTACATGTTAGTAGTACTGTTATATAGGTTTTATGCTGATTAATTATGAGGTTAGACTAGATTAAATAGGGTGCTTCAGGAGAACTCGTTTAGCGTGTAACTTTTTCGTTTTAACTCCGATTTTCGTAATTCTCACGTTGACGTGATCGTAGTGAGACGTAGATTTATTTTACAAAATTTTATCTTACTTTGCCACTGTTGGTATACTATTCTAATGATAGACTTGTTTGCTTCGTGTATGAATGCATCAGTGTTTGTGTGTTGCTTTTCGGTGTATCGCGTAAAGTCGGTGAGTTATAAGTGGAATCCAGAAGAAGCCCGTGGAAGAAAAGAGTTAGAAGAAGGATCAACATTTCAGGCAAGTATATCATGGGACCATCCATGATTCCTATGCACCTTAATCACTCTAATCATATATGCATGTGTCGACCTTGGCAACCGTAGAGATCATAACATAGCTTTGAATCCTTGCTCCTTGAAATCTATGGGATGTGATGCATCAAATAGAAATGCTAGTGCTCAATTGTTACCATGATCTCGTAACTTGACTGATGGATTATGCGATAAACCGTAAAAGATGCTTTTATTATTATGCTGATAGGGGACTAGTGCACTGTGGATGATGTGCTAGCTTCCTCTCCATAAGGACCTATCTTTGAGCGACAATCCGGGAGTTACAGTACAACCACAAGCTACATGGCTCTGGCTTGACTCAGTATTAGATTTCTACTAGTTTGTGGCAGCTTACCGAAAGGCGCAAGAGGGGCTCCGACATGTATGATCTCGGCCTGCCAAGAGGGTGTACTTGGGATTTTTGGCTGTTGATAGTCACCTCTTGGAGGGGAGCTCATGCATATTGATGGGGAAACCTTAGCGGGTTGCTACCTATTAGTGGAAACTGTGAACGGTCTCGTAGTGTACCCTGCCCCACTTCCTCGGTAGAGGTGAAGGCATATGGGAATCACGACTTGTGGGTAAAGATGTACAACCTCTGCAGAGTGTTAAAAACTGATATATCAGCCGTGCTCTCGGTCACGAGCGGCCTTGGACCCTCATGGAATAGATGACCACTGTTAATTAATTGTTTATGCTAATCATTATTCATGTTTACCTGATCATGTGTAAGCTCAGGCTAATGATAATCTTGATGTTGCTTAAATGCATAAAACTGTGAATAATAAAAGCTACCGTGATGGTATTTTTAAACGCAAACAGAGAAATCCGCAAGCGCACGGATACCGATGTAGCTTTCACCCGGAAATATTCCAGAGTATCGATTGGGTTCCAAGGAAGCGTGGGAGGAAGACTCCAGAAGGCGGCGGCCATCGGGCAAATTAGGGCGCCGACCGGCCCAGGGGGGGCCGGCCGGCCCCACCTGCTCTCCTCTACAGGTCCCGCTCCTTCGGGTGTCTTCTAGAACCTTTCTGAGTCCAATGATGATGTTTTCCGTCGCGGATAAGTTTCGTGGTAATTATGCACTATAATCCCCTCTTTTATGCTTTTCTGGAATAATCCCTGGAAAATATAGAATCACCAAAACTTGTGGAAATTGTCAGTTAAAACCCTAGACTAGTGTGTAATCATGTATCCTTTCATGTCTAGAGTTCTAATAAATATTGACGTTATCCACCGTCAACAAGTTCCCCCACACTTGCTCTTTGCTCGTCCTCGAGTAAAGGTTAAAGATAAAAGTAATCATGATCAAAACATCTTGAGACATATAACTGACATAAAAACTATTCCAAAACATCACTTACACAAGTGGGATTTTTGGCGTTTGGCTAACATATATTCTTGGGTGGTTGAAAAGTGGAACAGCTCTCGAAGGGAAGTCATCTTCCCAAATTCACATCTCAGCAACTTGGAGTTTTTAAAGTTTTCACAAAAGAAAGGCATAGATCACATACACTCCTCAAATGGTACTCTCAATCGCTCAATGGTATAACATTATGTCTTCTCTTCCTACAACTAATAGCTTATGTGGAGCTTAGGGAGGTATATATGTGGTGGCATACTTGTGTTGCATATATTGTAAAGTCAAAACCCGAATCCGAGGAGCGAAATATCATACTCTTAGATAAAGATGTGCATGTGTGTGGATATTTAGTGGATGTATGATGATCCTAATTCTACCATGCTCCCCAAAGATATATCTCTCTTTTGAACTTGAAGACTTGGCCAGAGAACTTGAGCTATCTTATTTATCTCTTTTTTCTTTTTTCTTTTTAGGGAGGCGGGCATCTAAGTACCCATTGTTTTCATATTTAGGACACTTGTCCATTTTTCAACTCCCTCTATTTTTTTCTTTTTTTTTCTTATAATAACTTTTGCATAGCTCATGACTTTCTTTTTGGCAACAAAACTTTTGAGAGATAGCAATAAGAACTTGGAGCATTTATCTGATGGATGGAAATCCTATCAGAGATGTTTTTGGTGTTCTCTCCCAGTGTAGGAGAGAAACATTTTTGGGTGGATCTAAATGGAAGGCATGTTGTTGCGCCTACTCCTAGTATAAGAGTAGTGCATATATGTGTGGGTGCAAGCGAATCTTGATCTTGGGAATATGATAAATCTCTCAAAGGATCACAAGGTTTGACCAAACTCAACACAACAGCAAGCAGCATATGTAGAAAGCTTCTATCCTATATGTATGGCTCGGTAGGAATTTATCACCACCGAGGAGTATGTGACACTATGGTTTTATAATATTTTATCAAAATGAAATTTCCAAGTGCCTTGAATAGAACTGGTAGGATTTCTAAGCCAGAACTATATTACACTCCACAACAACTTAGTCAATATGATTGTCCTATCAAAATATTTTTCCCACAAGCATAAGTGTATGTATATGAAACAATCTTCATGCAAGCTTATATCTCAAGAATGTCATCATCTTGTCACTTTTTAAATTTTAATTCTAAGTGTGGATCTTGGTTCTTTTTAATTTGCAAGGTAATGCAGGTGCATAACAAGTGTAAAACTCAGTAAGCATATAAATGAGTCATGAAAGATCAAACCGAGTTTTAGTAGTTGTATGCGACTCCTCCATCGTTCATGATGTGCTTCAAAGATACGTGTTCACAATGGGGGTTGGCACCTCCCCCACACTTCTTCAAAACTGTACCTGGCTTTTCATTCATAGAGAGAAAATTGTGAAAGTAAAAGGGACTCTTCTAGTGTAGGACACCAGAGAGTCTAAATTCTAATCTTAGTATTTCACCAATTTTTATTATGAGGTAAGAATTTTAGTGAATGATTCTAAGAACCCAATCACATCAAGTTCTTCAACCATGTTGATTTGTGGATCAAGATAAACTTTTAGACGTTGGCCATTTACCTTAAATGTGTTACCCATATCATCTTGAATGGTGATGGCCCCATGAGTTGAAGTGTCGATGACCTTGTACGGTCCATCCAACTTGCTTCGTAGTTTGCCATGTCCAAAGAGCTTAACTCTTGAGTTAAAAAAGTAGAACCTTATCTCCGTGGATTAAACTCCTTATGCTTGATTCTCTTATCGTGCCATCTTTTTGTTCTTGCTTTGTAGATCTTGGAGTTATGATATGCCTTTTCTCTCCATTCTTCTAGCTCGATAGTTGCATTTGACGATTCTTACTAGCTAGGTGGAGATCCATGTTCCACTTCTTAATTGCCCAATGGGCCCCAATTCTAACTCAACAGGCAAATGGCGTGTCTTCCCATATACAAGCTGATAAGGTGACATGCCAATGTGTGTCTTGTATGCAGTTCGGTAAGCCCAAAGTGCATCGGGGAGCTTGTCCTTCCATCCCTTACCCATTTCATCTACGGTCTTTTTGCAAAATATTTTTAATTTGTTTGTTAGATGTTTCTGCTTGACCACTAGTTTGGGGATGGTAGGGTGTTGCAATATTATGACGCACTCCATGATCCGCTAGGTACTTTCGGAAGACTTTGTCTATGAAGTGTGATCCTCCATCACTTATAACCATCCGAGGTGTGCCAAAGCGAGGAAATATGACTTCGTGGAACATTCTCTTAGCATGATTGGAGTCAGCATTTCGACATGGCAGGGCTTCTACCCATTTGGAAACATAGTCTACGGCCACTAAGATGTACTCACAATTTTTGGATTTAGGGAATGGCCCCATGAAATCAATCCCCTAAACATCAAAGAGTTCAACATGGAGGTTGTTTGTGAGTGGCATCGCATCTCGTGAGTTGATGTTCCCATGTTTTTGGCACCTGTGGCATCTCCTGACAAACTCCTTTGTATCTTGATACATCGTTGGCCAGAAAAAGCCACTTTGCCAAATCTTGGCATGTGTCCGAAATGCCCCATAATGCCCTCCATATGGTGAGGCATGGCATCTTTCCATAATTTGGATAGCCTCAGCCATAGGGACACATCTTCTTAGCAATCCATCAGAGCAAACTCGATATAGATAGGGATCATCCCATGGTGAAGATGACTATCATGGATCAATTTTCTTTTGTCCACACCAGGTGCGACATAGCCTGCTACCATAAAGTTCACGATATTTGCATACCATGGGTCGGAGTTTGATGTCGCGAGCAGGGTTTCATCCCTTAGGTGATCATTGATGGGTAACTCATGTGGTTCCTTGTATTGAAGCCTAGACAAGTGGTCGGCTACTGAATTTTCTACTCCTTTCTTATCTCGTATTTCTATGTCAAACTCTTCGAGTAAAAGAATCCATCGAATTAGCCGAGGTTTAGCATCTTTTTTAGTGAGGAGGTACTTGAGAGCAGCATGGTCTGTATAAACAATTACCTTTGCCCCCACCAAGTAAGATCTAAACTTGTCTATAGCAAAGACAACAGCCAACAATTCTTTTTCAGAGGTAGCATAGTTGAGCTGAGGTCCAGACAAGGTTTTGCTAGCATAGGATATAGCATAGTGCTTTTTTATCTTTGGTTTGGCCTAAAACGGCTCCAACCGCAAAATTACTAGCATCACAAATGATCTCAAAAGGAAGCTTCCAATCAGGTGGTTAGATAATTGGAGCTGAGATGAGTGCCTTTTTAAGAATTTGAAAGGCTGCATGGCACTCATCGCTGAAGATGAAAATGTACATCTTTAGCCGGGGAGACTAGTCAAGGGTCTAGCTATTTGAGAAAAGTCTTTGATGAATCGCCTATAGAACCCCCGCATGTCCTAGAAAACTACGGATGCCTTTCACATTTGTGGGAGGTGAAAGTTGTTCAATAACTTCAATCTTGGCTCTATCCACCTCTATCCCACGTTCGGACACCTTGTGTCCTAGCACTATCCCTTCTCGGACCATAAAATGACATTTCTCCCAGTTTAGGATTAAGTGCTTTTCTTCACACCGTTGTAAGACTTTGTCCAAATTCTCTAAACAATCATCGAAGGTTTTTCCATAGACGGTAAAGTCATCCATGAATACCTCCATGATTTTCTCAATCATATCGGAGAATATAGACATCATGCACCGTTGGAAAGAAGCTGGAGCGTTGCACAACCCGAACGACATTCGTCGGTATGCGTAAGTTCCATATGGGCATGTGAAAGTAGTCTTACTTTGGTCATCAGGGTGGATTGGGATTTGATGATATCCCGAATACCCATCAAGGAAACAAAAGAAAGAGTGATTTGCAAGCCGTTCCAACATTTCATCAATGAAGGGTAACGGAAGTGATCTTTCTTTGTGGCCTTGTTGAGTTTTCGGTAGTCAATGCACATACGCCACCCGGTGACAATGACGTTGAGGGATAAGCTCATTCTTCTCATTTCTAACGACTGTCATTCCTCCTTTCTTTGGCACTACTTGGACCGGGCTAACCCACTCACTATGAGGAACGGGATAAATAATCCCAGCGTGTAAAAGCTTAAGGACCTCTTTTTTAACAACTTCTCGCATGGCATGGTTAAGCCTTCGTTGTGGTTCCCTTGAAGGTGTGCAATCAGGATCAATAGGGATGCGATGAGTGCAGAGAGAATGGGGGCTAATGCCTATGAGGTCCTCGAGTGAGTAGCCAATAGCTGGTTTGTGTCTTTCTAAGACAAAGGACAAGTTTATGGGTTTCTTCTTGGGAAAGCTTATCACCGATGATGACCGGGGTTTCTCGATTATTGTTGAGAAAGACATACTTTAGGCCGGAGGAAGAGGTTTTAGCTCGATTGAAGGAGCAGGTGGTCGCTCACCTTTATCTAGCTCAATAGGCTCTGCCAACTCTTCCTCTTCTTGAACAAAGTGTTCATCATCAAGGATTGGTTGGGCCATGTCTTCTAGAGATGCCATTAAAACCTCTTCAATAGAATCTTGTTCGGGCTTAGGTTCCACTATTGTGTTGATAGAACGGGCAAGAGGAATATTTATAGTGGAATTCCCAACCTTAAAGTCCAAATGACCTTGTAAAGGTTTCTCCTGTAAAAGTCTTATGATTGGTCTACCAATCAAGATAGTGATCTCTGAGGTGTCATATATATGAAAATCTAGGCATATCTCAGAGTTGTTAATTCTGACAGGAACAACCCTTAATACCCCATTGCTCTCAAGAATAGTTCCCGAAGGGATTTATAACAGCTTTTGTGATGGGTTTAAGGATGTGTTGGGATAAAGAATATCAGCTAATGTCTTTGAAATGAGGTTTATCCCAACAGATGGACTATAGTATATTTTCATAGCGGACCCCTAATTCGGCATAGAAGAATGGTTGAGGGAGCGGTGATTCGAGCTACCTCAGGAGATAACTCCGCTTCCGTAAGCCATTCATAACTCATGATTGACGAGAGGCTTTTAATTTGTTCCATGATAATAGAGCCTTCGTGGCGATCAGAGGGTTTAGTGTGTACCGAGGTCTTGGTTGGACAGGCAAAATCGAGGTGTTTCCATAATCTTCAAAGATATCTTCCTCGAATTCAAAGGGAAACTCTAAAGGGGATGAATTATCATCCTCTAGTTGGGTTTATTCCCTTTTCGTGAGGTTTTTCAACAACCAATTCATGTGATGAATCAAGTGAAATTTCTAATTCGGTTGTTGGTGTTTCCTCTTTTGGCTCGGGGCTTGTCTCAACTTCTTCTTCGGGAATTCATCATAAATGCCGGTGTATGGGGTGTTTTCTAGAATTTTGTCAAGGATTGCTTTCCCCTCACTAACGGTTTTATGTGAAAAGGACCCTCCCGAAGAAGTATCGAGAAAAAAAGGCAGCTTCTTTGCTAAGGCCATAATGAAAGTGTTGTAATAGGACATATTCAGGCATAGATAAATCTGGGCCAGATGCAATTAAATTTGAAAATCTTGCCCAAGCTGCTCCTATAGTTTCCTTCTCTTTTTGTTGAAAAGTGAGAACTTTAAGACGAAGAGGGATAATCTGGGGAAATAGGAAAGAAAGCGAGACAAAATTTATCTCGAAGTTCCTTCCAATCTCCCTCTACACTCCTAACGGTATGAGCATACCATTGTTTCGCCCTCTCGAAAAGAGAGAAACGGAAATAACTTCCATTTTAGGGTCTCATGATTCATGCCGAGAAATATTCGGCAAGAACACAATTGCTCAAATTCCCGAAGGTGAATGTATGGATTTTCGTCTTCTTTTCCGAGAAGATTTGCTCCCGAACCATAGCTATGAAAGCGGGGTGAATTTGAAAGCCATCCGTAAGTATAGGATGTGATGATGGTGGAGGCTCTAACAATTCACCCTTTGGAGCGGAAAATTGGTATATGGGTATGGAATCCATGTGGAGGTAAAGATGAAGATAAGGGTGAAAAAGGAAAAAGGGTAAACAGACAAACTTGGTTCGAAACTAGCACAGCTACCGTTCCCGACGGCGCCGTAAAAGCTTGATGGTATTTTTAAACGCAAAGCAGAAAATCCGCAAGCGCACGGATACCGATGTAGCTTTCACCCGGAAATATTCCGTAGTCGATTTTCCACGAGGAACGCGAAGTGTACTAATTAAGATTCAAGATCGTCCCAAGGGTAAAGGTAAAAAGTATTTTTAGTGGGTAGAGAGGATGTTTCTAAGATTTCTCTAATTGATCTATAAATCAAATTGACTTCAAAGTCTACTTATTTCGGGACATCGAAACACTAGCCACGCATGATGATGAGGGGGGCTAGGAAGCTCCGACTACGGTCCTACAAACACCAATCCAAACGTGGTGGAATACGCCGGCCGTCCGTGGCTGTCACCACCAGGGCTACCACAACTATACGTAGAACCGGTGTAATTCTAGGTAATATATAGACTAAGCACCACGCCTAACCTATTAATTACTACTCTAGCGTTGCAAAGACTAGAGCACTTGATGCAAGCGAAAACTAATAAATGAACTTAAAGTATTAAAATTAAGTAAATAAAGAACTCGAATAATAATTGAAGCACACGGAGATTGCTTGAATGACGAACTAGATGTTTGCAAAAAGTACAATGTCGAGGAAGATCCGACAGATCCGGCTCCTCCTCGCTCTCTCCTCTTCTCTCTCCCCTCTTCTAATTACAACTAGATGAACTAGAACTAGAACTAGAAGAACTAGAACTAGAAGAACTAGAGGGACACTACAAACCCTAATTTGTGTAGAGAATATGAAGCACCGGGGTGTAGAATGCCTCTTGGGGGGAGCCTTGGGCGTCATTATATAGGCCGAGGTGGAGTAGGGGGGCAAGGCACCGCCACGTCGGCGATCCGCGTCTTCATCTCATGTGCACCGTCGGATCAAACCGACCTAAAATCAACGTAGGAATACTTTGATTGGGTTCCAAGGAAGCGTGGGGAGGAAGACTCCGTGAAAGGCGGCGGCCATCGGGCAAATTAGGGCGCCGACCGGCCCTGGTGGGGCCGGCCGCCCCACCTGCTCTCCTCTACAGGTCCCGCTCCCTTCGGTGTCTTCTAGAACCTTTCGAGTCCAATAATGATGTTTTCCGTCGCGGATAAGTTTCGTGGTAATTATGCACTATAATCCCCTCTTTTATGCTTTTCCTCGAATAATCCCCGGAAAATATAGAATCACCAAAACTTGTGAAAATTGTCGGTTAAAACCCTAGACTAGTGTGTAATCATGTATCCTTTCATGTCTAGAGTTCTAATAAATATTGACGTTATCCACCGTCAACATACCGCTAGATTAAACCAATTAATCGACTTTTTGAGCCTCATAAACCCCTATGTTATATTTGCTGAGTACGAGAAGTACTCACGCTTGCTTTACTTTCAATTTTGGAAAATCCCGGATGGGTACCAGTTCATTGAAGTTGGAGAAGTCTAGGCTTGTGGTCAACCAGTCAGCTGTCCCTGTGGTGTGGAGTCTTCACCTAAAGATTGGAGTGCCATCCGTTGTCTGCTTTCTAAGGTTATCTTCTTTGTAATAATACGCTATATATTTAACATTGTCATTTGATATTACCCCTATTTGTAACTATATGTGAGATTTGACATCCTGGGCTCACATATAGCATGTATCTGGTTTTGTTCTTAAAATCCGGTGCTACAAAGTGGTATCAAAGCAATGTTGACTGTAGGACGCAAGCCTAGTTAGAACCAGTCGTGTTTGAATGCTTTCATCTTTGCTTACTTCTTGCTCTCGCTCTAACCTTGATATTTTCTAAAAGTTATGCTCATTTCGGTCCCTCTTCGATTACAAAATCTTGTCTCTGTTCTAATTCTTATCTCTCTATCTAAATAGATGGACTATGACAAAGAGGCTACCCACATCGGTTGTCAGGAGTACTCAACTACACTAGCTTTGATTTCGTTCGACAAAGAGAAGCTAGTAGCTATGCAAAAGTCATGTACTAGAGGGGATGACTCAACATGAGAATTCTCGTGGTCGATCAACATTCCAAATGGGCCGGTGAAGAGACAAGTAGCGTAAGCACGGAAGAATATGAAGTCCAACGAAAGTAATGGCAATAAGGCATCGACAAATCAGTATCAATGTCCTTGTTGCGAGCATTATGGTTTTCCTTGCCTTCGTAACCAAACACAAAAAGAAGGAAGTCGAGGTGAACCCAAATATTAAGGATAATATAGGCAAGAAGAGAAAGGCAAACTCACAAGAACCAACATTAGAAAGTGATCAAAATGTGAATTTCACTTTGGATTGTCACATCTAGCACCGATCCCTCGTCGGGCAAATCCCACATGTAATGAGTTAGAAGCACCTCAAGCTAGAGAAATGCCACATGAAGTATGCATTGATGGGTGGACAATCACTTATAAAGAGTTTCAACCCCAGAAAACCAAGCAAGCTAAGAAGCGTGGCCAAGCGGATGAATTTGAACCCTCGGATCCTCGCAAGAAAATGCCCTCACAAAAAAGATCATACTAAGAGAAAGTGTTTTCATTGCCATCAAGAAGGACACTATGTACAATCTTGCCCTAATAAGAATCAAAGATGCTTCCCTGGATGCCCCTGCAGTCAGACCAATGTTAAGGAATAGGAGTTTGAGCCCCTTATGTAATGAAACGCTAGTAGCGAAGTTGAGTTGAGTTAGTAGTCTCTCTATGTGTGGCTTGTGAACACTTGGTGTTTGGTAGTCACCTATCAATTACCTACACCTCTAGCAGTGTACTAGGTTGTCATCCCTAGCTATGGTGCCAAAGAATGTTTATTGGTACTATCTAGCATTATTACAAGAACAACACCAAATAGATCTATATTATTTTATGTGACTAGAAAGAATATAAATGTATATGCATGAAAAGGATCCGCAAGCGCACAGATAATTATACCATTGTAGCATTTTACCTAGAGTATTACCAGTTGTCGATTTATATTTATACCACTGGAAAGGTCAGGCAGAATATATTGATAACTTATACCATTAATGCAACAGTAAACCAGAACCTCAAATCTACTCATAACAGGGATAAGTCATAGGATAAATATATGTATTATAAGCATTGATCAAGCATCATAATAAGATAATAGATTCACTCAGAGCACTCTAACTACCATAATAACGCATTAGATCCGAATATTAGAGAAATAGTTCCTAATGTCATTCTATAACTACACATCAACGAACACTTCAATTAGTGCAAACACATCTAGCAATCATTGTTAGGCTGCTATGATATCAAACATAAGGAGCATCAACTAAAGAAGGAAACTAAGACAATCGTCACCTTCCATCGCGACCGCGCTCTACAAACCTATGTGCGAAGGGTGGATTACAGATGATTCAATGAAGCTATAAGTCACCTCCACGAGCTACCACACGGCACGGCACATCAGGGGGCACTCGCAGATAAGCGTAATATCTAGGCTCCATGCCTACATAATGCCTATCACTCACCCAGGGTATCTTCGGATGAGCGCTATACGAGCATATATAAGAATTCAATAGCAGTGGACTAACTATACTAGATATGTAATCAAAGCAGACGATGAACATTGCAATCAAGAACATAAATGAATACTAATATTGCTAAGAACAACGTAGTAATAATACAAAAAGTACAAGAACAGTACCGAACTCCAGACTCCTGGCAACACCGATCGGGAACCCAAGCTAGATTAACTCAGCTTGACTTTCTCTAGATCTAATCTAACTAGGCTACTACTATAGAATAGAGAAACTCTGAGGAACTAGGGTTTCTGGCTCTGGATGCTTGATCTCCAAATGACTTGATTGCTCCAGCAGAGGGGTCCGGCCCTATATTTATAGCCCGGTGGGATGCACGATGGCTGTTGGATCAAACCGACTTAAGGGACGGCTAAGATGAACCCACAATGACGGTGGAGGAAGACTCCGGAAGGGGGGAGAAGGTTCCCCCCTAGGGGGCCGGGCGGCATGACAGGTGGGGCCGGCCGGCCCCACCTGGAAGCCTCTCGTGCTCCCCTTCGCTCCGGTGTATTCTGGATCCTTCTAGAGTTGTGTAGCGTATTCTTGAGTTGCGGATAATTCCGAGATGTATTTTGATAATTAACTCCTTATCCGCCGTTTTCTAGAATAGTCCCTGGAAATTGATAAATCACCAAAACTCGTAGAAATTGTCAAATAAAACCCTAGACTTCTAGATATTCATGTGTTTCTTGTGTCTATTGATCTATTAAATATTGACGCTATCCACCGTCAACAAAAACTATTGATTCACCAAAACTAGTGGAATTCGTTAGTCAAAGCCCTACTTCTAGGTAGATGAATTGCTTTTGTATCACTTTGGAAGGTTAGTTGACGGTTGGATTTGAACCTTAAGGACCGTCAACAGTAAGAACCAAATTTACTCATGGGAAAGGAGGTCCCGAATCCTCCTTGTCTCCTTGTGGGGTTAGATTGATGTGTTGGTTCGCGTCTTGATTGTTGTTCATCGCGTCTTTCGTTTCTCTTCTTGCCCCCCTCTTGTTCCCGAGTTGATTTCTTGAGTTATGATCCATCTTAGCGCGTACCACTTGTTTCTACTTGATCCTTGCCGTGAGAAGATCCTTTCCACCGAAGGATTTCATCCGATTCCTCACGAGCACATAGATCGGGTCGAATCAAGGTGCAAGGGCGTTTTTAGTGGTGTTCTTCGTTCCCCTTTGATTTCTCGTTGATTGGCTTCAAATTGGGCGATGACCTCTTAGAGGTAGCTCCCCTACTGCCTTGTGATCTTGCTTACCAAGTTTCGTGTCAGTTGGTGAAGATTTGGACCACAAATCGAAAGATCGAAGTGAGGAATCGGTTTTTGGGGAGTTGTTCTTGTTTCAGATCGCGCCAACCGGAATTTTTGGTCATCCACCGGAAGTTCCGGACCAAGTTTGGGTTTGGTTTTGCGTTGTTCTTGCTTCGGAGCGCTTTGATCGGAAGTTCTAGTCCCCGACCGGAAGTTTTGGTGCCCGACCGGAAGTTTTGATCGCTGACAGGAAGTTCTGGTCCAACTTTTGCTCGCTGACAGGAAGTTCCGGTGAAACTTTCGGAGCAAATTCCGGTCCCTGACCGGAAGTTTCGGTCCAACTTCCAGTCGCTCATTGGAAGTTCCGGTCCAACTTCTGGTCCGCGCAGTTTTCGCCGTTTCTTCGAGGGCTTGTCTTCGGTCTTTCTCAATAGTCCCGCTGTGCCTCTAGGACATCTCCTAAGGTACCCAGCCACCCGTTGGCTTGTGGATTTATCCGTTGCGTGTGTGTTTATTTTGGGGTTGAATTTGGGACACTTGGTCGAAAGTTTCGAAAAAAATTTTAGGTTCTCATTCACCCCCCTCTGGTCGTCACTCTCGGTCCATCATCAAGTCTCTCCCCAGCCATGCAGTGGGCATGTCAGATCAAGCGCATTGATGCAAGCACGACTAAGGAGAGAGAGAGAGAGGGAAAGGAGATGGTGGAGGGACACATGTGCTATTAAAAATATGTTTTAAAGCATATGAGGAGACAAACTATTGTACCAGTAGTCTTTTACGCTTGTCTTTAGATGACATGCATGACATAGCTCATAAGAAAACCTTGTTAAACATAGCGGCGAGCAAGGGCATCCGATCCAAAAGGTGGCTATGCAGACGCAGCCCCCACAATTCTTGCGTGAGATTTTCCATGACGAGCATGCCAATCTATTGTGAATTCTTGACGGATACGATTAGGTTAGAGGTAACTCTAGGCTTAGTTTTACAAAGTACAAATTATATATGTTGTGTTCATTCAGATGGTGTGAGAATATTAATCTGTTGCAAATTTTAAGAAAGCCAAATATGGTTCAACCATGTTATTTTCCATTGCAAACCATATTTTTGACACTATTATTTGCTCTATCTGAAAGGTAAGAATACTCTTGTCCAGATGTCTTTTATCATTTGTATGAAGAGTGTTATTTAGTAAATATGTGTGGTTTTGTAATGTTTACTAGCAAAGTCAAGTTTTTAAAAGCCACATTTTATAGTATCTGAAAACAAATTTGCTGATAAAATGTGAGAGGCTAATAGACACAGAACACAACAAAAGCACGGAGAACTGGACAAAGGCTTGGCGCTAGAAATTGCGACAAGCAGCTTGACTCTTTCTGTTTCTCTCTCTTCCACGTAAGAATCTGCTGATATAGCTTGGCTATAAAACAAGCTAAGATGTATTATTGCATTTGCTCTAAATTACTACTGGCCTACTGAGAGCAGATCCAGAACACCAGAACCAAAACTCCCACGATGCTGTCGCACTTTCTCTCTGTTATTACTCCTCGCTGCACGCTCCACCCAGCTCGCCGACTGCACGGCGGGATCCGGCCAGAGTCGCTGCCGCGGCACGTGGCGGTGGTGATGGACGGGAATAGGCGATGGGCGCAGGCGCGGGGGCTACTGACAGCGGAGGGCCACTCGGCTGGCTGTCGTGCGCTGGAGCTCACGGTTCAGCTCTCACACGCCTGGGGCATCCGCGCGCTCACGGTGTTCGCATTCTCCCAGGAGAACTTCAGGCGCCCCAAGGCATGAACCTTTCCACTCCCTTCACTAATTCTTTTTTTTTTTTACCACCTTCTTCAGCCCTGACGCGAGCAGAACGTTGTGTTTATGCACTGCTCTTGCATTCTTTGAAATCTGAAGATGGAGGTGGATTACCTGATGGGGATTATCGAGCTGATGATCCGCGATAACATGGACGAGTACGCGAGGTAAGCATGCATTTTGTTTGATCTGGACAGGAAATTACTATAGTTGTCATGCAATGACATACCAAGTTAGTTGCATGCAAAACAAAATGCACGTCATCAAATAATGACAAACGAAGTTAGCTGTCATGCAAAATGCACATCATCAAAATGGGACCGTTTACGTGATTTTGAGCTGGACACAGGAACGGGATCCAGATGCATGTCATCGGCGACCCCTCCAGACGGCCGGCTTCTCTGCAGAACACTATTCTGGAAGCCGAGGATATGACGAATCGAAGCATAACTCCCAGCTCCACCTGATGCTGGCGACCTGCTACAGCGGGAGATGGGACATCGTGCAGGCGTGCAGAGCGCTCGCCGGGGAAGTGCAGGCCAAGACGCTCAGGCCGGAGGACATCGAGGAGGCCTTGCTTGCGAGCAAGCTCGCGACGAGCGTCGCCGGGGAGTTCTCGTGCCCTGACCTAGTCATCAGGACGAGCGGCGAGGTGAGGCTGAGCAACTTCTTGATGTGGCAGTCCCCGCCTACTCCGAGCTCTACTTCACCGACGTAATGTGGCCGGATTTTGGCGAAGCCGAGTACCTTCAGGCGCTGAGCTCATTCCAGAGCAGAGAACGGCGGTTTGGTCAAAGAAATGCTTGAATTTCTCGCTAGCCGATGTGGTGTGAAACTGTGAAATCGAACACGGAAATTGTAGCTTTTTTGCCCTCGTAATACTAAATGCTAGTTGCTTGGAATGAGTAGCATTTTTTAACACAAAAATCGCGTCTTGCTGTTTACACGTTTGATTTTGATTGACTTTTCATCAGTGCCCGATCGTGTCGTCCCCACTCCCACGGTCCCACCTTCCCAGCTCGACTCTTCGTCTCCCTCTCCGGTCTCCGCTGCGACAAGTCAACGGCTGGCCGGCGGAGATGGCGGAGGCCATAGCCATATCCCTCTCCACCAAACTCGTGGTTGCACTGTCCCGTGGCGCCGCCGTTGGCCTCGCATCCCTGTTGGGCATCAGCTCTGAAGTTTCCGCTGCCGCGCGGGACCTCGATCTCCTCCGCGCCTTCCTCCGGTTCGCCGACTCCTGCCACGGCACGGACGCCCTCGCAGCCGCGTGGGTCAAGCAGGTCCGCGACGCCGCCTTCGAGCTGGAGGACGTGGCGGACGAGTGGTGCTACCTCTCCGGCCATGGCGGCGCACGGGACTGGTGGGTCAACGCCAGGGCCTGGTTCTTAGCTCTCGAAGCGACTGCGCAAGGCACGGGAGAAACTTTCCCGGCTGTCCGCCGCCAAGGAGTAGTTCGGCATCCGCCCCGCCGACGCTGACGGCCCCGCGCCTCCCACCGCCTCCGTGACCAGGCAGATTCTTGCGGCGAGTTCGCACTTCGTAATTAGACGAAAAGAAAAATTAGATTTTTATTGAATTTTTGAATAAAAATTGAATTTGTATTGATTTTTTATAAATTTTTTGTACAGTATATATAAAAATTGATTGGTGGGGCACCCCCCCCCCCCCGGTTGAATCAAATGCGGAGCATGGGTTAGGTGATGCATCCTTTCAGTTCAAAAGACTGCCCAGAGTTTGGTGAATCAGCTTCAAGCAACCCAAGATGTTGAGGCTCTGCTGAAGAAAGAGAAAACAGAATAAGATCTAGCTAAGAAATTCAATGGATATGTGAATAAGAGTAGATGTCTAATCGTGCTTAATAACGACTCCTGTCCCCTAAAAAATGAACTGAAGGATGGAGTCTCAAAAGTATTTTTTTACTGGATAGTAATCTGCATGTGATTTTGATTTGAGCTAGCCCATAAATAGCCCTGTTTGAATTAAAAAAAGAAATATTAATTTAAGTACATAATGTATGACAAGTTTTGGCAATGGTAAATATTGTTGAAATATTATTACCATCATGGGAAAGTGTGGTTGCAACTGTGTTGCCTTCTCAAAATCACTAATTGGTCTCTCAGATCCACGAATTGCCTTCTCCTTAACCTTAATACCTTTTGCCTTCTCCTTGGCCAAATGGTCATGTTGTTGTGTGTCTGCAAAAAAAATATTTGTTTTTAGACAAATGCAAAATAGTTATATGCCAACAAGTGTCATTTAAGCTATAGCATAATGCAAACCTTGTGGATGAGGTGAACTACCCAAATCTGGATCAGACCTTAATTTCAGGCTTTTCTCCACATCTTCAGCTAATTGCTCTGCATTCTTCACTGCCATAAAGTATGTGTCATCAGATTCTGCAGCTCGTGCAGCTAATTGAACAAATATTTTGCACAATTCATGTCCGCATTTTGGTAGCTTTGTTTATGGATCTTCATTGTGTCAGAGTTCCTCTTTATATGAACTGCTTTGGCATCAATTGTCCATCTGTTTAGTATGTATTGCTTAGGGATTTTTTTGATATTGTTAATGTCAAGTATCTTCAATGCATGGCAATACAAGATTCCAGCAAATTCAAACTTTTTGCAGCCGCAATTCTCTCGACCTTCCAATGCAGAAAACTTAACGACATGTTCATTATTACGACCACAAACCTTTATTTTGTACACGTTTTCATGATCAATATCACTGCAATAGAATAGATCACAGTTCAGTGTCTGCATCACTTGTTCTTAGAAAACCTTAAACACTGTCGGTGTATAGATCTTTGCTGCATGCCTTAGTATTCTTAGGTCTGATTTCAACTTTGGAGTACTTTGTGTTGCCTTGAAATCAAATTTCACCTCCTCATATCTTTTATCTGCCACTAACCTGTCAAAATACTCAAAAAAAGTAAGTATGTCATATTTGACACTAATATATCCCTTCAGTTCATTATCCATGCGTTCACTACTTTGAGTGCTAGAAAATGAATTCCGTCCATATACTAAGGCCCACTGCTTCTTTTTATCAAATAACCTTTGAAGCCATGTATTTTCTCGCAGCTTATACTTGTCTAGCAAATTGTTCCATGCATATATAAAATGCTCCTCCTCCTGATCATAAATACAATTCTAAAAATCTGTATTGAACTTCTTATAATCCTCCACAACTCCAGCGAGGTGCTTGCAAGCATTCTGATTCATATGCCAAACACAAATCTTGTGATGAACCTCTGATAGCACTATCCTTATTGCTTTTTCCATTGCTGCATCTTTGTCAGTCAAAATGGTTTGTGGTTTTTTTCCCTGACATAGCAGATAAAAAAGTTTTGAAAAGCCAAACAAAAATTTCTGCAGTTTTATCATACAAAAGTGCTGCATCATTTAGTTTCTAGTAAGTTGTGTCAAAGCAAACAACGTCACCGTAAACTTCATAGTCAGCAACCATTTTTAAATCAGTCCAAAAAATATTTGTTATCAAGTCATCCTCATCAACCTGAATGGAATAGAAATATTTCCCATCTTTTGATGTTTTCTTCTCTAAATATTCTAGTACTCCTCCAGTGTCTCCTAGGTTTATCTACAGTGACCTCTTTGAGTATAATTTATTTTTCATATCTTGACGAGTAAATCCAAGATTCTCAACACCACCTGCTTCTTTTGCCATTAGATCAAAAGTAGCTTTATTTAAAATGTCGACTACTTTAGTAGCCTTGATACTTTGAAGGGTCGAGATTGCGGACTAGAGGGGGTGA
Organism: Chrysopogon serrulatus; assembly: GCA_015844335.1. Taxonomy (NCBI): domain Eukaryota; kingdom Viridiplantae; phylum Streptophyta; class Magnoliopsida; order Poales; family Poaceae; genus Chrysopogon; species Chrysopogon serrulatus. The sequence continues at coordinate 81,583 of JADLZL010003776.1, read as the reverse complement.
ATAGTCCTTTTTAAAATCTAATCGCAGCGGGTGACCGAATTAAATGCGGAATTAAAACTATCGGTCTAACCAAAACTTCACCCCTCTATCTAAGTACAAGCACCTTATAAAAGAGTCTTAGATTGAGCCACTAAGGTGCATGGCTAGGTAGTGCTCGCCTATCCAATACTAGGTTGCAAGGTCACACAAACCTAAGCAACTAGTACCCAATCAAACCGGGGAGCACCTACACATACTAGTGAGCAAAGCGCACAAAGCCTAAGCACACTAGTAATTCTCACTAGCACGGCCACACAAGCATAACTAGTGAGCTCAATTGCTTAGCTACACAAACTAAGCAAAGTGACTAGCAAGTCTACGCAAGCCAACTAGTCATGCAATTGCTACTTTGAAGCTACACAAGCTAAGAAGGTAACTACCAAGCTACACAAGTAAACTAGCTACACAAGAGCAACCACTAATCCACTAGCACAAGCAATCAACAAGTAAGTACGAGCTAGTGAATGGAGACTTTGCAAACCGATGAGAAGAGTAGACAATGTTGACACGTCGATTTTTTACCGAGGTTCACTTGTTTGCCACCAAGCTAGTCCTTGTTGAGACAAGCTCCAAGGTTGGCGCTGGTCCTCTTGCTAGCGGTGACCCTCAAGTCACGCTCTCCCACCGGAGTGCTCATCACGAGCTCTAGCACTTGACCGCGTTGAACCACTTGTCGCTCTTCGTATCTCCCTTTTACTAGAGTTGCTCTTCGCGATCTCCCACGGGGTGAGCACAATCCCCCTCACAATATCACTCCACGTGACTAGCAATCGGAGCACCACTCAATCTCCGAGCGTGCTACAACGATGCCCACAAGCCTCCAAGCCGTCTAGGAGGTGGCAACCTCCAAGAGTAATAAGCACCACCGGCTTGCAACTCTCTCACCTAGTGCCACACTTTGCAATCTCTCAATGCAACGCACTATAATCGCTCACTCGCAATCGGATGTAATCACTACAAGCATAAGCGAGTTAGAGGTCTCTCAAGCACCACCAAGCAAGGACACTAAGTCCCCAATGTGCTCGGCCCGACCCGACCCGCGGCCGGCCAAAGCAACTACTTATAGCTCCAAGGGCTAAAGAGCCGTTGCCACGAAACCGATCCAGCGGAGCTGACCGGATGCTCACCAAAGTGACAACCGGGCGCGTCCGGCCGCTCCCGCTGCGCCACGTGTCATTGCCATTCAAACTAGCCGTTGGTGCACAACGGTCTCCTCTCACGCGCCCATGCCACCTTGACCGGACGCAGCGTCTGTCCCACCGACTGGGCCAGCGCAACGCCCGGCGTCCGGTCACACACCCGAAGAGCTCCCGAGAGCCAAAATCTTGACCGACGCGCTGCGTCCGGTCAAGATCGACCGGACCCCGCCCGGCGTCGGTCCTACTCTGCTCGCTAGCGCCTCGCCACGCACATCGGCCGAACGCGGCATCGGGCGTCCGGTCGCCGGCGTCCGGTTACCACCGAAAACGCCTCGGACGGGCACACTTGACGGGGCGCGTCCGGTCCACCCTGGACCAGCGTCCGGTCGAGTGTTTCTCAGTGAGAAACACTCCGACGACTTCGCCTCCATTTCCGGCCTCCGGTGCAATGGAAAATGAGCATTTCACTTCCACAAAAACGCCGAATCCCACCTCGCAAGCTCGGCGGGAGGGAGAGAGGATCCCAAACCCCTCTCTACCCGGCAAACACCATCCCCCTTTGCAAATGTGCCAACACCACCAAGTGTACATCACCATGTGCATGTGTGTTAGTATTTTTACAATCATTTTCCAAAGGGTTTTCACTCCATCTCACATCGCCACTCGATCCTAGCAACACGATGCAAAGTTAGATCGCTCAAGTGGCACTAGATGACCGATATGCAAACAAGTTTGCCCCTCTTGATAGTACGGCCATCTATTCTAAACCTGGTCATCATCTTCTCTACTCACCTATGACCGGTGAAATGGAAACGCCCTAGGTTATACCTTTGTCTTGCGCTTTCCACTCCATCTCCTCCAATGCCGATGCAACACATGCACCGACCACTCCACATGAATGATATAATCCACTTCATATCATCACATGGCCTTTGGTCCATCAATCTTGACCTCACTTGCTCTTCACCATCGCTTCGGTCCTTCGGCGCCAAGTCTTTGCTCAAGCCTCCCGACACTCAGTACCAACGGCTTCAAAGCCTCCAACTTGCCCTTCACCATCACGATCGGTCCATCAAGCCAAGTCTTGTCTTGATCTTCACCTCTAACCACATGACTCCATGTTATGTATCATGCATTAAGCTCCTTCATCACCTATGGACTAATTCTCTGCATATCTCACATAAGCACAATTAGTCCACATAAGTTGTCACTCAATTACCAAAACCAAACAAGGACCTTTCATACTTGCAAGTTGTGCTTCAGTTATTCTCCTTTGAGACCTTAAATGATGTGCTTGGCTAGCAGTTGCAAGAATATGGTTATGCACAGGATCAAATTTATAGATACAGTAGAAGCCATCTCTGAGACTTATCTTCATGCGTGTTTGACACATACACGTGTCTCTAGCTTACTACAGTCAGAAGATTCTTCTTCTCTTTTATCGGACCCGAACACCTATCCACAATAAATAATAGATCAAAATCATGTTCTGTCCCCAACCATGAGGAAAGTAATACGAGATAAATTCAGTTTCATACCTTGACGTGAACAACAAAATGTTGTATTCTTTATTGTGGTAGTATTTCTCACATTATGTGAACTACTCCTTCGAATGTTGAAACCCGTCACTCGAGCATAGGCATTGTAAAAGTCGTAGGCTTCTTATTCAGTGCAGAATTTCATTCCAACCTTCGATGTTTCACATTCAAGAAAATTTTCTTCTTCAATAGATTCAGTTTTACTAGAATCCTGATGGGATCTCAAGTGAGATCCAGAGCAGTATATGAGAAATCAGGCTAAACTTGTAGAAATGGATAAATACAAGTGCAACAAATATACATCATCAATGATAACAACCATACAACTTACAGTTTCTAACTCAATTGTTTTTGCGTGACCAGAAGCGTCGATCCCAGAGAAATCTGGCAACGAGGTTGCATCAGCTGCTGGTGAGGATGCAGGCGACGATGCAGCAGCAGACAGGAGGTTGATTCTTGGTGCTTGTAAAAATAATGGCGATGTCACACCCATGGAACTGCTCTCGTTAGGGTTAGGGAGGTTTGGCTGAGATGCCAGTGTTGTTATGTGGGAGATGCGGAGGATGTAATTAGCATTTGTGTTTTTTAGTATTGTTCTCTCACCAATGTAACTTATCTATGATAAAAGGCGGCAGATGTTGGCGTCTTTTCCCTCCGTTAATTTCTCCAACTTCCTAATAAATCGTGGTATTAGCGCCAAAAAATGAGCGGGATCCAGATTCATGTCATCGGCGACCCCTCCAGACGGCCGGCTTCTCTGCAGAACACTGTTCTGGAAGCCGAGGAGATGACGAATCGAAGCACAACTCCCAGCTCCACCTGATGCTGGCGACCTGCTACAGCGGGAGATGGGACATCGTGCAGGCGTGCAGAGCGCTCGCCGGGGAAGTGCAGGCCAAGACGCTCAGGCCGGAGGACATCGAGGAGGCCTTGCTTGCGAGCAAGCTCGCGACGAGCGTCGCCGGGGAGTTCTCGTGCCCTGACCTGGTCATCAGGACGAGCGGCGAGGTGAGGCTGAGCAACTTCTTGATGTGGCAGTCCCCGCCTACTCCGAGCTCTACTTCACCGACGTAATTTGGCCGGATTTTGGGGAAGCCGAGAACCTTCAGGCTCTGAGCTCATTCCAGAGCAGAGAACGGCGGTTTGGCCAAAGAAATGCTTAAATTTCTTGCTAGCAGATGTGGTGTGAAATCGAACCGGAAATTGTTGCCTAATTTCTTCCCCTAATACTAAATGCTCAGTTGCTTGGAAAGAGTAACATTTTCTCTAGCAAAAATCGCGTCTTGCTATTTACACGTTTGATTCTGATTGACTTTTCATCAGTCTATAACGTGCCTAATCGTGTCGTGTCCCCACTTACACATTCCCGGCTTGGTTCTTTGCTCCCTCTCCGCGGCCCGCGCTACGACAAGTCAACGACTGGCCGGCGGAGATGGCGGAGGCCATTGCCATATCCCTCTCCGCTAAACTCGCCGTGGCGCTGTCCCGTGGCGCCGCCGCCGGCCTCGCACCCCTGTTGGGCATCAGCTCTGAAGTCTCCGCTGCCGCGCGGGACCTCGATCTCCTCCGCGCCTTCCTCCGGTTCGCCGACTCCTGCCACGGCACGGACGCCCTCGCCGCTGCTTGGGTCAAGCAGGTCCGCGACGTCGCCTTCGAGCTGGAGGACGTGGCGGACGAGTGGTGCTACCTCTCCTCCGGCCACGGCCACGCACGGGACTGCTGGGTCAACGTCAGGGCCTGGTTCGCGCTCTCGAAGCGGGTGCGCAAGGCACGGGAGAAGCTTTCCCGGCTGTCCGCCGCCAAGGAGCAGTTCGGCATCCGCCCCGCCGACACCGACGGCCCCGCGCCTCCCGCCGTCTCCGTGACCAGGCAGATTGTGGCGGCGAGTTCGCACTTCGTGGAGAAAGAGGAAGTCGTCGGCTTCTCCGCGCACGAGACGCGGCTGCTGGAGTGGTTGGTCGAGGACTCGGAGCCACGGCGGACCCTGGTTGCCGTGCTGGGGATGGGCGGCGTCGGCAAGACAACCCTCGCCACGCGCGTGTTCAGACGAGTGGCAACAAGCCAGTTCGACTGCGCCGCGTGGGTGGCCGTCTCTCAGGGCTTCACCATGGACGATCTCCTCAGCAAGATCCTCAAAGAGCTGCACCGCGACGCCGGCGCCCGCGGCCTCGGTGAGCACGGCCCCGGCACCGGGAGAAACAACGGGGACACGGACTACAGGTCGCTCGTGGCGGCCGTGCGTGGACATCTGGGGAACAAGAGGTATCTCGTGGTGCTGGACGACGTCTGGGACGCCCACCTGTGGGACAAGCTCCGCCACGCGTTCCTCGACGACGAGACCGGGAGCCGGGTCGTGGTCACCACGCGCAGCGGCGACGTGGCCAAGGCCGCGGCAGCAGAGAGGATCATGGCGCTGGAGCCTCTGCCGAGGCACGAGGCGTGGACGCTGTTCTGCAGCGTGGCATTCAGAGAGATGTCCGGCAGGACGTGCCCCGAGCACCTTGCCGAGCTCGCAACCAGCATGCTGGAGCGATGCCGCGGCCTGCCTCTCGCGATCGTCGCCGTCGGCAACCTCCTGGCGCTCAAGGACAGGACAGAGTTCGCGTGGCGGAATGTCCGTGACAGCCTCGTGTGGGACAGCAGGAGCTGCGATCTTGGGATAGGGGAAGCGGCGAGCATACTGAGCCTGAGCATCGGCGACCTGCCACACCACCTCAAGAAATGCTTCCTGAGCTTCAGCGTCTACCCGGAGGACTTGTGGATCAAGCGTAAGATCCTCATCAGGAAGTGGGTCGCTCAGGGCTTCGTCCACGACAAACCAGGCCAGTGCACAGCGGAGGATGTCGCGGATCACTACTTGGACCAGCTCGTCCAACGCAGCCTGATGCAGCCCGTTGCCTGGAACGAGTTCGGCCGTGCCAAGCGCTGCCAAATTCATGACCTCATCAGGGAGTTGATCATCCACCGGTCTAAAGAAGAGGAAGGCTTCTTTCAGTTTGCAAAGGGCAGGGTAACAATGGACGATCATCACGGCGTCAGAATCCGGCATCTCGCACTAGACAGGTGTGAAGATGTGGACTCCGGGAAGAATGTTCCGCAATTGGCCATGCTTCGCTCCTTCAATGCGTTTGGGTCAGAGTTGGATGCTTCATTCCTGTCTCGCTTCAGGCTCTTGACTGTGCTAAACCTCTGGTTCATAGAGATGAAAAAGTTACCCAGCTCAGTGACCAGTCTTCACAACCTGCGATATCTCGGTGTCCGAGCCACTCTCATTGAGGAGCTTCCAAAGGAGCTGGGCAAATTGCAGAATATACAAACTTTGGATGCCAAGCTGTCCATGGTCCAAAGGCTACCAAGCAGCATAGCGAAACTGAAGAACCTACGCCACCTGATAGTTTTAACACGTGAGACAAGTGATTTCTTGAAGCCGTATCCTGGCAAGGCAGTTGGGGTTCCTGACAGGCTGGAAAACCTGGCCAGCCTGCACACTCAAGTATGTTGAAGCTGATAACAAGATGGTTCGATCGTTAGCAAAGCTGGAGCAGATGAGGAGCCTGGAGTTATCTGGCATTGATGCAAGCCTTGCCGATGACTTGTCATCATCGATCTCTAGGATGAGCTTCCTTCTTCGCTTGGGGTTGGCAATTAAACCTGGAGTCGACGACGCAGTGCTAGACCTTGAATCAATCTCTCGACCGCCATTGAAGCTACAGAAACTGGCTCTCACTGGCAGGTTGGCGAGAGGGAAGCTGCCACCATGGATCAGCTCCCTCACTAGCCTCGTGCAGTTAAGGTTGTGTCGTTGCCAAATTGCGCAAGACTCACTCGTGGTCCTCGCTGCCCTTCCTAGGCTGGTCAATTTTAGCCTCGTGAATGCATACCGTGACAGGGACATGATATTCACCGAAGGTAGTTTTCCTACGCTCCGGAAACTCACCTTGGAGGGCTTGCCTAACCTTAATCACATAGCGTTTCAGCAAGGATGCCTTGTGAACCTACGTGATCTGGTGCTTGGCCAGTGCACTGAACTGACTGAAACACCCCAAGGAATGGAGAACCTCAAGCAGTTCCAAAACATGGAATTGTTTGGCATGCCACCAGAGTTTGTAGGTAAGCTGAAGGAACAGAATAGTGATGCTGAATACCACAATCCGGCCAGTTCAGATTTTTATCAGGCGCCAAGGTTTTTGAGGCTTATTAAATTTGTAGAAAGAAATAGGTGAAGATGGTTCCTAGTCTTTCTTGATTATCATTAAGAACCTGTTACCTGTAAGCTGCAGATCATGTTCTTTGTCACGTTTTCCTTTGACTTCATAGTAAGAAATAAAAACACTTGGTCGAATTCCTTAGTAACAGATGACAAGGTTTTAAATCAAGCCGTATGATGCTTATATGAGAGGAGTGGACTCCGCAGATACTACAATGGCAACCTGTTCTGTTTTCACTTTGTCTGAAGTCATTTCTTTCCGTGTGGCTGTAAGATAGGCAATATGAGGCATGGTGAAAAAAAATAGTGACAAAACATATACTGATCAATTGAACCAAACCCAGGTGTTTAATAATATAAAACAAAATTTGTTGAAAAAACGGCTGCTAAGCCAATGTAACGTTGTTCCTTTAAACAGAATGATTCGTGCAGTGTCTTGCACTTACACAAGTCGTTATATTTAGAAAACAAACTCAGCTACTGGAAGCCTACAACTAATCCCTGCATGTCCTTGAGTAGGACGCCAGAGAAAGCGTGAAGCACTACTGAATGCCACATTGCGTTACACATTCTGCGGCTAATAACTGCTATTCTAAATTTACTCTACTCAGTCTACTGTGACTTGAAAACACTACTAGTAACAATCTAATTAACTTGGGTGGGCACTGGCAGTGGCCAGTGATCAAAGAGTTCAGTTCAGTGCAGCAGAATCCTGGTGGTTATGCGGGAGATGTCGGACGGCCTGACGGGCTTGAGCAGGAAGTCCTCCGCGCCTTCCTCCAGGCATCTGAAACACATTCAGAGTAACAGATCGTCATTTTCTCGCGATAATCGCGTATCACTATTTGTCTCAGGAGTAACGAAGGGACACTGCCAGTAGTTATTGGCTGAGAAGCAGACTGACCTGGTGATCCTTGTGGGCACGTTCTCGGAGGACATGATCACCACTGGGATCTGCTTCAGCTTGGAGGACTCCTGTTTAGGAAAGGAAGCAGATTGTATCAGATGTTTTGTGAACATGCTAGTATTTGCAAGCAGATAAAGGGTTGTTGAGGGCAGGCTGCAGATGCCATCATCCAAGTCAATGGTGGTTAAATTACCTTGACCTTCTTGAGCAGGTCGTAGCCGGTCATCTCTGGCATCCAGTAGTCTGTGATGATCATGCTCACATTCGGCTCCTGGATTAGATACATATACAAAAGAAAAGGCAATGTTCAGCCAAATGAAAATCCAAGGCACGCGAGTAGAGAGGTTTTCCTTGTCGATCGTCAGCGAGAAGAGCATTACCGAGCCTAGTATCTCCAGCGCCCTCTTCCCGCTGTCAACCGCGGTGACTGCATCAACAAAGTAAAGCGCCCCAAGTTACTGAATGTTTGTAATGCGTACATTATTCATATTTTCATCAAAGACAAAAATTAAAGCAAGAAATTGTAACAACCAAAACACATGTAAGGCGGCGTGCCCTCACCTCTGTATTTGGAGCGGCGCAGTAGCGCGGTGACGAGGGCGCGGTCGACGGAGCTGTCGTCCACGGCGATGACGCACGGCTCCACGTCGCCGACGACAGGCGCTACAGCCACCTTGGCGTTGGCGTCCTTGGCACTGCTGCTCCTATCCTCCTCGCCGGTGTGCTCGGCCGCCGCCGTCACCTCCATTGATCGATCGATCGATATGGCTGATCGAGTCGAATGCTGCCGCCTTGCCCTCAGGTCAAATCAAATCAAACCAAAAGATGAATGAATGGATGGATGGATGGATGCTGCCAATACAATACAACAATCTCCGGAGCAGAGCAGAGCAGGGCAGGGCGGCGTATATATTTATATATACACACCACCTACTACTATTATAGTAAATAAATAAAGATCAAGAGAAGATGGCAATTGAATGGTCGGCGCGCGAGGATCGGATCGAATCGGATCAGATCAGAGATCACGATGCGGTGAATCCCCCCGCGGCCGTACGTGGAGTCGCGCGGCGCGGCGCTGGTGGTGATAACTGCGGCGTGCTGTGTACTCCTACAAAACTATCCGATCCGCTTTTCATGCACTCACTCAGGATACACGGATGGATACTGCGTATCCTGACGTATACTCCGTAGGAAGGAGGAGGAGTATATGACATGATGGATGGCACGGTCGGAGAGATCGTGGCCTGGCCATGGATGGATAGCGCCGCAGGGCCGTGCGCGATCCTTGCGGGTTCCCCTGCTGTCCGGAGATCTCACGTCCCGTCCCGCGGCTGTCAAATCGTGGCTCACTTCATTCATTGGCTGGGCAGATGGCAGCTGCCTCCTCGGCGCCCGGCAAACTGGCCGGGCTGGCCACCGGGGATGTCCTGCTCCTGCCCGCCGCGTTCCTTCCATTGGATTGGATCGCTGCTGATCCCCGTCCGTCCCAGGTGGGGGTCACGCGGCAGCTTCCTTCCTAGTACGGGACCGTACCGCGCCACCGCCGCTGGTTGATGCGAGGGAATGCGATGCCAACGAGTGGGGGCCGGCCGGCAGGCAGGATCCTCATGCCGGGAGGGAGCACGGCACCTTCCTGGCCGCTGTTTGGCCCAGCACCGGAGCCATTCCGTTATTCCACCGTCCGTCCGGACACCACTCGTGACTCGTGTACTATATATATACTACTACAGTATACTGCTGTGCTGCCTCCGTCCTACAAATGAACAACACAACCCTAATAAAGTAATTGTATTTACAACATCGAATCACATAGATACCGTATACAAAATAGTACAGTAAATGTAAAAAAGCTGTGGCGCGGTACTAACGTCAATTCAGGTGCTATGGTGTTTCCTTCCATAGCTGACTGCCGAGTCTAATTGCACTTGGCAAAGAAGCAATTCCACTTGGCAAAGCCTTTGCTGAGTGTCGCACTCAGCAAAGAACTGTTGGCATATCCCTTCACGATAAAGAATTCTTTGCCAAATGTCGCATGTCGCATGTCGGACGCTCGGCAAAGAATTTGCCGAGAGTCAAGCCGGCTCTCGGCAAAGAAAAGCCGCCGTGACGGCTACGTCATGTTGACGGTTCCTTTGACAATCGGCAAAGAAGTGAAAAAAAATTCATTTTTTTTTGTTTTTATACTTCCATCGCTACAAACAAGATATACATTATATATACAACACAACTACATATCACACACACACACACACACACACATATATACACACACACACACACACACACACACACACACATATATATATATATATATATATATATATATATATATATATATATATATATATATATATATATATATATATATATATATAATACACATATATATATCTCAATCCACCACAAACACAAACATAGCATACAAATCTTGACTCCAAACTGCAAAGTCTAAACACACAAGCATAGTTCATAAAGTTCACAATTGCATTATATCACAACGACTACTATTTGAAGCTCACAGCGACGGTCTAGGTTGGGATGGCCCAACTTGCAATCCAAGCGACCCTCCGAGGTGGTTCGACGCTGCCCCCGATTGATGCTGCACAAAGTAGAAGAGATTGCACGTGAGAAACGAGAGAAAAGATAAACACGCAAGACAAACATCCGCCACCACCACCACCACATCACTGCCATCACCAACACTTCACGTACTACACTCAGGCCTTCCATAGTGTGGTAGTGATTCCCCAAAATAAATGGGCCCCATATACAGTAATAAGCACAGATGCCCACTCAACTGTAGTGTGAAAAATCTTTGAGAGCGAAGCTGATCTGACATAGTTGAGACCCATGTCTAATAAAATACTCTTGTTACCTTTTCATTCGTACAATGAAAACTTCTCCTTTCTCTTCTCCTTCGTTCCTCTCCGGTCTCCCAATTCCTGCCATGGATTCTCTTGAATCCAACCGTGCTCTTCCAACTTTTCTTATGAAAATCGATGCTGATCTAGAGGTGCGTGCAGTTGTCCGACTCGGAGGGATAGTCTTGCTCCAATAATATTTCAATTGAGCACCTATTTTTCTCCGATCTTTGGGTGTAGTCAAATTGTACTCTACTACAACATCCTTCTAGTACCTATTTCCTCTTCTATCAACTCGCACAATTGGATCAAGAGAATGTTTCAACCAAGCACTAACTAACCGAAAGTTTTTCTTCTCAGTCCAAAACACACAACCTTCTTTCTTTTCACTTTTTTGAAGGTTGTTGTCATTGTCACTCCAAACTGGTGTGTTTACAGGAGGAACACCACTCTGTTGTTGCTCTTGGGACATTGGAGAAGCTGAACCAATAGAATTGCTCTCATCAACTCATGAATCAAACCCTTGGCTACCTTGGAAGAAACCCATAGATCCAACTTGTGATGCATCAAAGAACCCCTTATATATGGGTATTGTACCATCCCTTAGTAAGAGATACCTTGATAGCTTCCTTGTGATGAGAATGGGGATTGTGGGTAGTTTGATTGGGATCCAAAGGGACTGAACATGTGTGAATACTGGGGGTGAAAAGAGGTAGAAAATTGTGGTAGATAGTTCATGGGGTATTGGGGTGAAGGAAAATAATATTGCTGCCTAGCTGGATTTTGTGGCTCACCACTTGTCATTGCAGGGTTCATATTTGTGAATGATGAAGCTATGCTCTCCATGGCTACTGAGAGAGGGAATACAGAGAGATTTGTATGTTCATGTGCAGGCAGTCACTTGTATTTATAGAAATAAGGCAATGGTTATGTGTACTTGAAGGCATGTGTGCCAGTGCATGTGTATATGTTGTTGAATTTTGAAGGCCTATGTGTGTGTGTGAGAGACCAATGGCCTTGTGAAGATTTGTGTGCATGTGTGGCCAACGGCTTTGTAACCATTTTTACATGCAATAGTGAATAATTATTTTTTTATACTTTGGGCACCGGTGAATGAAGATTCACCGCTCCCAATTTTTCTAGCCTCAATGAAAACAAGCACCACTTGTTGCAGTGTGTTGAGAGTGATGCCCAAACTCTCTCTCTCTCTCTCTCTCTCTCTCTCTCTCTCTTCTTTTGGGCATCAGATTGCATTTACAACATGGAATCGATAGTTGCCGGCAAGATCCTCGGCTACGGAGCGAAAGCTATGGCTTGACAGGATCCTCATGCCGATAGCACCCAAAGAGCAAGGCTAATAATACAGCCCTCACTTGGCTATATGAATCCTTATAGCTCACTTTTCAGTCAATCCATATAGTAATTGGCTCACTTATAGCCTTTGTTTCTCCCTCTCACAAGTTTATTGGTTATTGTGTCTTTAGTTGACTGTAGCCTTATTGTCCACCTCTCTTCTCTCTCCTCTTTTTTCTCCTTCACATCAGCATATAGCCTTTTTATAGCCATTTATAATACTTTCTCTAATAAATTTAATAATTGTGTTCACAGTTCAAGAATATATGTGATTTTTTAAAAGAAAAAAATTGTGCATGGCATCAATCAGATCATTATCTTACCCACAAGATTTGTCAATATAGAATTTTGATTACCTTCCGCACCAATGGAATCAATCCACTTGAGTTTTACTCTTCTTCTAAGTTTATAATTTTTTTTTGAAAAGAAGGCTTGCTCAATACAAGCTAGCATATTGAACTTCCACGCCTTGAGTATATAGTTCTCTCCACCAATTATGCGAGCTCATTTACCGCATCATTTAGCTCTCTCCTTGTGTGAACAAACTTCCACTCCTAACATATTGAACTCCCACACCTTTGAGTATATAGTTGTCTTCGCCAGTTATGCGAGCACATGTACCGCACCATTAATTTTGCTCTCTCCTCGTGTGGACAAACTTCCACTCCTACAAAGCAAAACTTCTTCTACCACTTGTTTCTTTTGTTTCTACTTTTTTCTGTGAAAATCTTTTAAACGAACAGACAAGGGGCTGTTCGGCTGGCTGGAGCTGGTCTATTGCTACAGTATTCCGTGGGTGGGAAATCTGCCAACTCCAGCCGCAGCAACACCTTCTCCAGCCAGCGGAACGGGTTCAAAATGTGCTGGACTACACACTACAAATATGATTAAGTTGATACAACTAAAGTTAGTAGTTAATCCAAAATTTAACTAAGTATTGTCTACAACGGTAGCAAAATTTAGAGCATGTCTAGCTAAGCTAGATTACATATGTGTTATAGAAACAAGCGCGGAGACGGGGAGTGGTTGCCAGCTACCTGGCGAGGGTAGAGGCGATCCCCAGCGAGACGGCATCGCCGGCGGTGGCGAGCAGCACCCGCTTCGCGTAGGCGTCCCCATCCCCTGCGAGCTGCGGCGGTGAAGCACCACCCGATTCCCACGGCGGAGGCGGATTTTTTTACCTCCCGAGCACGACAGGAGTACGGGCTACTGGCCTACTGCACGTGGATGCACGCGCAAGCGGAAGGAAATTCTTCCGGGAGTTGTTGGGCCGCATACCGGATGTCCGGATGCGGCGCATCGAGAGTTGGGCCACCGCACTGAGCTGGACAGTTTGTACTGGGCCGGAGCAAATGGAAATGACAAGAGGTCGTCGTCCTTTACATTTATACGTCTTCAAAGAAACACATCAACCAAGTTTTAAACATTCTCACAAGTTTGCCTAATAATATATAAATACTAGAAGGATTACCCACATGTCGCTACGGGGTTGTAAAGAATTTTATATGAAATTAGACTATTTATATTTATTTATAGTACACATCTATTTATATTGTAGCATGTTACGTAAACACTTTCTGAAAGATAAATCAAACCACATAATGTCTTTCTCTAACCATACCTGATAAATTGTGTCACATATAACTGGAAAGGTGAATGATATATAATCTGCTCTCAATAGATGGCAGTCAACCAAACTTCCAAACAAACAATGTAGATCAATAGAAACAAAAATCGAAGTAAGCGTCCAATGCAATTAGGCCTATCTTGACTTCGAATTGAAATCTTGTGTCACGATGGTGCACAGCTATCTGTACCAAAAAATAAGAAGAAATTAATAGCTTAGCCATGATATGCATGTTCTGATGTGTAGTCGTCAAGCGCCTTTGATGCTGGAATAATCGATCGGGAGCCAAGGCAAAGTGATGATCATCGCCATAGTGCTGCATATATAAGTAGGACGGACGAAGGGAGAAAGGGTGCCGCCTATTTGGCTTTGATGACTAGAATACAAAGGCACTGAATTGGATCAAAGGTGGAGGGATACGAAGGGACTGAATTGAAGTGTCAGAGATGGCTAGTAAATGGCAATGGTGCCATCTGTCTTCTGTCACTCAAGATACGAAAAGATTAGAGTGGTTTAGATTAGATGCTGATGTGGATCGCTGTGTGATAAGATAGAATTAGTAGTGGAGTTTACTTTTATAAGAGATATAAATGTGATAAATAAAATAAAGATGACAACTCACATTAAGGAAAGAGATTATAATAAACCGAGCCCTACATTATATTGGAATCATTTCCCTTAAACTCGCTGATAGTATAGGTCAAACTATTGACCAATTTAACCAAGACTAGTATATTGCCCGTGCTAACGCTACGGTTACATTTAGAAAAAATAAATTATAAACTAAAATAAAAATAAGGATAATATAGTAAGAAACTTGAATAAAAAGATAAAAACAATTGAGGGTCGAAATTGCAATTAACCTTAGAATTGAATCAATCATCAATTGATCAACATGTTTGGAGCATATAAAGACATGTTTGTATATGGATTAGTCACAAAAATATCAAAATATGTGTATCTTCATACATCTTTGTCATCCGGTGAAACTAATTCAAGACTTAGCCTTGCATCAACAATTTCTTTGGCGACCTCCAAAGGCACAGGGGATCAAAGGGCACACAGAGACAAGGAGAAATAAATCTGAACCTGCGCAAGCTTGTTGCATTGCAGGCAGCAAGCAGCCGGCACCAGCGTCGTGCCACCACGCGCATTCACCTCCACCTCCGTCGTTGGCGCGCCGCAGCCATCCTCATGTGCGGTGGAAATACAGGAGAACGTTGGGGATTGGCGTGGGTGGAGATCGCGTGTGGTGCCACGGGGGATCGACAGCAGCCCTAGATCGCGGAGCGCCCGTCGTCGTGCAACGTAATTGGTCATAATTAAAAAATAACTTGATGAAGCACGAAGGTCGAGCTCCTATTCGTGGCGTCGTTCTTGATCCTCGAAGACGAGCTTGGCCGCGATCACGATCCGGACACCGTCAAGGAGCGGCCGACGGCGCACTGCCAAGGAGCAGCCGCCGTGGCAAAGCGCTGTAGGGATGGAGCCGGTGATCTCAATCCGGCGAACCCCCCGCGCCGCCGCACACCGTCCGAGGAGCAGTCATCGTGGCAAGGCGTGCCGTGGCAAGGCGCTGTAGGGATGGAGCCGGGCGATCTCGATCCGCGAACCGCCTCGGTGCGCCGCGCGATCAGCCGCGGCAGGAGGAAAGAAAAATTCCTCGTGTGATTATGCCGCAGCCGCCGGGATTGAAGGTGGAGGGGAGGATGTGTGACACTTTTGATCTGGGCCGTCGGATATGTATGAATAAGGAGAGAGAATGATTCAAATCGAATCTAAGTTGTCCATTCTAATTGTGTTGTTTTTCTGGATACAATAGATCATTAGATGGATCAAGACGGGGCTCCTCCACGTGTGGACGTAGGAAAAAAAAATCCAGTGTATTAGTAGGTTGATTATATATATCATACAAATTAAATGTCAGCACATGTGACGTGCAAATGTTGTAGTATCTTTCTAAAAAAGGAAGGCATGCACGTGCCTTAATAATTTCTCAAAAAACAAGACATACACGTGTCTAATATTTATATGCCATGGGAGAACAAGGACTTTTTATGTATGCATACAAAAACCCAAACATCAAGCAAAGGCCGTAAATAATCTAATCAAGGTACGATGCATGACGAAAAAACAACTTCAAAATTCTCGGATTGTATCATCCTTGATATTCTAGGAGTACATAATTTCGGACGCAACATGTGTAATCTGTAATGATTTTCAGTTTGCTTTCATGATCCTTCGAACAAGAACATGTAGGTAGATTCCAAAGCACATCATCTAAAATTTCATTGTTCTAATACAAGTATATTGCCCGTGCTAACACTACGATGATACACAAGCTATAATATCATGCAAGTTTTATTAATCCACTTAATAAGGAACAAACGATTCAATGGAACAAACATAGCCCTCACCAGAGATGTGGAATCGACACATCCCAGACAAACTCTGCTGTGAACATTGATCTCCTTCTCTGTAACCTGCCAGACATATGCACACAATTGGCTTATATATTCAAGAGAAAGGAAGAAAAAAGTAATTGGAACAGTGACCACTTAACCAAGCACCTTGAATGGCAGGTTACTGACAATCGCTCTAAATTTCTAATCTTTGAACCCTAAAGAGAGTGAGAAAAAAACATTCAAACACTTGCAACCAAATGAGTAAAAATAGTGGTGATCCTACAAATAGCCAACCATGATGAGCAAAATAAAAGGAAATAGAAATCAATAAACAATTATAAATTTCTGGCAATGAATCACCATGAAGCAACAAGCGGTTGTAATGAGCTCACCTCCCACACACGATAACCGTACTAATTAAATCGATCAATTCCTTAGCCTTTCTTTTTTCCCCTTCGGTGTCGTAGCTGAATTTCTCCAGTAGTGAGATAAGAATCAGGGATTTGGACTTTCAGAGATAGGTCACTCACTCACTCGTCTTCATCAGAAGCAGCCTCACGGCTTAATGGCTCAGGCACTTAGTCTCAAGCATGAACTGGATGTGTAAGCCGCGGACGAACTGAATCATGAAGCATCAGAGCGTACCGGCTACCGATCATTTTCTTCCTTCGTCGTCGTCCGACAGGACACAGGAGCAGCCAAGGCTGCCTGGTTTGGGGGCACGGGGGAGGACCGGAGCCGGAGGAGTCGCGCTGTCAAGGCTGCCCGCCGTTGA
Source organism: Chrysopogon serrulatus (assembly GCA_015844335.1). Lineage (NCBI taxonomy): Eukaryota > Viridiplantae > Streptophyta > Magnoliopsida > Poales > Poaceae > Chrysopogon > Chrysopogon serrulatus. The sequence continues at coordinate 64,729 of JADLZL010003776.1, read as the reverse complement.
TATGCTCCAAGAAGAGCAGCGCTGTCTAGGCCGCCCCGCCGCTAATGCGCCGCAAGAGGAGACACCGCGCTGTCCAGGCCGCCCACGCCCGACGGCCGCGTCTTGCTCTCAGGCCCATGCCGGCCGCGTCTTGCTCCCATACCCACGGCGGCTTCGTGTGGCAGGCGAGGCGCACGGCGTCCCCAGGAGTGGTGATGCCTCCCGGAGTCAATTCATGGGATCTCGCGCGGTGCGTCCTTCTGAGACCGCGACTCTAGGCCTCCAGGGGCAGGTGGTCGTACAGATTGAATTAGGATTGCCTGGCGAGCGTCAGGGAGCGGCAGAGCCTGGCGAGCACAGCGCCGGTAGATCATGGTAGGATGCAGCAGGGCCTGGCGTGCTGCTCTCGCGTGTATCGCGCGCGGGAATTATGGGCGCCTGATTTCTAGCAGCCATCATCGCCTGTCATCACCATGGAGAAGAAAGAGGCGGGCATCGCCCGGTGATGCGGAGGGAGAAGTTGCAGCCGTGCGTGCGTTCCGGAGTTTTTTTTTCTTCTGGATTGTTTTTTCCTTCCTTTTTCTATCGTTTTCTCCTTCTTTTTATTTGCGTCCTGAGTGATTGACGGACGGGTTTCCACGACGTGTCGAAGCCTGGTGAAGCGCGTTGAAGCCTGAGAGACTCACTGGCCACTGGGTCGTGTTGAAATCTGAGAGGAATGTTTATTAGCCTTTGATTTTAATAGAGATAATTTTCTGGGTATATATTGTGGGGTGCACAATGGTTGGAAGCTCTCAGCGGGGGATATATTTTTGGGTGGACGAAGTATAATTTAAGTATTCCATTATAGTAGAGATATATATATAATAAGATCTTAATCAAATTTAAATATGAAATGTACCTGAATGTCCAGGGGCAGCAGCACTCCTATGTTGTGGTTGTCAGCCATAATGAGTATGCAAATTAGAATTCGGTTAAATTTCACACCTTCAAATCATAATCATGTTAGGCCTACCAGCCATAATGAGTATGCAAATTAGAACATAATCATTTTCCTTCCGTTTAATGAATTCGGTCAAATTTCACACCTTCAAATCAATTTGGCACTGCTCCTATCACAAACATCTGCGGCCACATGACATTGTAGTTCCAGAATCAAATTTAAAGATCTCAAGTCATAGTGGCTAACTAAAAATGCATAGTAGGACATTAGGAAGGCATTATGGCATAGTCATAATCTCTCTACCTGTGATGTTGGTGATATCACTTAATGCTTCACGTGCATCTTCTGGCGTGGACATTCAGAGGCACCTGCGATGAAAATTGGTTTTTTTTTCAATTAATTATGTACGCAATTTTTTCTAGAAAAGAAAGAGATGTTTCAAGATCTCAAGCATTCAAGAAGACAAAAGGCGTAATAACCAATTTATCTCTATGAGGTCACTCTAAAAATAGCATGGACTGCACCGGAAAATTTACACTGCACCACAAAGTTTACATTGGGTCATACTGTTTGGCTGCCCTAGGAGAAAGCAGTATCCTTTAAAATCAAGTGCCCTAATATAGCCTAATTGATCAATTAATGGTATTATAGAAAAACTAATACGTGTAGCTAGGATAATATATTTTAAATAGGTATGGTAGAATTTTGATTCCTATTATTGTTGGAACTATATGTCAATTCGTAATGAACCTGACCATGGTGATGAGGATATGGGCTGGTTAATCTCGGGCTGCTGATTCAGAGCATTGCTTTTTAGTATTTGTGTAGTGTATTTCCTGATTTTATTTTCAAGAGAAAAGGAAGCATATGACATCAGCATGATGTTATGCTGACATAGCATATCAAAGAACTGGCACCGCATGAGCCTGTGCAACGCGCCTGGCCGGACTCTGGACGTGTGGAGGTGGAGGTCGCCGGAGCTGCCAACGGCATGGCCACCGGCCGGCGGGCGCACCCTGCTTGTCCGGCGTTCGGCAACGCACTCAGGCTTGGGGACTTCGGTTATGCCGCCTGGTTCAGGACTTCGCGAGGCCAGACCGCCAATGCCTGGCCAACGCCGGAGGCACGGGGCCAGGGCACGGTCGTCGTGGTGGCCTGCTGCAATGCAGTTGTTCCTGTGCAGGCAAGAGTGCTAGCTATGATGTATGAACTTATCGTCGAGGATTACCTAGCGGTAGAGTTTCTGCAGGCAAAGACGTGGATGGAGGGCATGTCGAGGATACTTGCTAGGGACTCTCGCCTGTGGACATCGACGTCCTGGAGCGAGGAGACGGCCGCCGGGGAAGAACGTGATCTTCTATGTGCGTGGGATCCTCCTGGACAGCATGATCTCCCGCCGCACCGGCGTCGCATGCAGCAGGCGGGCAATAGGTCAGCAGGTCTTCGTCACGGCGGCGGTGGGCAGCAGGTCTTCTTCGTCCCGAAGTCTCAGGCGGCGGATCGTGATTGTTTCCTTTTTTACGTTTTTTTTATTTAGCTAGTATTTGGTTGCAGTTACGTGAGGTGAGGCGGGCCTTTTATTTCCTTCGTAATTGGTTTTGAGGCATACGGGGGATTCGAACGGAGGTCGCCATCGAGTGGGTCGCGGGGGAAGGGTCGTTTGAGGCTTCAGCTGAAGCCTTTCATTCTAGACCATTGGATCTGGTTGTGGTAAGTGAGGGTTGATTAAGGGCCTTAGATTTTGATGATGTTAGATTTCTGTGTGCATTTTTTGGGGTACGCAATGGTTGGAGACCCTCAGCGGGGGACGTATTTTTGGGTGGACGGAGTATAATTTAATAATTCCATTATAGTAGAGATAATACAACAGATATATAATCAAGGGATTCAAAAAAATCTGGATTGTCACTATCCATCAAATTATAATAATTCATATGTGATCAAAAATGCCCTTAGTATACTGCTCCCTACGTTTTAAAAATTCAGTTTGTTTGTTCTAAATCAAACTTATCTATTTTTGATCAGTTTATTTATATAAAAATGCATAAATATCTGTCAAATCAAACAAGATTGAATAGATCCACCACATAAAAAAAATTTCGATAGTTATACTGTAGATTTTAATATACTTCCTTTGTTTAAAATTTTAGGTCGTTTTGGAGTTGCACTAGGTCAATTTTTGTCTAACTTCAACAAAATTTATAGAAATACATTAACATCTACAAAACATGCTGCGTATCTGACAAACATAACTTGACTTATGACAAAAAATAAATAAAATGGAAGTATGTTTTATAATAAAAAATTATAAATTTGTCAAAAAGGTCGTATTTGGGACAAATCTAATCTAAATTTAAAATGAGTTATAAATCTGAACACCGTACAAGCCTGAAAGTGGGAAAAATATACATATGTAAATCAATAAACTGCCCTCATGCATATTCAAACTACAGACCAATTTACAAGACTAACGATCTACCACTGAGCTATAGTAGGGGCAAATCCAGCTCCAGTTTTTCATCCCCCGAATGTGTCAGTAATTACCAACGCATAAGCACTCGATATTGAGAATTTATGTACAGTATATGCTTCATAATCAATTGATGGGCCGGGATGCAACAAGCATACACCAATGTCACATGGAATCGGCATGGTTCGGCTTTTCATGTGCGGCGGTGCGCATGCGAATGGTCACGTGCTGCCGAGCCACGGACCCATGGTCGTGAACGGACGAAGCCTCCTTCTCCTTCTCCTTCCTCCTGCCGCCAATCGGATGGCGGTGCGCATGCGATTGATCACGAGCTGCCGAGCCATGGTCGCGGAGGGACGAAGTCTCCTCCGACTCCTTCCTCCTGGCCCCGATCGAATGGCGGTGCGCATGCGAATGGTCACGAGGCGCTGCTGCCGAGCCATGGTCACGAACGGACGAAGCCTCGTCCTTCCTCCTGGCCCCGATGGAACGGGGAAGATGGGGACGCCGGCGTTCACTCTCACTCTCCCGGCTCATTTTCATGGCGTGCTCCACCTTGGATCCGGCCCTCCTCGGGCGCAGCGACTGGCGAATCCTGTCCGCCTTCCTCCTCCCCCGCATCGACGACGACGAGGAGGAGGAGGAGGAGGAGTCCCACCTGGACCTCCCCGCCGCGGCGGCGCCTCCGCCGCGGTGGCCACTGAAATCGGAGGACGACGAGCCCATGCGAGAGTCGTAGCTGCTCTTGGTGCTGAGGTCCCCAACTCGACGTCGGGGTCGGGCTGCTGGCGCGCTCGGCCGCGCCGGCCGCGGTACACGCGCTCGGTGTCGCGCACCTTGCGCCAGAGGTGGCGGAGCAGGCGGCAGCCGATCCAGCAGGGCATGTACGCCAGCTTGCAGGCGTTCTTGGCCAGGCACTTGACCACGCCGAGCTTGCATAGCAGATAGCCGGCGTAGAGCACTGCGCGAAAGAAGGATAATCAATTATGGTAGCATAATAAGGGGTTACAATTCGAGAACGAGAACATATGAATTTTTTTTATTTCTTGACTGAAAGAAGTGAAAGCATTGATTGCGTGGGTGGGTGAGTCACCGAAGAGGACGAGTATGACGGCCAAGATGAACTTGATCACGCTGGTGACGCAGAAGTGCTCGATGAAGCAGAGCAAGTCCCATGTCCCCGAGCAAAGGCCCCTTTTAATTTGTGACAGAAAAGAAAGCAGATCAGTAAAACGAGATCATCAGTGGTGTCGAATTTAGCCAGAAACAAGTAAAGTAGCGAGCAGAGGCAGGCGCGCGGCGTAGTGATTGGTTGTCTGGAGAAGAAGGAAGGAACGTACCTGCAGGAGAGAACGTTGAACGGCAACGCGATGACGTTCCCGACCAGCCCGCCGACGCCGCTCGCCGCCGTGCCGAGGACAGACCCCATCGATCGATGCTGCTACGCCGGAACCAACGCGAGGGCCCAGAGCAACCGTCTGTTCTTCGATTGGTCAGGGCTCTGGCCAGGCGGTGCCTCGGGCGAGCGCAGACGGATGGGATGGGACCAGTTCCTCCCTCTCTACCTGCAGCGGATGATCACCACCGGGCGGCAGCGGCGAAGTGTACCGGTGCAGAAGAATGGAGGACGAACGCCCAACTGGCCGCAACGACGACTATGTGGGAGAGGGAGGGATCCTTCGCTTGGGATTGGAACTCTAACCGGCGGAAGGGCTCCACTCCACTGACGTCCCGTCCTGCCCGCGCTTCTCCATCGGCGACGCGATCACTTTCTTGGCAGTTGCCGCGTACTCCAAGGCACAGACATGACGGTTCGTTGGGCTGGGCTGTATTGAGCCGAGTAAGGTGGTGGTTTGGAGGCCCAAATAAACGACACGCAGACAGGCCCGCATGCTGCTCATATAGAAATAATAAAAAAACAACTAGGTCGGTTAGGACAAGGGCGGCGGCCGCGTTCCGGGCTGCTCTACTTGTTGCCTGCCGCTCGTGTTCCGTCCCGCACGCCACACGGCGACGACTGGGAACCTCCAAACCCCCTCTACGGAGTACCTCTCGTCCACTGGCCGCCGGAAACCCTAGAGCGCGCCGGCCCCAATGGATCCGCAGCAGCCGGAGCCCGTCAGCTACCTCTGCGGAGGTAATCCTCGCGCCCCCGATCTCCATCTGCTTACTGTTGGATTCGTTATTACCGGCGGCCATCGGACGGAATCAGGAGACAAGAGAGAAAAAAAAAATCATCCAGTTATCCGCTACTAGTAGCTTGTCATGTTTTTACCTTTGAAATGATTTTTCACCTCCTGGGTCTGGCTCCTAGGGATGGATTTGATTTCTCTTTCGTTTCTTGATGAAAATTTTTACTGTTCTGAAAATTTTTACTGTTCTGCTTCAGATTGCGGAGCTGAGAACACCCTGAAGCCAGGAGATGTCATCCAGTGCCGTGAGTGTGGCTACCGCATCCTCTACAAGAAGCGGACCCGCCGGAGTAAGGACCACATCATTCCTTCTCCTTCCATTCAAATATGCAATTTCTTGTTTTCCTCATTGTTTGGATTGAGGATACAACAAACAATTCTGTGTGTATACCGACCAAAGACCGTCCCCTGTTTTTGGGTGCTGATGATAAGATCTGTATGTCAATATACCTACCCTTAAACATGATTATTTTGACCTCATGGTCAGTACTGTGCATGACAAACCTAAACATTCAGTATTGTTGTAGGAAGCATTTTGAAACGTAGCGGCATATAATGGACTAAATGGATAGCTAATGAGATGCTTATAGAAACTTAAAGACTATTATAATTAATTGGCCAAGTGCCTAATCAGCTAGACTTGTTTTTAGAACATTGCTTGGCTTCCATGTCCTAATTATCTTTATAATTCCAATTTCTATATGATTGTTCTAAGAACACTGATGCCATTGTTTTCCATTGAGTGCGGTTTTCCTAGCTTCAGTTTGCGGTTTTACAGAGTTTCGTGAAGAATCTCATGTTTCTTTATGCCATAACTTCTAATGTTTTTCTCTCTGAAACAAAGTAACTTTGTCTTCAAAACTCGATGCATCAAAGAAGAGAGAATTGGTTGTATGATTAGCATATACATATATATAGAAAAGAAAAATAATTGCAATGCCAATTACCTCCTACAAGGCAAGGTGAACTGAGTTCATTTTGTTGAATCCTGAACTTCCTTATTTGAGACGCCGGCTATTTTTGTGTTCAGTTAAAAAAGCTGCTCATTATGTTTCTTATCCATTTATTATATTTTAGAGTAAGGGGAAAAAGTTGAGGAAATTGACTGCACCTAGAAACTTTGCATAATTTAATGGATATGGTATATATTTGTTCCTGCCTAAAGACACTCTGCCTGATTCTCTAAAAGGGATCTTCCTAGATGTTTCAATAGTTAATTCTATGCTACAAGAATCTTTTTTGTCTATTCAGAGAAATAAGGCCTATGAGTTTTATATGTCTGAAATTTTGGTGGATTTGTGCTGTGTTACCCTCCACCTTCATATATTTTGTAAGATGGATGTGTTTGTTTTTCTCTGTCCACCTTAATTTGTATCATGAAGGAAAGGTTTAATACTGCTTTGTATCACTTTCTTCATACTCTTCATTGTTTTGGTTTCTGTACTTCGACTCAAAATTCAATTACCTATGCTAGCATACTGTTATCTTTGCTAGATCCACTTGTAGGGATATATACAGCTTAGTGAGGCAACTGGCTTGTAGTCCGCCACAGTCGTGCACTTAGCTCAAGAGGCAGAATGAGGTTATAGGATACTGTGCTACTAACTTCTGCACATCATTGGTACCTGTGCACTAACAGAAACTGTGGTGGCTATGATGACAATATTCTTCTGTCCATAGTTAGATAGCATCATTTCATTTACCTTATTATCCATTACTTTATTATGTTACAGTCATCACAAGTCTGAAGGTTGTAACCTATTATGATGTGTTGCGTTTTATAGCTTTGGGGCATCTTACCCTAATGAGGATATGCACATAGCACACATCTGTTTTTCTTACAAAAATATGTGCACATTCAAAAGAATGATTGGTTTGATTATTGTTGCTGGCATGATCACAAAGTTTCATGGGTAGACGGGGACGAGGAACATGGTAAACTACTCGCGAAAGTTTTTTACACTGCGGGATCGAAAATGACCTCATTCTGCCTTGTTTGACCTTGTTTTCTGTGACTATAACTGGTTGATAATGCTTACTCCCTCCGTCCCTATTTAGATGTCGCCGTGGGATACGTGCCACAAGTTTGACTTGATTTATAGAAAATAAGTACAATATTTGTATCTCCAAATAATTTTGTTAAAAAACTAGATCCAAAGATCTTTCCGATGATACTAATTATGGTACTAATCGATGATATTTATTATTTATTAAAATTGCCGGCATTTGTTTCTCGGGAAGCGAAGCGACAAGTATTTAGGGACGGATGGAGTAGTGCATAGTCCAAAAGTCTTCTTAATAATTCAATGATGACCTGCAACTGTAAATATATATGGGATGTTTAAGACATAGTAGCCACTGTTATTTTCATATGTGTGCCTCACCCAATAAAAGGAACAATTATAGACACTGAAAATGGTAACTGAATTGAGTGTGAAATTAGATCTCATGGTTGACAATTCTAGACACGGAACATGGTAGTTGAATTTGAGTGTGAAACTAGTGCACATGGTTGACAATTTTAGTCACAGAAGCTGGAGGTTGAATTTAGTGATAAGTTAGATGTCATGTTTGATCTATCTAGACTGAATACCTCTGAAACCGATCTGCATTTCTAATTTTAACTTTGCTCCCATGTGCCATTCCTCACCAAATGTTAATGTTTCTTGTGCAGTTGTCCAATATGAAGCACGCTGAAGAGTGAAGACAAGGGGGAAAAAACACAATGATATCAGGCACCCCTCTACCTATGTAATGAGTCTTGTGATGGAAATGAAAAATGTCATCAGACATAATGTTTGAGTGTGTGGTAGGCCTCCTTTGGACTTGAGCTTTAAAGTCGTAAGGCTTGAACTGGGTACTGATTTGAGAATTGAGATCTACAGTAATACGATTGATGGGCCCTAAGTGGCGAATCTAATGCATGCGTTATGCCTGTGTTGCTATGGAGCATTTCTTTGCCGTCTACAGTATGATCCAGAAATCATGGGTGTTCAGCAGTAATAATATATACGGCCGAAATATTGCCGGTGTCCTTAGTTGTGCCGTTGTTCACCAAATCATCATTCAGAAGTGATGAATGCGAGGTGTGATTTCAGTTGCCATTCATAGCCAATCATGTCGAAACTCTGTTCGAAAGCACATTTTTCCTGTTGGGGAGCAATTTGTAGGGACAGGTCACACGAGACGCGCGCAGATCAAATCACTGCACTGCATGCACCTAAGCATAGTCCACTGCGCACCGTACGAGTCTGTCCTCCACGACAAGCTGTCTCGCCCGTGCGTCACGGCTTTAATTGAGCGATTCCCGCGCACCTCTCGCTGCTGTCCGTCCTGTGTCTCGCTAGCTGCAGTGGCGATGGTCTGGCCTGGCCGGCAACCGCACGAGATCGATCGGAACACACTGAAGCATACGTCACAGTCACCGCGTCCGCGTTACGCGCCAGACAAGCTGGAGTACAGTATAGCTCCATCTATCACTGCCGCAAGCCTGCAGTGCGTCACCCTTTCTCCAGCGCCTATATACATACGGATACGGCCATACGGGCATGATGACAAGCACATGCGCAGGCAGAGGTTCACTTCATCACAGGCACGCAAGAACCACCAAGGATGGCGCCCAAGATTCAGAGCCTGTGCCGGAGTCGTCCGGCGGCGGCCGTGCTTCTGCTGCTGGCCGCCTGCCTCGCCGCCGCCGCCAGCGCGACCGCGGTGGCAGCGCTCGGTGGTGCCGCGGACAACGGCAGGGCCAGGCCGCCGGCGCTGTCAGCAGGCGGAGGCGCCCGGCGGCGCGTCCTCGTCGGCAACGGGCTCGGGCTGACGCCGCAGATGGGGTAAGGAACGAAACCAGAGAGCAGCACTCCGAATTCAGATTGTGCATGCATTTCGTCGTCATTGCGTGGCTTCCGCCGCCGCTCCCGGCTCTTGTTTCTCTGACTGAGCCTTTTCGTTCCGTGGGTTTTTCTTTTGTGTTTTGTCGTCGCTTCGCTCCTCATCAATCAGGTGGAACAGCTGGAACCATTTCCAGTGCGACATCAACGAGGCCGTCGTCCGGAGCACCGGTCAGAGACCGACCACCTCAATCATCATTCACCAGTGTCATTGGTTTCTTTCTGATCATATATATATATGGCTATTGCTTATTTGTTAACTCGATCCACAGCTGATGCGCTCGTGGCCACCGGACTTGCAAAGGCTGGCTACACGTATGTCAACTTAGGTAAGGTAGCGGTATTCTATAATATGAGAGCATATGCAGAGTTCATTCATACTTCATACGTGTTGGATGGATGTTATCAGAGAGTGTTACTGAAAGATGACATTGCTGTTGCAGATGACTGTTGGGCGGATTACCAAAGAACCAAAGAGGTAGTACAACCAAATGCTACTTGTTGTTTCAAAAAAAAACAAGTGCCAACTTGACCTTGTCGTCAGTTACTTTCAGTTAAATTCTTGCACTGCTGAACATTGACCCAACACCATCAGTTTGACTTCAACGTACAAGAATTAAGAAAATTGGCTTGGTAACTGACTTGCTGACAGGGATACTTGGTCGCTAATCCCAAGACATTCCCATCCGGAATCAAGGCCCTGGCAGATTATGTTCACAGCAAGGGGCTTAAGCTTGGCATCTACTCTTCAGCAGGGTAAGGTCTTTTATTTTCCCCTTTGCCTTCAACAAGTTGGGCCCTTTTTTGATTTACTCAGGCCAATGGCTTACAAGTTTCCAACTGCAAGGAATAGGTTCAACTGAAACCGGACTTCCTTTTTGTAAATTTCAGGACAAGAACTTGCAGCAACAGGATGCCTGGTTCTCTGGGCCACGAGGACAAGGATGCTAAAACGTTTGCGTCATGGGTACATACATACTGCATACACATGTTCAGTCTTTCAAACATCTGACAGCATTATTAACTAGGCCTTGTGATTTCAGTTCACCAGTGAAATCAGTCTACTACCAGTATCAGTTACTCTTCTTTTACTATTATATAGAGCGAAAAACAAAAAAAAGAAACAAAAAAGAAGCAACTTTATTGTTTCAAAAAAAAAAAAAAGAAGCAACTTTACCTTGGTTATATATATATATATCGTTTCTTCATTCGGCGCCTGACCGTGTGCAGGGTGTTGACTACTTGAAGTATGATAACTGCAACCGAGACGGCACGCCTGAAACCGTGAGGTGCAAATTCTGTTCTCGAATCTACACGTCCATTTCGTGTAGCATTCTGGTTTCAGATATGAGGTATATGTATGTGTATCAGGTGTAAAAATTTTTTGATGCAGGTTTGGGCGCATGTCGCGGGCGCTGATGAACGCTGGCCGCCCAATCTTCTACTCACTTTGCGAATGGTATGGCGCCATGTATCCCTTGGTCGACTTTGCCAATCTTCTACCTGACCTGACAGTTATATTGATCGACTTGGTCAGGGGCTACATGGAGGTGCCCAAATGGGGCGCCACGTACGGCAACAGCTGGAGGACCACCGGCGACATCAAGGACACATGGACAGGGTAAGCAAGTTCGTTCCCATGGCCGCCATGGGAGATTGGGAGTACGAGTGCGAAATCGACCGAGTACGTACGTACGTAGCTAGCAGCAGTTCAAGGGCTGGAAAACTGATTAGAGGGTTGTGTCTCTTGCGAATTGCGATGGGCGATGGACAGCATGCTGGACAACATCGACCGGAACGACGCCTACGCCCGGTACGCCAAGCCCGGCGGTTGGAACGGTCAGTTTCCTTGGCGTCTATCTCTTCTGCTTAATTAATTAGGCCTTGTTTAGATGGGGAGAGGAGAGAGATTGAAAAGTCTTGTAGCACTTCGTTTTTATTTGGTAAATATTGTCCAATCAAAAGGCCCAACTGATTTACAACCCAACTAAAAGATTCGACTTCACTCGTGATTTACAACCCAACTATGCAATTAATTATTTTTTATTTATATTTAATGCTTTCTTTTTTACATCGCGACAAACAATTTGTGAGAGAAGAGAGATTGAAAAGTCCTATAAGATTTCGTTTGTTTGTGGTAAATATTGTCCAATCGTTGGCCCAACTAGGCTCAAAAGATTCGTCTCGTGATTTACAACCAAACTGTGCAATTAGTTATTTTTTTTTTATTTATATTTAATGCTCTTTACATGCGGGTATAAATTGACGTGATGGAGAGAGTGTGTAAAAAACTTGCAAATCCAATGTGTATCTAAACAAGGCCTTAATTAACTTCCTGGATGGATGAAATGCATCCAGAAATCAGATTCCATGAGGTTTTCCTGTCAGCAGCTGATCGATGGCTTGCTTCTCTCTGCTCTGCCACACAGACCCTGACATGCTGGAGGTTGGGAACGGAGGGATGACGTACAACGAGTACGTCGTGCACTTCAGCCTCTGGGCCATCGCCAAGGTGCGTTCGTGAATCATTTCTTTCCAGGCTCATAATTAGTTACCGACTCTCTGAGTTCTCACGGTTACCCATCGAATTCGTCTTGGCGACGCCAATCTTTGACTGCAGGCTCCCCTGGTAATCGGCTGCGACGTGACGAGAGTTTCAAAGGAGACGCTGGGGATCCTCTCCAACGCAGAGGTCATCGGGATCAACCAAGGTCTGTCTGTCATCACAACACAATGCATCTCCCTTCTCATCATCGATATCTTTCACATTATTCGTTCAAGTGTTCAGTTCTTTCTACCCACGAGAAGTTCACTTGTTGACTCCTGTCTTCGTGTGTGCGTGCCAATTGTGTTCGACGCAGATCGAATGGGTGTCCAAGGACGGAAAGTGAGGAAGTATGCCAACGATCTCGAGGTATCTTATCTACAAAATCGATCGTCATCGCAAGCACCGCGTCTCGTGCAGGAATATATCCTGAATTCGATGGCGTTTGATTGTCTTGCAGGTTTGGGCAGGGCAGCTCTCCCGCCACAGGAAGGCGGTGCTGCTGCTCAACCGGGGGGCCACGCGCTCCGCGTCCATCACCGCCGCGTGGCCGGACGTCGGCATCCGCCGCGGCGTCACCGTCGAGGCCAGGGACGTCTGGAAGGTACGCCATTTCTCTGTTCCGCGCATCCGAGCCGAGCTCGCTTTCCTGTGGCTCGAATTCATGCAGGCTTATGGTTTATGATGATTCACTCACCTGCATGCAGCACGAGACGCTCCCGGGCAGGTTCACCGGCAGCCTCACGGCGGTGGTCGGTCCGCACTCGTGCAGGCTCTTCGTCCTCACGCCCGTTCCTCGCTGACGCCGCCGCCGCCGTTGGAGACCCATCCATCCATCGATCTGCCCGCCCGTGGATCCTACTAGAAATTAAACTTGTATGATTTCAGATACTTATTGTTGTGACTGCTCCGACAGCAAAGCTCATCAGCATCTGTCGGTGATTTAGCAATGATCTGACATGGTGCGGCGCTCAGTTTGGCTCCATCGAGCACGCTGGGTAAATTAGACCAACAACTTCGCTACCCTACCCATATTAGTGTGTGCTCGCCACCATCGAAAGAACAGAGCAATTCGAATCTTTTAGCTTCAACGGTAAAAATCATTGTTGCTTTTCAATGTGCTACTTAGAGCATCTCTATCAGCTCACCAATATTTCATCACCAATACTACTTTTTTAGATTATAGAGAAACATGTTGCAACAGATCACCAATAATCTCCCCTAATACGTGGGGTCTAGTTATGAGTACTTTCTTCTTCCTTGGCCTTTCTCTCCTTTTTCCATCGCATGCTCAGATCCAACGGACTCCGACGACCATGGCCATGGCCACCACAATGCCTCAGGCGACTGCTCCCATGGCCCGCATGGCCAGGTCATCGCATGGCCTCCCGGTGGCCGATGCCAGGTCGGCGCACGGCATGCTGCTAGCTGGGAGCGAAACCGTGGTCCTTGGTGCCTCCAATCACAAGAAACCATGAACACTCATGTTCTATTCATAGAAATGCTAGCTGGACATGACATGTATGAACGGCCCACGACCTCAGGTTGCTGACAACCACCATGCGGACATGCATCTCCGGCCGGCAGGCGAGCTCCAACTGACGGGCACGAGGAAGGAAGCAACAGGTCCATCTTATTGGGGAGACGGAACTCCCCCTTTATTTGAGGGAAGATAGAGTGTTTTTTTTTTTTTTGTCGGGGACCAAAATAAGGGCCCTCCAAACAGTTAGGCCCAACAAACGCAAGGCTAGGCTACATGGTAACTAATCATGGCCTGCCCGGTCCCCAAAGACGCTGTCTGATCTCGGCCGAGCCCCCTTAGCTTGAGTCCACGGTAGGCGCCAATTTTCCGCCCGTCCCGAAGCCCCCTACGGCGAGGCCTCGGACGGGCGCTTGCCTCCGTCCCGTCCGAGCCCCCTGGCGAGGCCTCGGACGGGCGTTGCCGTCCGTCCCCGGCCCCTAAGGCTGAGGCCTCGGGGCCTTTGAGGGACGCTAACGCCCGTCTCGCCCGAACCCTCTCTAGGAACGCCTTGGGCGAGCTCCGCCTCCCGTCCCGTCCCGAGCCCCCGCTAGGGCCTCGGGCCGGGACGCCGCCGCACCTCTGGTCAAACCTGGCTCTGAGACTTGGCGTGTATCCGCCGCCCGCCGCCCCACAGTGCTGTCGGTCGCGCCGACCCCCTGGCGGGGAGATGGGAGCCGTCCCGTCACAACCCCTACGCCCTCGCTCATGATTACGCTACCCCTACGGTGGCGGCCATGCACGCCCACTGTAGGGGCGTCATGATGACTAACCTCTATAACGGGTCCCATCCCGAAGTCTCGATACGGCGTACACCGCGGCCGGCGCGCGCCGCGGCGTCAACCATGCGAGGGGGGTCTTCGAAGCCCGGCCGCTATGCGCCCCAGGGTCTCGAGCACTGGGCGGGCGGAGATGGCTTCCGTGCGTGTATCTGCTGCGCCCGGCCACGCCGTATCACGACAACGCCCACGGCCCTCGAAGCTTGGACTAGGGATGAATCAAAGCTACGGCGACCACAACGCCCGGATACGTTCACCATGACGTCCCCCCCCCCGTTGCTAGGGTCGAGGAGCCGACTCCACGAGCACGGCGCCCGCAATCGGCGGACGGCGCCGTGCAAGACAAGGCCGCCGCCCACACCAACTCCGAGGCCTCGGTCGGGAAGAGGCGGCGCCCACTATCGTCTCACCTATTCAGACACTGTACTATAAGCCCGTTCCTCCCTTTGCGGCTATAAAAGGGGAGGACGGGGGTCCTTCGAAAAGGAGGGGGAAAAAGGGAATCAATCGACAGGCAAGACGGTTGGTCTAGACACAAGTCAATCAGACTACGCACGAGTCTAGCAATCTCCTTAGCACACAGGCTCACACTCATCTTCACGAGACTTGGGACCAGCTCCCTCTCTCCACCTGCTTGTACACCCCTACCTACAAGCACCCTGGTGCAAGATAATACAAGTCTTTCTTGTGACCATCTTGCACACCATCCGGAGTTAGGAGCACGCACGCCAAACTTACTCGTTGGTACTAGAACCGCCGGTTTTAGCACCGGCAGGTTGGCGCGCCGGTAGGGGCTTTGTGCGTGTTTTCATTCTCCTTCCGCCAAAACTCCGGAATGGCCGGCGACCGCGGCGAGGCGTCGCGGGGCGTTCCGGCCCCAACCTTCCCCGGCCGCAGCCAGCCAGCGCGAGGCACCGTGATCCGATTCGGGGATCTCGAGTTTGTGTCGGCCCAGTACCCGATGCGACATGGAACTCCTCCCGGCCGGAGTTCGGGGACCCTCGACGAGGCCCGGTGGACCCATTGCCCGGCCCAACGCGGGAGGCGCCATGGCGCACGCTCCCGCCCGCGCGACGGACGCACCGCGGCGCCCGGCGATGCGGAGGAGGACCTCGCGGCGTGGTGGGGCGCGCCCGCCGTAAAGGGCCTTCGGCCGCCACGCCCGGCCATTCGGCATGGCCAATGCTTTGCCGCTACGGCGCAGGCGTTGGTCTCCATCGCCATGGGAACACGGAGGGAGGCATCCACGCCGTCGGCGGCGCTCCACGGAGCACCCCGATGCGGACATCCCGACGGATCCATCCACGCCTACGAAGAGTGCTTGATCGAGGCGGGAGGAGCACCGACGCCACTCCCGCACGCGCCCACACCCACCCGATCCGGCGCTACCTCGAGGATCACGGAGCCAGGGGGGTTCATCTCGGACACGCCCTCGCCTTCGGCTACCTCGACTCCGACTCCCGGATGACATATGCGATCCAACTCGTGAATGCTTTCACGTGGAGATCGGCGAACTTCGGCGTGGCGGCAACGGCAACGGCGGCGGCGACCCGAGGCCGTGATCCCGAGGCCCGCCGCGGGAGGCGACTCCGGCGGGCGCAACACCCGAGACCCTAGCGCGTCCGGCCTCCGGGCCGGGGGCCCACCAGACTCCGGCGCGTCGGGCCCTCCTCAGGGACCGGCCGAACTACCGGCTACCCCTCGGAGGCCCACGGCGTCCCGCTCTCGAGCGGATTCGGGAACTTGGGGACAGGCTCGAGCGCGACCGTCGCTGTTACGACGAGGAGATAGAAGCGTCTGGCGTGCCCCATGTGGCGGCGCGCGCAATCCCTAGCCCCGCTGCTCATCGACGCAGCGTGGCGTCAACGAAGGATCGTCAACGACGAGGGTGGAGAGCGTCCCCCCATCTTCCCACGCGAGTCATAACGTCGCGGCGGCTGCCCTCCTCGTCCGGGCGATGCCAGAACCATCCACCCCGGAGGGGCGACGGATTCGAGATGATCTGCGAGACTATCTCGAGACCGCTGCTGTCCAGCAGGCTGAAAGCTCGGCCTCCCGACATCGGGCACCGAGGGACGAGGGAGGGCGGAGAGCGCCCACGCCCGCGGCGAAAGCCTTGGTCCATCGGGACCCATCGCGGAGGTCGATCCGCGGCGTCTTGGGACAACCGCGGCGGCATCGGCGATGGCGACGCACGCAACGTCATCAACAACGCCGCGAAGGAAGCGGAGCACGGGCGGCGCGACCGCCCGGCCACGCGAGGTGGCGGCGCGATAGCGGCGAGGACCGTGATGATGCCGATCCTCGAGGCCCCAGCGCCTTCAGCCGGGAGATCCGCAACGCCGCGGTTCCCTTTCGGTTCCGACAGCCGGCCAACCTTGCCAAATACTCGGGAGAAATGAACCCCGAGGTTTGGCTCAACGACTACCGCCTGGCATGCCAGCTTGGCGGCGCGGACGATGACCGGCTCATCGTCCGCAACCTCCCGCTTCACTTGGGTGATTCGGCGCGCGCTTGGCTGGAGCATCTTCCCGCCCACACGATCCGCGACTGGTCCGAACTAGTCGGGGTTTTTGTGGGGAATTTCGAGGGCACATACGTGCGCCCGGGGAATTCATGGGATCTCCTTGTTGCCGCCCGGAAGCCCGACAAGGCCTTCTACGGGACTTCATCGGGCGCTTCTCAAAAAAAGTGCGGGCGGCTGCCCAACGTGGCGGCACCGCCATCATCGGTCCAGTTCCTTGACGGCACGACCTGCAAGGAGCTCGTCCACGAGTTGGGCCGAAAGATGCCAACCACCGCCAACGAGCTGTTCGAAGTGGCGACCAACTTCGCCTCCGGCGGAGGCGGTGGGGGGCGATTTTCATAACGACAAAGAACAAAGGGAAGCGGAAGGAAGACGATGCCAAGGGGGGAGGCACCCCGCAACCCCCCAGAAGAACAAGAAGAACAAGTGCAAAGGGAAGAAGGGCAAAAGGGGCGGACTCCGAAGACGACATCGTCGCCGCGGCCGACCGCAAGGCCCCCCCGAGGCCCCCCGGGCCGGAGCCTTCAACGACATGCTCAAAAAGTCCTGCCCTTTCCACAAGTTCCCGTCAAGCACACTATGGGGGAGTGCGACTTGGCCTGTCGCTTCTATCGAAGCTTCCCCCCGCTGAGGACAAGAAGAAGAAGGAGGGGGGAAAACAAAGGCGAGGAGTTCCCCCGAGGTCCATGACGTCTTCATGGTCATCGAGGGGGCTGCCGGCGAACCTCACCCCGCGCCCGGATCAAGCGCGAACGTCGAGAGATATTCTCGGTACACCCCACCACTCCAGCGGTACACCGTGGTCCGCCCGGCGCCATCACCTTCAGCATCGGCGACCACCCGCTCTACATGCCGAAGCCGGGCGGTACCAGCTCGTGGTCAACCCCATCGTCGACAGCGTGCGGCTCACCAAAGGTGGCGATGGTTGGCGGAAGTGCCCTTAACATCCTCTACTCCGAAACCCTCGGCTGTTGGGGATAGGCGCTCACGGCTTCGGCCCGCTCTCCCTTTCGGGGCATAGTGCCGGGTAAACGCGCCTGGCCCCTCGGGCTGATCGACCTCTCGATGCGCTTTGGGACGCCATCGAACTTTCGTAAGGAGGTCATCACCTTCGACGTGGTTGACTTTCGAGGAACCTATCACGGAATCCTCGGACGTCCCGTGTCGTGAAGTTCATGGCCGTCCCCCAACTACACTTACCTTCTCCTCAAGATGTCGGGCCCCAATGGCGTCATCACCGTCGGCTCCTCCCTATGAGCACGCGTTCAAGCTGCGACGTCGAGGCGGTCGAGCACGCCGAGGCGTGGCGATCTCCGAGGCCCTCGACACCAAAGCGTCACGCCGGGCGCATTCGAGCCGTCCGGCGGAGTGAAGGAGGTCCCCTGGACCCCGCCTCTCCATCCGGCAAGGCGGTAAAGATCTGCGCATCCCTCGACCCGAAATAGGAAGTTGTGCTCGTCGACATCCTCCGCGCAAACATCGACATCTTTGCGTGGAGTCCCTCGGACATGCCAGGCATTCCGAGGGAAGTCGCCGAGCACTCCCTTGACATCCGGGCCGGGTCCAAGCCGGTGAAGCGGCGTCTGCGCCCGATTCGACGAGGAGAAGCGCAGGGCCATTGGCGAGGAGGTGAACAAGCTTTTGGCGGCCGGGTTCATCAAGGAGGTGTTCCACCACAGTGGTTATCTAATCTGTCTTGGTTAGGAAAAAGAGTGGGAAATGGAGGATGTGTGTAGATTATACTAGTTTAAATAAAGCATGTCCGAAAGTCCCTTTTCCCTTACCACGTATCGATCAGATAGTCAACTCCACTTCGGGGTGTGAACTCTTATCCTTCCTTGATGCCTATTCCGGCTACCACCAAATCAAGATGAAGGAGTCCGACCCATTTCGCGACTTCCTTCATCACCCCTTTCGGTATGTCTTTGCTACGTGGCGATGCCCTTCGGGCTCGAGGAACGTAGGGGCCACACCCATATCGGCGGTGCATGCCGGGCGTTTTCGGTGACCACATCGGCGAAACCGTAGAGGCCTACGTCGGCGACATCGTGGTCAAGACCAAGGAGGCCGACGACCTCATCTCGACCTTGAGGTCGCTTTTCGGTGTCTCAAGGCCAAGAGCGTCAAGCTCAACCCCCGAGAAGTGCGTCTTGGGGTCCCCGAGGCATGCTCCTCGGGTTCATCGTCTCCAAACGCGCATCGAGCCCAACCCGAAGAAGGTGACTGCGGTAACGAGCATGGGGCCGATCAAGGATCTGAAGGGCGTGCGGCGAGTCATGGGGCTGGCGTCTCTTAGCCGCTTCATCTCATGGCTCGGCGAGAAGGGCCTGCCCCCAGTATCGCCTCCTGAGAAAGTCCGGCGCTTCTCACGGACCTCCGAGGCCCGGGAGGCCCTCGACAAGCTCAAAGCTGCCCTCACCGCGCCCGATCCTCGTCCCGCCCGAGAAGGAGAGCCCCTCCTCACATGCGTTGCCTTGGCAACGACGCAGTGGTCGGTGCGGCCATCGTCGTCGAGAGCGGGAGGAGGGCCACACCTGCCCGGTCCAGAGGCCGATCTACTTCATCGGCGAGGTGTTGTCCGAGACCAAGATCCGCTACCCGCAGATCCAAAAACTCTCTGTGGTGGTCCCGGCGCAAGCTCCGGCACTACTTTGACGCCCACCCCGTGACGGTGGTCTCCTCCTTCCCGTTGGGGGACATCCTCCAAAATCGGGAAGTCTCGGGGCGGGTCGCCAAGTGGTCCGTTGAGCTCATGGGAGAAACCCTCTCCTACGAGCCAAGGAAGGCCATCAAATCTCAAGTCTTGGGCGACTTCCTCGCCCGAGTGGACCGATACTCGGCTACCGCCGCCCCGGCTCCAGGCGGAGTCTTTGGGCGATGTACTTCGACGGGTCCCCGATGAAGACTGGGCAGCCGGCCTCCTCCCTCTTCGTCTCCCCCCTCGGGGTGCACATGCGACACGTAATCCGCCTCCACTTCCCAAAGATCAAACAACATGGCGGAGTACGAGGGCCTACTCAACGGGTTGAAGATCGCCATCGAACTCGGCATCAAGCGCCTCGATGTCCGAGGGACTCGCGGCTCGTCATCGACCAGGTCATGAAGGACTCAAGCTGCCACGACCCCAAGATGGACCCACGTCTTTGCAAGGCGGTGCGGCGCCACGAAGACAAGTTCGAGGGCCTCGAGCTCAACCACATCGTCCGCGGGTACAACGAGGCCACCCGACGAACTTCGCCAAGATCGCCGCTGGGAAGAGCCCCCGTTCCCCCCGACGTCTTCACCAAAGACCTCGCGGCTCCCTCCGTCACGCTCGGCCGAACAGGGAGGAGGCCTCGGAAGAATCGCTCGACCCCCCCCGAGGGCCGGGGAGATGTCCGAGGCCCCCTGCGACCGAGGCCCCCTCGGTCTCCGGCGTCCTCGGCGTCAAACCCCGAGGTCATGGAGATCGGCGGGGAGGATCCGGAAGCCGACCCCAAGCCGGATTTGGAGAAAGCCATACCTCGATTGGATCATCCGGGGAACCCTCCCGAGGACTTCAATCGGGCCGGGCGCATCGCGAAAGAGCAAAGTCCTTCGTCGTCATCGAGGGGCGACCTCTACAAGCGAAGCCCCTCGGGGTCTGCGGCGATGCGTCACGCGGTCGAGGATGGCCTTGCCCTCAGTTCGCAAAAATCCACGCCAGGGGTGTGTGGCCACCACGCCGCTCCCCGCTCCCCTCGTCGGCGGCGCTTTCCGTAGGGATTCTCTTGGCCGACCGCGGTCGGTGGCGCCACGCCACCGAGGTAGTGCGCACCTGCGAAGGATGCCGATTACTACGCTCGTCGGATGCACCCCTACCCGGCTCGGGCACTCCCGGACCATCCCAATCACATGGCCCTTCGCCGTGTGGGGTTTGAACTGGTAGGACCCCTCAAGAAGGCGCCCGGGGGCTTCACTCATCGCTTGTCGCCATAGACAAGTTCTCCAAGTGGATCGAGGCGCGCCCCATCACCAACATCCGGTCCGCCGGGCGGTGCTCTTCTTCACCGATATCATCCACCGCTTTGGAGTCCCGAACTCCATCATCACCGACCACGGCACCCGGTTCACGGGGGGCAAAGTTCCGAGACCTGCGGCGAGCACCGGATACGCATCGTCTGGTCCTCGGTGGCGCACCCTCGAGCGAGCGGTCAAGTGGAGGCGGGCCAACGGGATGATATTGCAAGGGCTCAAGCCTCGGATTTTCAACAAGCTCAACAAGTTCGGCAAAAGATGGCTCGGCGAGCTCCCCTCGGTCCTCTGGAGCCTCGGGGCGACGACGAGCCGGGCTCACGGGTTTACGCCCTTCTTCACGGTGTCTGGGCCCGGCCATTTTGCCCTACCGACTTGGAGTTCGGATCCCCAAGGCTCAAAGCCTACGACGAGGCCCGCAACCAAGTAGCTCGAGAGGACTCGGCTGGACATGCTTGAGGAAGCTAGGGACACTTTGCCCTCTTACACTCGGCAAGATACCGGCCGGTCCCTCCGGCGCTACCACGGCCGGCGGGTCCGGACCCGAGACCTCAAGGAGGGCGTCGGTGCTCCGTCTCCGTCAAGACAACGGAGGGGCGCCACAAGCTCACGCCGCCTTGGGAGGGACCCTTCATCATCGCCGAAGTCCTCAAGCCGGGCACATACAAGCTCGCCAATGAGGCCGGTGAAGTCCTCAACAACGCTTGGAACATTCAACGGCTACGTCGTTTCTACCCTTAAGCTTCCAAGTTTTTACATATAGTTGTACTCCATGTTTCTCAAAGAAGAATGGGAAGCACTTCTCATTTTTACAATTTTCTGGCAAACGAAAACATGTCCAAGGCCCTCGGGGGCTGAGGACCTGAACTATACTTACGCCACCTCGGAGTGCGAGCGAGACTCGGCCCCGATCCATTAAAGCCGAGCCTCCCTCGGGGGCTAAACAGGGGGGGGACCCCCCTCTGAAAGGCACTCTGCAAGCACACTACTTTTTTTGCTTATCGTTTTTTTAACACTTTCGTGCTGAAGATCCCGAACGCTTAGAAAAAGGGTAACTAAGGAAGGCGTCTTCGAAACCTAGGGCCGGTTGAGCCACGGGGTCACTTACGCCCATGCGCTACATCACTCCTACTCACTGCCATAGGATGAAGGAACTTCATGCTTTGCGGGGGGATCGCTCCAAACGTCAAGACTGGCAAAGCTACAAGGCCTCCCACGCCCCGGCCTACGGTGCCTCTCGCTTACCACCCTTGACTAAGGAACGGACCTCTAAACTCAATGTCCTCGTAAAGGGCCCTAATCTAAATGCAAGGCGAGATTCAAAGGCACGGAAAATAGGCAAAAAAGATCAACAAATCATAAGGCCTCGACGGGCCAAAGTTTTAGTCGACACAGACAAAACAAAATACTAATCAAGTTTTTTACATGGGCACACTCGGCCCAAATTACAGAATTTACTGAGGGGCATCCGACCCCCTTCCTTCCCTGGCGTCGGCATCCGCGGCGTCAGTAGCGTCGGCCCCTTCAGCAACATCAGGGAGGATAGCCGTCTGGAAGTGCCCGACCAGCGCGATCGTGGCTTCTTCACTGCTTTGGAGCGGCTCGGCGAACACCTCCCCCTCGCGACCCTCCTCGCCCTCGGCGACGACAAGCCCCTCGGAAATTTTGGGGAGGTCGAGGTCGTAGTGAGAGAGGGGGACATCGCCGGGGGGGTGTGCGACACGCCCGGTCAAGGCCCGGGCGGAAGCGGCGGCGGGGCCGCGCCTCCACTCGTCACAGGCAACGCCTCCCGGGCGGCCCGGTGGGCTTTCTTGCCGGCGGGTTCGCCGGCCTCGACCACCGTGCAAGCGGCTCGGACCTTCTCCTTCGGGGACGTCGAGCTCGCCTGCGGCGAGGAGTAGGCCGCTGCACCCACCAAGGGCCGCCGCTTGCTCCGACGACTTCCTCCTCGGCTCTACATCCGCCCGGTCAATCTCTCGAGCAAGAAAGCGAGGATATGATTGCCCAAACACAAGACTTACCTTCCGTTTGCACCACCTCCTCCGCCCGGTACACATGGAGCTCGTTGACCTCATTCGGCGCTTGACCAAGCTCGGCCCGCACCATGGTGACATCATTGATAAAGAGCTGGTGGTCGGTATCCATGTTCACCGGGTTCTCCGTCAAAGGTCCCAATGGTGTCGGACGCTGGACAAGCGTCGTCCTCATCATCTCCTTCTCGGCTCGGAGCTGGTCGAGCTCCGGCGACCGCTCCTTCTAGGCCTTCGACAAGAGGGTGTTACGCTCCCGAGCCTCGGAGGCCTCAACCTTCAAGTCCGAGACAAGGAGGCGGAGGCCGGCGTTCTCCTCGTTCCGGCAGCTAACTCGGTGCGCCCGGCCGGTTTGTCTCTGCCGCTGAAGGTGGAGCGCCTCGTCGAGGCCGGCCCTCGGCCGGAACTGCGATTTCTCCCGGGACAACCGCCCGGATCCCGAGGCGACCCGGAACCACGGGGTTAGTCGTCTTCGGGTGCCCGTGTCAAGGTAAGGATTCGGTCATGAGTATTTATAATACCTTCAACACGTCGGGGAGGTCCCTCGAGAAGATCGGCGAGAAGCGAGCAAGCCCGTGTCTTTGGGCGACTGCATGAACTTGCCCGATCTGCTCCCACCGAGTTTGCTCCGGGGGCATCGTCCGGCAGACATAGGCCCTGGCGGTCCTCCGGGTCCCGCAGTCGACCAAGGGCGATCAGGGCCTCATCCCGGCGGCTCCCTTCTGGACGCGTCAAAACGGACGGACCACCTCCCCCTTCACGGAGGACCCCTCGGCGCCCGCGCGAGGCGGCGACCCACCTCTACGATCGCCACCCGAGGAAGCGCCGTCCTTGTGTCCATGAACGACCCACCTCTTTCCCCCCATCATCATCGCGCGGCGGTCTCCCTCCTTCCTCTATCGAGGAGGGACCTCCACCACCTCCTGCGTCGTGGCGCGACCTCTTTCGCTTTTGGGGCGGAGCGGCGCCCGCTCCTCCATGACCATGTCGATGCGGCCACGAGGCGGGCGCCGTCACGACTTCCCGACGACGGGCGTTGCGAGAAAAGGCGAAAAGGCCTCGTACCAGGTGCCTACGTCCCCTCCGTCACGGCGGGGGGTGGCCCCACTGGACGTCCTTCACGGCCACCCTCCCTCTTCAGCCTTGACCGCCTCTCCCTCGAAGGCCGAGGCCGTCGCCGGGCCCCACCACCCACGGCAAATCACCGGGGCGGAGGGGCGCCCATCCTCCATGTCCCGGCCCTTCGCCTCGTCATCATCATCATTGCTAGCTAGTATTGGAACAAGCGGGGCCGGGCCGGGGCCGTCTTGCGCTTTTTTTGAGCTCCGTTGAGTGGCGAGAAGGGGCGGGACTTCAGAGGAAGAAATGAAACAAAAACGATGGAAGACTTAAAGAAGGAGAGATACTCACCGTGTGACCGTCATGCGGGAACAATCGGCTCGCCTAATTAGAAAATAACCACTTCGTCGGGGCTCGGACTTGAGGTGTCCTCGGCCACCGCGACTGCACCATGGGAGTCGCTTAGGGCACGGATGCCGGCCCTCCGGCGTCGCCGCCTCCTCGGGTGAGGCCGCGCTTCACCCTCGGCGATCCTCCTCGCCACCTCGGGCCGCTCCCGGGGGGCGGGTCCGAGCCACCCCCATTTAAGGCCGGGCTGGTCGGCCTTGGGACGACTCGGGGAGGGGCCTCATCCCTCCCAGACTTATCTTATGGGGTCACGTCTCCAACCGCCCCGGCCGTGGCCTCCTTAGATGATAGGCGGTGGAATGAAGGGCGGGGCGGCGTCCTTCAACGGACATGGCGACCACCCTCCCTCTTCACGGGAGGGCGTGTGGCCTGGGCTCAACACGCAGCCTCGGCCACGAAGACGCCGAGGCCGAGGCCTGCGTCTTTGGACTTCTCTAAGCTGCCCACCTCTCCCACGGCACATCACCGAGGAACCGGGGCGGAACCAACGACTCCTTCACCTCTCATCCTCCATGAAGCCGAGGAAGTCGTAATCCTCCCCCCGTCATCCTCATCATCATCATCATCGGCGCCCGGTGGTATCGGAGGGTGTCGGCTCTCGGGAGTCCCTCTTCCTCCCGCCCGGCGCAAGCGGCTTGTCCAGTGGGCCGCTGCTCGCTACGCTACGGACATTCTGTCCGACTTCTTCTTCTTCTTCTCCCTCTCGCTTCTCCGCGTGGGCCTTGTTCGCCTCTTTCTCCGTGGAGATGGGGGCTTGGCGCCCCTCGGCTTCCCGGCCAATCCCCGCAAAGAAAAAGAATAAGATGAGGATAAAGGGGAGGATGCGAACATCAACAGTCATTTAACACGACCACCACGAAAACTTACCACGGAGATGGCATCCGGGTGGGGGCGCATCGCAACCTTGTAGAGGTTGGAGGCGTCCAGTCACCGTCGCCGCCTTCTTGGTCCGCTCGACGACCTCGTCGTGCTCAAGGTCGACGGATGACATCCTCGCCCGGCCCAAGGGCTGCCTTCCCTCATGTCAAGCAGGCAGGGGTCGCCTCTCCATAAGGGGCGGGACTCGCCGCTTTGTGGAAGGCGGCAATGACGGCCCGGCGAGAGCGTCCAACCCCTTGTGGGTCGGCGTCCTCAAAGCGCGAACACCTTCTTCGATTGGGGTAATCCTCTCAGGGATAATCTCCTCCCTTCCACCTCGCGGGCTCCGCGTCGAACACCCTCCGGTGTAAGCGAGGCAGATGACCGAAGTCGTTCGGGAGGTAGAACCACTTCGCGCCAACCGCGGTTGGAAGAAAACGAGCCGGGATGTAGGGAATCCCCGGTTGCGAGCCCGCAAGCTGCAAGATGCAGCCCCCCGCGGGACGGACGTCCTTTTTCCTCTTCTCGATGCCTTTGAGGTAGAGGCGCCCTCGAAGAAGTGGAGCCAGAGGTCCCGGTGGGCCTCGACCCGAGATAGCCCTCGCCTGCAGGCGGCGAACACCGCCATGTGCGTGATGGAGTTGGGATTGAGGTTCTGCAGCTCCGGGCCGTAATACTCGAGGATGGCCCTCAAGAATCGACCCACCGGCATTCCGAACCCGTTCTCATGGAGCAGCCGTGAAGCTCACGACGTATCCCGGTGGCGGGTGCGGGGGCAGTGGTCGGCCGGCGGAACTATCCCACTCGGCGGGCGTTGTCGGCGCAGGGAGAAGCCCCTTCCCCCACGGCGCCACCAGGCTCGGCGGCGTCACGAAACTCGTCTCCCACTCCTCCACGCCAATGATCTCGGGTCTTGACGCCATGGCAACGGCGGGGCGGGCGGGTGCGGGTGAGTTCTCTCTCCTCTCGCTCCCTTTTTCTCTCTTTCGGCGGCTCGGCGGATGGCGATGGGAATTAAAGGAATTAAGGCGTCGTGGGAGTGCAAGGGCGAGGAAGGCGAGAAGGAAGCCAAGCGCCGCCCTCGCCGTCTACTTATACCCGAAACCCCATTAGTCGGTTCATCTACCCGCATTCAATGCGCGATCGGCCGGGATTCCCTAAAAAAAGTGCACGCGCAATTTCGGGGCCCGAGCGCCGGTTTCACGCGATTTATCGGCCACGACCACACGGGGCCCGCGGCGCCTCCGCACGCCCGCGGCACGGGGTTTTTCTCCGCATAGGATCGACACACGGAACCCGGGACTACTTTATATAATCATGACCTAAATATGGCGGCTTATTCGGTGGTGGTGGCGCCTTCGCATAAATATTTAGTTCTAGTTCATCACATCCCCGGATGGGACCCACGCACCGCGGTGCGTCGAACCGCCTCGGTCGTGGGGGCCCACCTGCTTCTTCCTAATTCATGTAACAGGTGGCGGCGGCGGTGCTCACCCCCCGGAAGGACGCCTAAAAATGCGTGCCCACGTCCCCACGGCCAATGGGATTTCCATGGCGGCGCTTCCTTCTCCTGGAAGGAGCTACGATGGCTTTAATTAAGATGACCCCAAAAGAAGAAATACGGTCCATATCCACCATATTCCATACACATGAGGTTCGTGGGCTGGCCCATTAAAATAATAGGTTCGGCGGCCGCCTCGAGGCAACAGAGTCGGGGATGGCTCGGACGGACTCATACACAATTCATCCACTCACAACAGGATCGTCCCGACGCCGCCGTATCCAAGGCCGGCGAGGTCAGCGATCGAGTTAGGGGGGATCCCGCGGGAGTGCATCTAGCCCTCGGGACTGGCGGGCGGGGACCCGGGCCCCGCTCGGACATACCTTGCGGGCTCTAATGGAATGCGCCTCGGGCCCAAAATAACCCCTAGCGAACGGGGCACAAGCATTCCACTTGGATTTACCCGCTAACAGCTCACAGGGATCTAGTTGTGTGCGGCACCTGCGCCGTCGACAAAGATGACAAAATCCACCCTCCTCCCTGCGGAAGGGATGCGTGAGGCGTCTTACGAAATTAACGACCAAGTACCGGCCGGCCGCCCCACGCCAGAACGGAGCTCGAGGGCTACCCCCGCATAGTGGCCAAGGCTGGAAACGTCACCTAACTACGCGCCATGCCTCCCCTGACGAGCCGACGGGCCCGGGCTCGGCACACGATGGAAACACTCGACCAGAACACGCACAAGCCCTCGGAGAAGCACCCACACTCCTCCCAGGCCTCGGGGGGCTACACGGCGGGCAGGTGCGCTCGCGCCCCCCCGGAGAATATAGCCTCGGAGACAAGCAAGCACCCTCACCCAATGTGTGCAAACCCCCGGGGGGGGTAGGGCGTTTCCATGGTAGGCACAGGCTACGCCTCTCACAAGCCACAAACACATCGAACACATGCAAGCCCTCGGAGGGTTGTTCACACCCCCTCCGAGGCCTCGAGGGGGCTACACCCACGGTGGAAGGTGCAATCCGCCAGTTGTGGGTCGGCGTAAGAAAGCTCGAAACATCTAATAACACGCCTGACAAAAACTTGGCGAGAAACCACAACCTCCGAACAGTATACTCACTCCTTCGGGGTTCGGGGGGCTACTGTCGGGGACCAAATAAGGGCCCTCCAAGCGTTCTTGAGTTCTTAGGCCCAACAAATCGCATGGCCCTCAGGCTAGGCTACATGGTAACTAAGCATGGCCTGCCGGCCACCGTGCCCATCCTCCAACACGCTGCAAAAACTGCGCCTCGACCAGAGCCCCCTTAGCTTGAGCCCACGGTAGGCGCTAACTTTCCGCCCGTCCTAAGAGCCCCCCCCCATGGCGCTGAGGCCTCGGACGGGCGCTTGTTTTCACGTCCCGTCCGAGCCCCCCTATGCTGAGGCCTCGGACGGGCGCTTTCTTCCCAGTCCCTCACCGTCCGAGCCCCCTAAAAAAGGCCCGAGGCCTCGGACAGAAGGCTTTCTCCGTCCATTGCCTCGCCCCCATTAAAACCCTCTGAGGAAACGCCTTGGACGAGCTCCGCCTCCCGTCCCGTCCCGAGCCCCTTGTGCTAGGGCCTCGGATGGGGCACACCCGACCTCCTGGTCAAACACGACTCTGAGACTTGACGTGTATCCGCCCGCCCTCCGCCTTCCCACATTGCACAGTCGGGCCGGCGCCCGATCCCCTTGGCGGGGAGATGGGAGCCGTCCCGTCCACCCAACCCTACGCCCTCGCTCATGATTCGCGCTACCCCTACGGTGGACGGCCATGCACGCGCCACCTCATAGGGCGTCATGATGACTAACCTCTATATGACAGGTCCCATCCCGGAAGTCTCGATACGGCGCCCTCGACATGCAAACCCGACGACGATGTCAACCCCACATGACGGGGCGGGTCTTCCGGGAGCCCCGGCCGCTGTGCGCTGGGTCTCTCGAGCATGGGCAAAGGGGAGATGGCTTCCATGCGGTGTATCTCGCCCGGCCACGCCGTATACGACAACAACGCCACGGCCCTCGAAGCTTCCGGACGGGATGAATCAAAGCTACAAAGAACCCGCAACGCCGGATACGTTCAACATGACGTCCCCCCCTCCCGTTGCTAGGGTCTAGAGCCGACTCCGCCTCTGTAACGGCGCCGGCAATCGGCGGCACGGGCCGTGCAAGACAAGGCCGCCGCCCACACCGGCTCCGAGGCCTCGGTCGGGGCTAAGGTGGCGGCGCCCACTATCGTCTCACCTATTCGGACAACTGTACTATAAGCCCGTTCCTCCCTTTGCGGCTATAAAAGGGGGAGGACGGGGTCCTTCGAAAAGGAGGGGGAAAAAAGGGAATCAATCGACCAGGCAAGACGGTTGGTCTAGACACAAGTCAATCGGACTATGCACGAAGTCTAGCAATCTCCTTAGCACACAGGCTCACACACTCATCTTCACGAGACTTGGGACCAGCTCCCTCTCTCCACCTGCTTGTACACCCCTACCTACAAGCACCCTGGTGCAAGATAATACAAGTCTTCCTTGTGACCATCTTGCACACCATCCGGAGTTGGGAGCACGCACACAAATTTACTCGTTGGTACTAGAACCGCCAGTTTGAGCACCGACATTTTGTGATCACCATAAAAAGGAGAGGCTATTGGGGAGCTGCTGGATCAAGAAAACAACACAATCTTCCCTAATGTGACAGATTTATGGAGATGAGGGATGAGAAAGGGGAGCTGCTTCCTTCGATCCATTCATGTTTGCCCAAGGTAAACACTTTTGACTTTGGTCACCAATTTCCAAAGATTTGTACGTTTGCAAAAAGAAAAAAAAACAATTGATAATAATATTTGTCCAAGTTAAACACTTTTGAATTTTTTTCTCAAACGAAAAGTTTTGAAACTAGATAAGGACACGCTATGCTAAGGTGTTGTACCCTATGAAAACCTTTTTTTCTGTTTGGTAGACTTATCATGCGTCATCTTATCCGACCAACCCTCCAGTGTGCCAGGTCATAATTTTTGATTCATGACCCCATCTAACCCAACCTAGGTGGAAATAGCTCCAATGCTTCGTAAATTATTGAAGGAAGCCGGATGCTGAAATTGTTCCCCGCCCAACCGATCGAGGCTTTAAGATAGAAAGTTTTGGGAAAAAGAAGAAGAAATGTAGCCTGACTGACTGGTCCAGCCAGGTTCGGTTAGGTTAGAAATGTACGATCTCACATTGAGGGTGTTTTTTTATTTGCATAAATCAGTATATCAATAGTGTAAATTTGATTTACAACTTCAATGCCATATATTAATAGAGGTAGGTCAGAAATTCATTGTCATTGTAGTTTGCAAAAGTATTACCCTTTTATTTTAAATCATTCACAGAAAGTATTTTCTTACTCTCTCCATTCCAAATTATAAATTATTCCAAGAATTTTGAAGAGTCAATTTTTTAATTTTTAAATTTGACTAAAATTATAGAGAGATATACAAAGATTTATGACATCAAATAGGTATACAATAAAAATATAACTAATAAAGAATCTAATAATACTTAGTTGGTGTCATATATATTATTATCTTATTATTAAATTTGATCAATCTTGAAAACTTTGACTCTTTAAAATTCTTGGAATGACTTATAATTTAAGATAGAGAGAGTATTATACATCTTGTTCGAGAATTACGCCGAAAGATGCATGTTTTTTTTCCACCAAATTCTTAAAAATAAAAATTGTTTGGCCAGATTGATTGTTTGCACAGCGTAATCACGCAGATACGATCTACTACCGTATTTGTAACAAGAAGATAAGCCGCGCATTGCTGCGAGACTTTTAGAAATAATGCTCTGTCTGGCTGGTACTATATTGGCTAGAGGTGGTAGTTGGACCTAAAGTATTGTATACATGTTATAAATCATCTATATGTTTTTATATCCATTCTTATCAAAATTAGTTGTATTAAAAGGTTGAAAGTTAGAGGAATTACATTGCTATTACTATTTAGTGGGTGTTGATGTGGATGGTTAGTGAAAGATCATGTAGATGGTTTGCATGTTGAGATAAAACTTGTAGTGGAGATTAGTTTTATAAGAAAATATAGATAGATAAAGATTTCACCATTTTTTTAAAAAAAAACACCCGTACACCGCCGCTTGCACGTTATAGGCGCAGGTGCGGCCGCCCCCATTTCCCATCGCACGAGTCGTGCTCACCTTCGCCTCCCGCACTGATGGACCCCGCGCCGGCGCCACCGCCTCCATTCGCCGTGCACCTCGTCACCGGCGGCGGGTCCTCTCCGGAACTCGCCTTCCTACTCCGCTCCCTCGCCGCCGCCCGCGTCGTCGCCCTCGACGCGGAATGGAAACCGCGCCGCCGCGGTAGCCCTACCGCTGCCGCTGCCGCCCCTGCGGCCCTGGGCGACGCCACGACGCCGGCGTCCGAGACAGCTCCAGCGCCGCCGAAGTTCCCGACGGTGACGCTGCTTCAGGTGGCCTGCCGCTTCGGCGACGGAGGTGAGGGCGAGCGCACCGAGGTGTTTGTCGTCGACCTGCTCTCCGTGCCGCTTGCCGACCTGTGGGCGCCGCTGCGAGAGCTGTTCGAGCGGCCTGATGCGCTGAAGCTGGGGTTCAGGTTTAAGCAGGACCTGGTGTACCTTTCCTCCACATTCTCCGCCGCACTTGGGCGCAGCTCTGGATTTGATAGGGTAAGGGCGTGTTGACCAAATGTCGTGGCAAGCCTCATCACATTCATTTCCTTGGAGCAACATTGATGTAAACTTCCAAATTGGGATTAGGTTAGTCATCCCCTCGTAATTGGTACTCTTGTGCTGGGATATGCTTAAACTTTGAACTGCTTGCTTAAACTTTAGAACCAAATTCTACGGGATCAACCCCTCTGGATTTAGCAGCTCTTCTGTGGGAAAGGAATTAAGCTCCGGAAATGCTTATAGCTAGCAGCTTAGCCATCACAATTGCATAGCTAGTGATTGTTATGGCTTGCACGTTTTCAGATGAAATTATTTTCAAAATAACTAGTTTCAACCCTTATTCAACAGAGGTTTTAGAGAACATGGGCCTAATAGTATATTTTTACATCCATTGTATATTAAAAAAAAGTTAAGGGTCTTTTTGTGCTGCTCCAACAAAGCGAGCAAAAATCAAATACCAATCAAACTTTAGCGATAGACTGCCAATTATGTGACCATGTGTTAATTCATTGCATCTTATGATCCACATTGCATTCCCTTTTCCTGCAAAGTCTAGGACTGAGTTCATACCTGCAATTCATCCTTGATTGCAGGGTAAAGTCTAGGGCTTATTCCATACTTGCATTTCATCCTCTACAACAGAGTTATCTCCCCAATTACTGAGCTATCAGCATAATACATCATCTACTCATCATAGTTTGATTCAAGCTCCTAGTTAATACACTGAATTATCACTGTGGATATATTAGGCGTGGCTACCTGAAAATAAGTGTGCTAATCTTTCACAGTTGTTTATTTTTATATTCAGAGAGTATTTCTAGGATTTTACCCTTTCTATTTGATTCTCATGATTTTTGGATGAGCATTGTTCGCTCTATATTAAGATAACCATGCTGGTATTCCTCTCTGCAAGGTGGAGCCTTTCTTGGATGTCACCACCATTTATTACTATCTCAAGGGCCATGACAGGCAGAAGAAGCTTCCAAAGGAGACGAAGAGTTTGGCAACTATTTGTGAGGAGCTGCTCAGTGTCTTTTTATCCAAGGTTAGCGTTGATAAGATGTCTTACCTTCATTTTGGACCCTTAATTTATCAGAAGTGTTATGTACTCATTGAGGTTATTCTTTTTTAAGGACTTGTACTTCACAAGAAAGTGCAGAACACATAGGTTATACTGTCCAAAACTATGTGGCTTTGCTAAATAAGGCTACTGTTCCTTGTTTTCAAATCAGTATCTATCCTTTTGAAAGTTCTTGTCTGCTTGAGTTTGTTGGTAGCCTTTCTTCTGGTTTTGATAATGGTTATTGTCCTCAGTAAGGGTCAACACGTACCTGATCGACTAAAATGCCAAGCGCTTTGTCGCTTGAGCCATCCAAATTAAAGGAAAACGTGTTTCAGCATGGACCTGGTTCATCGAGGTGATTTCCATTATCAAAATCATGAAAAGGATTGAGCACTACAACACTAGTGTTCAGCATGTTCAAGAATTACAGTTAGTTGGGTGCCATAAATAGATATTGGGCGAAGTAGGTTGAGATATTCTGGTGCACAAGCTCAGCTCATTTGTCAAGAGATTGGCTCATCTTGCATGGAAGCATAGTTACACATGACAGGCATGATTATGCTCTTTTTAACTTGAACACACAATAGAGCTGTGTAT
Source organism: Chrysopogon serrulatus (assembly GCA_015844335.1). Classification (NCBI taxonomy): domain Eukaryota; kingdom Viridiplantae; phylum Streptophyta; class Magnoliopsida; order Poales; family Poaceae; genus Chrysopogon; species Chrysopogon serrulatus. The sequence continues at coordinate 31,671 of JADLZL010003776.1, read as the reverse complement.
TGTTCACGGATACTACTGCTCCCTAGAAACACACTACTACGGCGACTGGCCAAAATAGTGTGCTTTTATGCTTATTTATATTCCCAGTAGTCAAATGCAATATAAGCTTGAAGTTGACCATATCTTGTCTTGGAATAGCTTATTTTCAGTTAAGTTTGTGAGCCAAATTTGAGCATGACCTTCCTGCCCAGCCAAGGATCTACAACACTAGCAATGTCTTTGAAAGCATTGGTGTTGATTTGCTTAATTATTATTGTTGCCCTTTTCTTTTATAGGAACTCCAGTGTAGTGATTGGTCATGCCGCCCCTTGAGTGAAGGGCAAATACAATATGCTGCATCGGATGCCTACTACTTGCTGGACATATTTGATCTGTTCCAAAAAAAGATCACAGCAGAAGGTAATTCTTATTAAGTTGTCATTTTAAATTTCTTTTCTATTTTCTCTAAGCAATTTTTTTGTTAGATTTGAAAGTCATCTAGTACCAAGAATGATTTTTTCTATTTCTGGCTTCATTTCTTATTTTTTTACTGACAATTCTATTACAGGAAAATGTGCATCTACAGCAGAACTTACTTCAGACAAGCATTGCTCACCAGTGGTGATAGAATGCTGTTCTTCTGGATATGACATTTGCTCGGGTAGTTGTCTGATATCCATAGTATCCAAGTATGGTGAGAAGATAATATTGACAGAATCTGATGCAAAACCACGTGCCTCAAGACGAAAAAAAAGAAAAACTGAAGATTTCTGCCAATGCCAAATGCAAAGATAAAGTAGATTGCAGTAGTGAATGGCAGGGCCCCCTCCATGGGATCCTTCCATTGGTGGGGATGGGCACCAAGTTCTTGTGTGATGTGATGGTAGGTTCTCCTGTTCTCGTTAACCCTAAGTGTACAATTCATAATTTTTTTATTACCACTCTGCGTGAATAAGATGTACTTAGGTTTAACAAAAACTTAACACCATATGAGTCAATTATGTTCCCTGTTCACAAACTGCTGGATTTGACTTTACAATAAATTTGAACAGATTGAGGGCCTAGCTAAGCATTTGCGATGTGTTGGAATGGATGCTGCAATTCCATCTTCAAAGAAACCTGAACCAAGGTCTTCCCTATACTTTCTGTGATATTTTTGGAACATTCTTAATGTAATTGCAATTGATAGTCCTCATTTACCTTTTCTTGTGCTGCTCTCTGCCTATTTTACTCACCTGTAGGGATCTATTAAATCAAACATACAAGGAAGGAAGAATATTATTAACACGGGATGCCAAGCTCTTAAAATATCAATATTTAGCAGGTAACCAGGTATACAGAGTGAAAAGCCTGCTCAAACATGATCAACTAGCAGAGGTTTGTCCATATTTTGACCTTTTCCATCTTAAATATGATTTATACAACATTTTTCAACATTTTTCACAAGTTAATGATAAATCTCACATGGCTCATTCTTATGTTGGTTATATTGTTTACACCATAGATTTGGTTATCAAATTGAAGGAAAGTTTAGCTTCCTTGTTGGTTAACCTATGATTATGTAGCACCTAATAAATCATAATTCTAACAGTAAATGCTCCACTATCAGCTCAACCGAGGAGAGAGAACCTTTCAACTGCAGTTGTGTGGACCAATCCAAAGTTAGACCAAAGAGTTTTGAGTAGTTTCTAGCAAGAATCAATATAAATGGCAAATTGCTGTTTACTTTTATTAACTGTTGTTTACTAATTAAAGCTTAATTTAATTCCTTTATTAGCCACCCATTCTTTATAACTGGATAAAAAAAGATCACATGATATTTCCTCAATTGATTCAAGGAATTTTCATAAAGTTTTGGAACCTATAAAATGTAATGATGAAGAACTGGGATTGTATAAATAGAGAACAATAGGTTGAGTACCATCTTAAAGATCATAAATTCCATGACATGTGAGGTTGATAAGTGAGCCCTGAGGCTACATGTTAGCAACACAACCTTGGCATTTTTGAACCCACGATGGTGCAGAGAATTCGTCCCTTCAAATATTACAGCACATCAAGTCGGTGTTTTGGTGTTTTTTTTTTTTTTTTCCTAGCACATTTGATTTGGATGCACAGCTTTCTCACAAAGAATGATGTTTCACCACATGAAGGTACCAATTATCACCTGTGAACTGGTAGCACATATCAGGAGTGCTTGAGTGGAAATTGTATTTTACGTAGGAAGCTCTATAAAGGCACTGTACTTGTTTTCTAATGTTTCTATTTGAGTAGGCAGAGAAGCTGCAAAGATTTGGGGGCTAACTGATGAGTTTATTAATTTGCTTGTTTTAGGTCATTAATACCTTCCAATTAAAGATCTCTGAGGACCAACTTATGTCTAGGTGCACAAAATGCAATGGTAGTTTTATTCAGAAACCACTTACCCTAGAGGAAGCTGTTGAAGCCTCAAAAGGTTTCCAGGTTATTCCCTCGTGCTTGTTCAACCGAAATCTGGAGTTCTGGAAGTGCACCGATTGCAATCAACTCTATTGGGAGGTACTTAATCTTCGACTGTATATAGTTCTACTAAAAAAAAAAAACTTCTACTGTATATAGTTGACGGCTTGAGGCTGTATTATATTATTTCTCCATTTTTTTCTTGTAAGCATCTATCTTATGCATCCACAGGGGACTCAGTACCACAATGCAGTTCAAAAGTTCTTGTCAGTGTGCAACATTAGTGACTAAGCAGTGCGACCTTGGTACACATTTGTAATGTACTGAGATACCATCACCTCCGGAAGAATAATAATCATCTGGTCTTTGGCATCGAATCGTGCACGATGAGGCAGGCCATCCATTTTAGTGGTTTGCCGTTCGTCACCGAGTTGATGTAAATAGCCCAACACTTCCATTTCGAAATGTGTTCCTTTTTTTGTAAGAAATAGACACACAAAATGGAATGCTCAACGCCCCAACATGTCATATTGAGAATGCATGTATACCGTGAAAAATCAGAAGGTGAAATTTCACCAAATACACCATTGCTGGGAATAACTTATTTCGTACTTCAATATGCTTGCACGATAGTCTCTCGGAAGTCTGAATGATCACACTAAAATTTTGTGTTCAGCTGTTAACACACGCATATTGGCCAGTTCGGTAACAACAGCAAACCAAGGAGTGAAGCGATTGCTGAATTGATTCCCATAGGGTGTTACAATCTTACAAATGACATGGTTAATCTGTGTAACAAGGACACTGCATTTAGCAAGATGACTCGTGGTGATACAATCGCAAGCAGAAGACTTCAGCTTTCTCCATCTTGTTATCATCTTCCCATGTAGGGCTTGTTGGGTTAATTTCCTACCCCAGGGGAGAGGGGACTGTTGAAAGATTGTGGAGGATTTTGATTTATAGGGGATTTGACCCTCTTCAATCTCACTTAATCCCTTCTAATTTCTGTGAAACCAAACAATGTCGTAATACGAATTATTTGGGGCAATGTCGTAATGCGAATTATTTGGGGGCGTTCGGTTTGACAAGGTCTATGAAACCAAACAAATGCAGTGCAAATTACTTAAGAGAGTTCGTTTGATAACAAGGTTACATGGGATAGGTGTCTAGGCAAGGTTTAAATCTTCGGCTATAGTTGTTTGAAGTAGGTCAGCAGCTATTTGTGTCCATGTATAATTTATTATTTTTACTCTCATTTTATTTTGTTATTAGCTTTGTTTGAGAGGTCATCCGCTAAGTGCCTAAAGATCTTCTTCAGCTGTTAAACCAACGGTGAGCAACACCATGTATGCTCACCCTTTTGCTATCCCTTTCCTGCTTGATACCAAGCAGTTGAACCTTATATTCAGATGTGATGTACTCCTCTTGTTTTTATTTTCATTTTATACTAGTTTTGTTCTTAGGTAAAATATTTGTATTTTGACCATCGATTTTTTAAAAACATATATAGGTCCATGACGAAAGATATTTTGTTTTAGATTCTATATAAGAAAAACTTTCATAATATTGTCCGTGCTTTCATCTGAGGCGCTGCCTGCGACTCTGCATAGGAGAACTTAGAACAAAGCTAATGTGACCTGTAGAAAAGAACAGAAATAATTACAAGTGTATACATATATTTGCTTACCATCTTAAAATAATTTTTTACCTACTTTATTTACTATTTACTAGTTCCAAGTCCTACTTTATTTACTATTTACTAGTTCCAAGTCGTTTTTTTAGGTAAGTAAATATAAAGATATATATACTGTGTCTAGAAACTATGTATTAAAAAATTATAATAAATTAGAAATTACTGCTACTTTGGAGGGAGTAACTTTGATTGATTTTTTTTTTTTTTATTAGGAGAGGAGCAAACTGAAAATGCATTAAAAAACACACGCAACGTTCACCCAAGCCTAAGGCTATCCGCACTCGTCATCCTTTTAAAACCTTAAAAAGGAATATTCGCACACATCATCTCTATAATCACACGTCACGCAAATCCTACCTATATATGCGAGTACTAGGATTTGATCATGGCCGACTAGCGTTTCACCTGGACAGTCACCTCCCTAGAACACAGGTCCACTGAATGAAAGAAAAAAATGTCGTGTACATGTGCGTAGGTCCGTCCCTGAGCCGTGAGGTGTTTTTTATTAGGAACAGGAGGAGCCAACTGAAAATGCATTAAAAAACACAGAGAATTTACAGAAAGTACAACGTTCACCAAGCCCTAAGGGTAACCGACTTGTGAATTGTGATTGTCCGAAATTGGACTCCCAACTGAATTCTGAACCCAAGTTCGAGTTGCACTCGATTCCCTACGGGCCTATTTAATTACGAACCGCGGTAACCTCCCTTCCCAATTTCGCATCCCGCAACACTGCTCCAGCAGCCATGGGCTCGTCAAGCGCGAAACGCTTCTCCCTCTCCCTGCGCAGCATCGGATCCGCAGCGGCGCTCATCTTCCTCGCGCTGCTGTTGGTCGTCGCCGGCGGCGTCGCCACACTTCATCATAGGGCCGGCGACAACACGCCGTCACAGGGCGTCGTCCTTGTAAACAATCATCGCCTCCTTCCGCGCAAAATACTTCGACTCGAGGTCATCGAAGAAGAAGCCAGCAGCAGCATCGACTTCGCCAACCAACAGCACAGGCCGCCGCCGCCGGCGCTGCCAAGGGGACTCGTCCATGAAACCACCAACCTGGAGATGGAACCGTCCCTGGCCGGCGACCCCGAGCGGATGCACGCCGCAGCGCCAACAAAGCCCAAGAAGAGCCTCCTGGCGGTGCCCGTGGGGATCAAGAACAAGGCGGTCGTGGACAAGCTGGTGTCCAAGTTCCCGGCCGCCGACTTCACGGTGATGCTGTTCCACTACGACGGCGCGGTGGAGCAGTGGGGCGACCTGGAGTGGTCGGGCCGCGCCGTGCACGTGGCGGCGCGCGGGCAGACCAAGTGGTGGTTCGCCAAGCGGTTCCTGCACCCGGACGTGGTGGCGGAGTACGACTACGTGTTCGTGTGGGACGAGGACATCGAGGTGGACGCCTTCGACCCCGCCCGGTACCTCGGCGTCGTACGGAGGGAGAGCCTCGAGGTGTCGCAGCCGGCGCTCGACCGCCGCTCCGAGATCCACCACGCCATCACGGCGCGCGCGCTGCGGGCGACGGCGGACGGCGTGCACCGGCGCGTGCGGGACGCGCGCTGCGACGGCGACAGCGCCGGCCCGCCGTGCGCCGGGTGGGTGGAGGTGATGGTGCCCGTGTTCTCGCGCGCGGCGTGGCGGTGCGCGTGGGGAATGCTGCAGAACGACCTCATCCACGGCTGGGGGCTCGACTACAGGCTCGGATACTGCGCGCGGGGCGACCGCGCTCTCAGTGTTGGAGTCGTCGACAGCGAGTACGTGCTCCACCGCGGCGTCCCCATGCTGCTCAGTGATGACGGCGGCACGGGCACGGCGACGCCGTCGTCGTCGGCTGGGCGGGCCGCGGTGAGGTTGCGATCGTTCAAGGAGATGCAGGTGTTCAACAGGAGATGGGAGGTGGCTGCTGCGGATGACCATTCCTGGACTGATCCCTACGGCCAAGTGAAGTCGTCAAGATGACCGGGGAGCATGTTAATTGGAGCTAAGACTGGATATGTTGTAGTTATGCCGAATTTGGCTTTGTATATTGGGCTACCTGTAATATGTAAATGATACCATTTTTTTATCGATGAGATATATTCTAACAAAAGATGAAATTATCATATATTGCTCGATAACACGGTATATTTCATTCTTTATTATGGTTTCACAAAAGACATAATTCAGCATTTGCTGTTTTGTTTCAGTATATACATGCGTTGATGTCAGATATTGAGAGGGTGAAGCGTGGAAAGATTAGTTATAAATTCATTGTTAGTTGCGTTGACCCTGAGAGGGTACATACAGGTATATAGGAGGGTAGAGGTGCAAAAGGTAACCTTTAGGTGTACCTCCAAACCTCATTAGTTCAAATATTTATACTACTTTTCAAAACGTTTGGAGAAGTAGTATAAATACTTGAACTAAAGAGGTTTAGAGGTGCACCTAACACTCACCAATTTGTAGGTAGATAGGAGGACAAGATTTCAATATATAGTACAAATTTGTACTAACGGTAAAAACGATCTTCATGGTTTAAAAAAACGCTACTATATCAATGATTATAAAAATAAATGATTTTTAGAGATGATTGAGCAATTGTCCCTAAAAATCATATTTTCAGAAGCAGTTCTCTTAAACAAACTGTTCTTAAAATAAATAATTTTTTAATAATGATTTACTTAATAGAACCACCACTAGAGTTACAAACGGTTTGCTAAGTAAGCTGTCCTTGAAAGAAATAAGAGGTGTCTGTAAAAACCATTTCTGCACTAGTGTTTGGAATACAGTATTAGTTATACTAAAACTTGTTATACTAGGCTTAATTCTTTTTTATTTTTAAACTCTATCTTTATCTCTAGCGGTTGTATAGGTCTCCATTATCTCTAGCCATGCATGTATGCATTTTTAACATTCTCCCTTAGTACTTAGACTATCTCCAAGAAGGCAACACAGATGCATAAATACATCGTGTACAATGTTTTGGGTAGCAAAATCAAGCTCTAAATAGAAAAGATAAACACAAGACCTATTTTGCATCCAACGCGAGAGGAACCCCAAATCTGGGTCGTTCTCTCTCCTAGATGCAAATCTTTGGTGGGCTACTGCTTCTCCTCCTGCATAGCTGCATCAGCCTCATCGCCGCCCCTCGCCCCTTGTCGCCATCCGCGAGGAGGAAGTCGTCCGGAGAACTTGATCTGCAGCGTGCCGGACACCGTGGCGGTGGAGCTCGACTGTCGAATGGCCGCCCGGGCGCCGGAGCCCGCGGTCGTGCCAGCCATGGAGGAGGAGGGACGGTACTCGAGGCGGCAGCGAGCAGTCTCCCGTGGCGCCCATGCTGGCCGCCGGGCTCCCACGCACTCCTGAGGGCGGCAGCGGCAAAGCTTCCGCGCTCTCGAGGGGGCCGTGGTGGAGCGAGCTCTCTGCCCCCAGCTCCATCACACGGTCGAGATCCGGTTTGCCGCTTGCGCGTGACCAGGCGGGAAGAGGAGGTGCGGCCAGGCGAGGGGAGGAACAGTCGGGCGAGGCAACCAGCCGGCCGGCGGCGAGCTCTATTCCTAGCTCCGGTGAGTGGCGTGTGGGGCGGGCACGCGGCGAGGGGAAGTTTTGGGTCGCAGCTGTTGGAGAGGGGAAGTTTTAGGGACGATGATCTTTTCCTATGCATGACCGTAAAATAGGTTGTGTTTGCCTTTGTATTGTTGGAGATAGTCTTAATAGTAGGAGTGAAGCCAACTGTTGTGACTAGATTTAAAATCTTATGCTTCCACCTAGAATCAATTTCGTTGGTTTGTGGCTTTATAAATACCATGTAAAAAAGTGTGGCATGCCACCAATACGAAGCATGAACACCGTTTGCTCCAATTCCTCAAATGGGTGTGGGTCTTCATCTTTTTCTCCAAAAATGGATTATTCTTTTGATCGTCGGATCAGGAAAAGAGCAACAATATTGAGGCTTGAAAAGATTAGGACGACAAAAGAGTAAAATAGTAGATTGATTTACGTTTTGTTGATTGGACGTATCCTTTATATTTCTATCTAAGATGAGGGTTCTGTCCAAGTTACCCAAAATCAAACGTGAAAACAGAGCGTTTTTAGACTCGAATAGGGCGATGGCCGATGGGCACCGACGCTGACTTAGCACACCGGACTATCTAATGCCATGTGTGTATTTCGTTTAGGTCTACCTATTTTTTTTTTTTTTTTTGTGGGGACACTGATCTACTCCTTCTGAATTAAAATTCTTGTCACTTTCGCTCCCTAATAAATAGCTGCCGATATTTTTTTATATAATAAAGTATCGATTAGTAATATAATTAGTATCATCAAAAATATATTTGAATCTAGTTTTTTAATAAATTTATTTGAAGATATAATTATTTTATGTATTTTTATAAATAAAATCAAACTTGTGGTACATATACCCAAAGCGACAAAATTTTGGAAAGCAAGGGAGCATGACTCAGGGCACAGCTGGTAATTGGGGTCCTTTAACCCCAATGGATTTTAAAATTTCAATAGAAAATAGTACAGATTAGTGCTAAAAGTTTCTAATAACTCTATCTAATTACAAACAAGACCCCGACAATCATCTACTCTGAATTCACCGCTGATGACTGGCAACAGAGCTCAATCGATACGTCAGCCTGACTTGAGCGGCCCGTGATCCTATTAATTGGGCGTGCACGAAGGATTTTGTCAAACAAGGAGGGAGCTGGCATTTGCGTTTGCATGGAAATTTGTGGCTCCGAAAATACTACTACTACGTGACGGTTACCGTTGCCGTCTCGCGCTGACTTGCCACTGATGATGAATGATGATCAGTCTCATTCATTTAATCTCCATGCGCGATGGCGGCACCGACTGCATGCACGTCGGTCCCTTCCATCGCATAAATTAGTTGACCTCCTCTCATCCATCAAGCCGTGTGGCAAACAATATAACTACTGGAATGCAAATAAATAAAATTAATCTCAATAGATTGATATATTCATCCATCATCATATATGAATATATTGATATTGTCATCTTTACCGGTGACAATCATATGGTTCTCTCTAAAAGGTGAAGTTGTTTATATACTATTTTCCAAAACAAGTATTTCTATTGAAGTATTCTCTTTCCGCTCAAAATTCCCTTAATCACTATCAAACTTGAAATTCACGACCAACGTCGCATAAATTAGCAAAGCTCTCAATTACCGTGTGGCAAACAATATAACTACGGTATTTTTATTTTCAATAGATTGTAATTGCATCATCATAAGAATATTTTGTCGATATTTTTATTTTTTATATTTTGCATTTTCATTTTATTTTATCTCTAAAGGTGTAGTTGTTTATTTTATTTTCCAAAACAAGTATTTCAATTGTAAGTTTCCGCTCAAAATGAATGTTTTGACTTTTCTAAATATATTGTATTTAGACATGGTCCATATAAGTACATAGCAAAAAAGATACGAATCTAGAAAAGATGAAAGATCTTTGGAATAAAAGGAGTAGTTGATTACAGATTGTTGAACTATTGGTTCTATATGTCTGCCGTTTCATGGTTTTCTACTAAATTGTTGAACTAGGTTTATCTACTCAAGAAAAAACTGGTTTATGCTGATTCGTTTCAAAAATCATTGACAGTTTTCTCAGTCATTGCAATAGTTTCAGCATTAGTTGTCCGGCCAAACAATCACCAAACAGAGAGGCCAAGAGTCAATGTTTTGATGTTAGAGCATCTCCAATTTTTTTAAAAAAAGCTCTCTAAATCATCATTTGGAGAGCTATTTAAATAAAATTATTTTTATATATTTTTACTCTCCAGCAACTTTTCTCTATCTTGTGCACACTTGAAGAGTTAACCGTGTACTCCGTCTCTGCATATAGAGAAGGCGAAATCTAGAATAGAGAATGACTATATTTAAATGACCAATTGAAGAAATTAATTATTGGAAGATGTTTTTTCACTAAAATCTCTATATATTCTAACAATTAGAAAGAATATAAAGAGTCCAACTATGACATGCAGGTCATAATTCATACCGCTCCTTGGCACAGGAGCAGCAAATTGACATTGTATTTTAGACAGGGACACTTGCACATCAGATCTGACCAATGCAATGCAATCCAGCTCGTGAAGGGGTGTGCTACTGCACTACGTCAGACACTTGTCAGGCTGTCAGCCTCTTCGACTGAGAACCTGATTTATAAATAATCGCCGAAAACAAATTCGCTGGAGAAGGCTCAGGTAATGGTAGTTATATTAGCAATAGTAATAATTAATTGTGGACTTGGAAGGCATGCATGCATGCATCAGTCAGTGCACGCTATAGCTATCGCCGCCGCCGAATCCAAGCTGCAGTCGTCTGCCATCGCCAACTGGGTGGGTGGTAGCGCAATCCAATCCAAGGCCTCGTTTAGTTACACGCAAGTTTCACTGAAAGTTGCAAGTTTTTCCACTCTCTCTCCATCACATCAATTTCTATCCATATATATAGAGCATTAAATGTTAGTGAAAAAAATAACTAATTACACAGTTGTGTTGTAAATCACGAGACGAATCTTTTAATCCTAGTTAGACCACGATTGGACAATATTTACCAAATACAAACGAAATGCTGTAGTTACAACTTTTTCCAGCCTTTTGCATCTAAACGAGGCCCAAGTGTGAGTGAGTGTGCGGCCAAGAAAAAGTGGGCGTTTGGGGTTAGCTGGCTACTTGCTTCTTTAGCTCACACGTACACGTTCCCATGTACACAGGTTCCAGTAATGCTTTAGCTTGGCTTTTCCTTCTATAAATACCAGCTGCAGCTAGCAAGGCTCTTCAGGTTCCAAGCATTGCAAATTCTCTCACACGCATTGTCTCTCTGGCACACAACACACTGAGGTCTGAGGAGCAGGAGCTAGCATGGGGAGCAAGCAGAAGCAAAGGGCAGGAGAAGAGATGAGCTGGATCAGCAGGAAGCTGTTCCTGTACAACGTCACCATCGGCCTCTACGCCATGGATTGGTGGGAGAGATACCTCTTCAGTATCCTTATTAGCTTCAATTCGTTTCCACAAAATGCCTAATTTCTTCTCTAGATAATATTAGCTCTGTTTGTTTATAGTCTTCTCGGGTGATCGCGCCTCTTGTTCCTAGGGGCGGATCAAAGGGGACCTAGGTGGGCTCCAGCCCCCTATGAGCCTAATTTGTCCATTAAATTACTGTTAATTAGCTTTAAATTTTCATTAATCTCTAGCTTAAGTCCTAAATTTGTACTATTTAGGCCCCCCCCATCCCCATCCTAGATCCGGCACTTTGCTTGTTCCGATCCTCTTCCTGTTTTTCGTTTTGGATCGGCATTTTTATGGATGAGACTATTTTCTTCATTGAATCTTTGCAAATTAAGTAATTTCTTCCTGGTTAATTTGGCTCTGGCCAAGTTGTAGTACTCAAGTGCACTGAGGCTGATGGGCGCTCCATTTCCTTGTGCTCAGGTCCTCTGGTTTCATGGTTTGCTGATGTGGCTATTTATAGGAAGCTCTAAATTACTTCTTTGGTTCCAAAAAAAAAATGTCGTTTTAGATTTCAGGATATCATGTTTTACTTAAAAAGTTTATACAAACATCATCTATTTTGTTATGACTTATTTTATCATAAGATATACTTTAATAATGATTTATTTATTTTATAATGTGTACAAAATTTTTTGAATATGACAAATGGTCAAACGCAGTATTTGAAAAGTCTAAAACACACTCTTTTTTTTTTTTTTTGAGATGGAGGGAGTAGATAGGTAGGTAGCCAGGCAAGATCCAGAAACTTCTTTTTTAAGAAACCTCAGAAATTTGTCTAACGGACCTACAGACGCCACACGCACCACATTGTCAAAATAGGAATTTGACCAAATCAGAAAATTTAACAAAGATATAACACATATAAGATATTAATTTTAAAAGTTATTTAAATTTATACATGGGAAACTTTTATCGAAGCTATTAGCCTATTGCCGTCTCTATTTCAAAATAAATCAATTCCAATAATCACCTAAAGTCAAAATAGTTTAACCAACCTTATAGAAAATAATAATATGTCTACCACAAAAAATAAATATATTATGACATATATGTTAATGATCTAGTGATATAAATTTGGTGTCCTAAATATTGGCGCTTTTTTAAAATTTAGTCAAATTTAAAATAATAAACTAAGTTGTATTATATCTACGAGACCATGCATATACAGCCACGGCATGAAAAATCACAGCCGATCAGACTGTGAGGTAAATATGAGTTGGGGATACTTGTAACTATTAAATATTTGTTTAATGGTGTACTGTTGCCTCACCTTAACTTACCATGTAGACTCTATTGTCCTATTTCTCCTATGGTTAATCTGCTACAATACAACAAAATCTATGTGGCTGGCATTTGACAAGTAAGTTCCTTTCTCCCTCCTTAATCTTCATTCAATCTTTATCTTTATTAATACATAAATGAATAACTATATTAAGCACAAGTCTGCAATAATTGCATCCCCCCCACCCACCCACCCAAAATCATCATCCTTATAATTTTGTGCATTGTTTTGACTAAAAGCAAGAAAGTATTGTCATCCTGACAAAAACAATTTCCCTTCTTATGTTTCAGCCATCTCAAGAGTAGCATGCAGCTTGGCACAAGAAACTACTCTTTGGTGGCGATGTCCTAAATTATATTGATGGATCCACAGAACCATAAATATGAAAAAAACGGTGATGTAAGAAGTGTGTGTGCTAAACAATGGAGTATTTGTGAAAATTTATGGATCTATAGCCAAGTAATGTTACTATGCTATGAATAGACATTTTCTTCTGAGTTAATGTACATGTATGCTTGAGTGAGAGTTGAGAAAAATTGTTACTGTTGTACACTATTTTACAGAAACTGAAAAGAGAATTGAAACTAATAAAGAAAAGAATAGTAAGTTTTGTTTGGTCCCATGGACTAAAGTTTATTTACTGTCCCATTGAATATTTGATACTAATTATGGGTATTAAATATAGACTAATAATAAAAATAATTACACATACTGAGACTAATTTACGAGATGAATATATTGGGTCTAGATAGTCCATTATTAGAAAAAAATAATGGTACAATAAACATGTGCTAATGATGGATTGATCAACATTAATAGATTTGTTTCGCGAATTAGTCTTTATCTATATAATTAGTTTTATAATTATCTCATATTTAATTCTCTTAATTATCATTCCGATGTGACAAGGACTAAACTTTAGTCATAGGATCTAAACACATGGACCATTTGGCACCGTTATGCCAACTCTGGCTCCCTACCTAGGTGCCCGTGCAACACTATGCTGTAACGTAGCAAGGTGCTGGGCGGCTTTGGCTCCTTCAAAATACAACTGCCAAAGTGAAGGAGCTAGATGAGCTAGTGATTTGGAGTTTTGGCGGCTCTGCTACAATGTATATATTCTAACCTATCGTGTATCAACATGTGTTGTCTTGTAAAAAAACTTTGAAAGAAACCTAAATTCCTTACGAATTCTAAAAAAAGGGAAATATGAATTCATGTCAAAATAAGCTTCATGTGCGTTGGAAGCAGTCGTGTTGTACCATTTTCTTTTGAGTGTGTGTGTGTGTGTGTGTGTGTGTGTGTGTGAGAGAGAGAGAGAGAGAGAGAGAGAGAGAGAGAGAGAGAGAGAAAAAAGACATAATTGCTTAAAATGATTAGGTAACACAAGCATGATCTTGCTCTTTCCGTACAATTAGGAGAAAAATGGTGCAGCTACTCTTCATAATAATGTACTGTATTTTCCTTGTGATGCACAACACTCTACGGTCAAATGAATCCGTCAGCAGAACCAATCGTTACATTGGTGCATGCACCCCACACTGAGCGTGGTTTCTAAAGGGTGTCATTTTGCTAATCTGTAAACATTTTTCTTCCTCATTGTTCTGTACTTCCTGCGGTTGATCCAGCAATCCCAACAAATTCTATACAAACAGGCTCATCCACTCATGGTGACCATGTGACTAAGGCCACTAATCTTGTTTCTCTCCATTTTGAATTAAAAAAACAGTTAGAGGCTATTTGGCAGAACTTATAAACCGCTGATAAGTTGAAATGGCTGATTTAACTGAATTGTGGGTCTTGTTTAGATTGTGAAAAAAATTTAACTTTACAACTGTAGCATGTTTCGTTTGTATGTGACAAATATTATCCAATCGTGGACCAACTAGGCTCAAAAGATTCGGTGTCGTGATTTACAATTAAAATGGGCAATTAGTTATTTTTATTTATGTTTAATGTTCCATGCATGCGGATAAAAACTTGATAGGATAGAGAGAGTGTGAAAAAAACTTGCAACGTAATGTTGCTGTGGAAATTCCTTCCCTGCAACAGGCTGCAGCCATGATCTCCGCCGTGGTGTACTAGTAGTTGGAAAAGTCCAGTGATTGCAGCTGCACTGGGCGGCCAAATTGGACCCGGCTGACGCTGACTCGAAACCTGAGTAGCTGGCTGGGCCTAAAACCACAAAGGAATCGGTCCAGTAAGACAAGGCAGGGAGTAAACAAGGGAGGCAGGCACACGGCTTTCCCTTCTGTTCCTGTATAGAAGAACCAGAGCAGCATCCATTCAGCGTTCAGAAAGATTCAGACTTGAGCTACAACAAAGAGGGACACAGGCGCTCCCAAGTCCGAGAGGACGAGGTTAGCGCTCCACAGCAAGGAAGAACTAACCCTGCAGAGGAGATGGCCGGCGAGATGAGCTGGGTGGGCAAGAAGATCCACCTCTACAACGTCACCATGGGCCTCTACATGCTCGATTGGTGGGAGCGCTGCCTATTCAGTATCCTTCCGCTGCGTCTCCGTCCGATTTCGTTGCTGTTTCCTTTGCAAATTCCGACCTTGCTTTGCTCGACGGCGCCATCTGTTATGATCTGCGTTTGATTTTGGGTATCTCTATTCCGGCAAGACTTGGGTTTTGGCTAGGCACTTGTTCGATTCGTTCTTGGTGGGAACGCTTTATCGCCCAGGCAATCCGTTGATCTCGCGCATTTCTTCCAGTTTGTTGCGCAGAATTTCTCATTCGGTTTTCCTTTCCAAGTACCTGGATTTTACGCTCCTGTTACTGCAATGTTCTCCCTTTAACTAGAGTAGACATATTGGTGCTGATCCTGCTCTGGTTCATCTGCTTCAATGGCTCCCGCTTCGCGTCTGACGTCTTCCAAAGGTATCCAAACAAACACAGTATTAGAACTACATTTATGTTAACATCTAGTAGATCTGTAAGTTTCCCAAATCGAGAAATGGGAAACAGAAACTTGTCCATGTTTCCTGACAAGCTTTGAAATTGCAATATGATGTCTGGTATTTTTCTTGTTTCTGTTATCTGGGTAATGGGCACCTTCGCTCTGTGCCTTGTGTGAATATGTCTCAGCATGCGAGTATTATTGCGAAATAGGTTCCTAGCTTTGTTAAATCAGTTTTAAGTAGAAAAAACAGTATGGATGCAGAGGATTATTCCACTTTCAGTTTTATTGGCAAAAGTTCAGAGCCTTGAAAACAAAGAGAACAATAGGAAAATACTCACTGTTTAGAAGTTAGAACTAGGAAGTTGGAATGAGCAAGCTCTTAGGCTCTAACTCAGTCAACCATTTTAGAACATTTGGACAGTGTGTGTAGTTCAGCAGTGAAGTTAGATAAATATTTTCTTAGACTGATAGCAAATAATCCAACACACCCTATCGCAATGCAGGTTTCATTAAAACAAAAATCGTTATGATCTACGAATGTATTCTTTCCAGTCAATTAATTAAACACTGATTTTTTGACATTACGCGCATGGGTTTGATTGTTGTTACCGTAATGTTAGCTGAACTCATTTGATAAGAAATGCTTGCTGAAAAGTGTGTTACTTTGTCAAAAGGTTGGACTCATCGTTTACAACTTTGGCATGACTAAGGATTGTCCATTTTTCCTTACAACCAGAGTGTTTAGTTGACTACAAATACTAAATCTGCTGCTGTTCTCATCCATGAGCATCTTTGAGCTAAGCTTCGGTTGGATAGTAAAAAAAATGTAATCATCTACTTTGCTATAGGTTTGTCAAAGTTTCAATTTTATGTGAAATGCTAACTTTGTGCACCTAAAGGAGCTGGTTGATTTTTTTTCGTGTATCAAGAGAAGACCAAAATGGTCCCTTAATGACCTTTACAAGAAATCCACTCTAACTCCACTACTCTATCAGATAGGTTGTAAGTTGTAACACTCAAAAAAAAAAAAAATCTCCCAAGCAATCTGGGATAAAGACCTGATAAAGAAGTAGCTGCTTGATAGTTACAAACCACTTCTCACCTCATTGTGGAAACAGACTTGTGTGTCATTTTGTTGCTTTTCAGTCTGCAGTCTTCTGGGTCATTTGTTGCTTTTTAATCTGCAGTCACTTCACTTGGTCCATGTTTTTCTCAGTAGTCATATAAGGAACTGTTTTTCTCAGTAGTCATATAAGGAACTCCGAAACCTTTCATTATGTGGTCATGCTAATGAACTCTTTTACTTATAACTGCTTTTGAATGAACCTCTTTCAGCCACCTGAAGGCGCAGATTTTCCAAGGCGCAAATTATGGGCTGGCAATTGGCGTGCCTTCCTCGTAAGCCTTCAGTGCGAAACACAGAAGCAGCGAAATCTGCTGGTTCTGGAATCTGAACAAGGTGCCACAAACTTAGCACTGTAGTGATGTATGATGTAGTTCCAGTATGTTCTTACCATTATCTTTTCACTGTATTTTCTTGTATTATGTGTAAATCAGAGTTTTGAGTACATGATAGCACATCCTGAATTCTACAGTAATTAAAATCATTTTCTTGGTATCTCGTACTGTATGTAGCCACAGTTTAACTGCATGGTGTTACATCCATAGTATTATTAGCTTGTTACTCGAGTTGATTATATGAAAAATATTGGTTGCAAACCAACCTTACAGTGGAAACAATTTTCCCTGTAATCAACACCGGAGCATGGATGTGACTGCTTTAATTTACATATCAAAGCCACAACTAACTGAACAACTATAAGCAGAGGATGGGACTACTTATTTCACTGTCGAATCATCTGTCTCCATGCCTGGTGACTTGCAGTTTTCACACCCTGCAATCATGCCACGATCTCAGCTTGGAAGCCATAAAATTGGTTTGCCGGATGCCACAATCTCAGCTTTTGGTGATTTAACCACCCCTTGCTGCTCTGATGATATCACTGTCAGGTGTGCGTATCGGGTTACTAATGGCCTGTTTGGTTAGAGACCTACCTGAGTTTGTGAGGGAAAATATTTTCCTTAGAGATTGGAATTTTAGTGTTTTTGCCTAGGCAAGCAAACCTGAAAAAAAAAAAATTCTATTTGGTTGGAGACTTGGACTTGATATTGGATCAAATGGTATACGTCTTATAGCTTATTATATATCACTGTCAAGCATGCGTATCAAGTCAGTAATGGCATGTTTGGTTGGAGGTCTGTTTGAGTTGCTTGGGAAAAAGGGTCATTTGAAGATTGCCTGAAATTTTGAAATTTTTGCCTTGCTAGAGAAAGCAAACCTAAAAGGTCTGTTTGGTTGGAGATATGGACTTGAGATTGGATTAAGTGGCATGTATTATAACTTATTCTGTAAACATAAGCACTAGTTCAAATTATTTGTAGCTTAACTGAACTTAGGCAGATAACGCATGTGATTTAGGGACTCCATAGAAAATTAATCAAATGAAAAGATGGGTAGTATCAACCCTCTCATAATAACCCTTTTCTCACTGCTTATTTACAAAGCAAAAAACAATCGACAGAGAACTGAAAAGAACATAATTTGGACTTGTGATTATTGCATGTTTATTGGTAGCTCAATCTCCTTGAGATCCTGGAATTTTTCCAAGGCACACAGTCCATGGACATGACATTTTAATTAGCCACTTAGTTCTCTATAGGCACCATTTTTTATCTCTGGTTTTGCCTCCCCTTAGTTCCAAAATAGATCTCACATAGAATCCATTCATTCCATCCCACCATGTCCACATTAGTGTGATGACCTTGGGCTTGAGATTGCATGCTGTCTTAGTGTCTTATTCCAGTTTCAGCAATCAGGCTATTGGATGGGGGTGACGGGGTGTGTGGCTGCTAACGA
Organism: Chrysopogon serrulatus; assembly: GCA_015844335.1. NCBI lineage: Eukaryota > Viridiplantae > Streptophyta > Magnoliopsida > Poales > Poaceae > Chrysopogon > Chrysopogon serrulatus. Next base: position 13,443 of record JADLZL010003776.1, on the reverse strand, counting down.
CCCCCGGTTAACGATGTCATTTGAAAAAAAACGGAGGCATGGATGGCAATGACTAATTTTTAATTTTAAGAAAGAAAAATTCTGTTTTGAAATTTCAACCGAACGACATTACGAAGAAATTAACCTGCAGCTATGGTCAAATGTAATCGCCTCATCTTATGCCTGCAAGTCGCACACCCCCAGTCAGAATCCTTCGAGAATTCATTTGTGTCAGTCAAAAAAAAAAAAAAAAAATAAAATCCGGGCAAGGCAAAGGCGCGTCCCGAATCCCCAGGCCCCATCCCACTCGCTTTGGACACACAGACAGGTTGAGTGAGTCAGGTCACGTCGTCCCGCGTTCCCTCACCTGCTGCTGGCTTCCCAAATGAAAATGGCAATCAAATCCGTTGGCTTCGCCACCAAGGAAAAAAGGTCATCAGTCTCGCCTTCAATTTCCCACCCAATTCCTCATTTCCTCCTCCCTTCCTTCCCCAAACCACCTCGCATTAAAATCTCCCCGTCCTGCCACTGCCAGCGCCCAATCCAATCCCTACCTGCCCGCCCGGGAACCACCGCCCGTCGGGCTCTCCTCCCCCGCCCTCCTCGCCGCACCCGCGGCGGGATCTCCGGCCGCCGCCTCCAACCAAGCCCCCCCCGAATCCCCCACCACAACCTGGCCGCGATCGCCCGGGGCAACAACCTCCGCCGATTGGGTTCCTGAAAGCTCGATTTTAGGCGGTTTTGATTCGGATAACCACCCACCCTCCGTCGAATTTGGGGCGCGTTGCGAGCCGGGATGGGGTTGCAGCAGTCCAAGGAGGAGCTGCTGTACCAGCAAGTCAACTACGGCAACGTCGACGGGATTCGCACGCTCCGCGGGCAGGGGCGCTGGCCTCGAGGTCAGTCAGTCAGTCGGTCATTCGGCTAGGACGATGACTACTCTACACTTGTTTTGTTATATATATGTCCCTCTAAACTGATTGTGCTACTGCTGCTGTTGTTGTTGCGGCAAATGCTTGATTGGTTGCAGTGGATTGACAAGGAAGGGAAGACACCCCTGATGGTGGCCTGTATGCGGCCCGATCTGTTCGACGTCGCCAAGGTGCTCATCGAGTTGGGAGCCAATGTCAATGCCTACCGGCCTGGTATTCTTCTCATCATTCTTATTATCGACTTTGTTACTTCTTTTTAGTTTGGTTCTATTTATGAAATCCTCAAGTCAAAAAGTTATCTGGCTCACTGAACAAAAAGTAATTTAAGTTGGGGTCTAAATTGTGCGTAGATTGCAACAAGCAGCAGTTTAAAGTCGGCAAGGTGTTTAAACTGCTCATTTGAATTGGCATTAGGGTAGATTTCAGGCAACTAAGACAGGGTTTATCTCAGCACTCACTTTACACAGTATCATGTATTATATGTTCTGTCAAATCAAATCAAACCATCACAGTAATACTGTATTGGAACACATATTTCAATTTGTGTTTCAAATGAATCCTAAACATTTGATGTGATCCATCCAAGTTGCTGACATTGATATGAGCCATCCCTGGACGCACTCTTAATTGAAAGAGTATGCTGTGCTCATTGTTATGTTTTGATCACAACCCTTTTTTCCATTACTAGGATCACACTGCGGGACAGCATTGCACCATGCTGCCAAGAAAGGACTTCAGCAGACTGTCCATTTACTACTCTCACATGGAGGTATATCAACAACTATATATGATATGCTTCATTCATCTCTTGTTTATTGTTATAAATCTCTATTAAATGCATATTGCTATGTCCGTGCAGCTAATCCATTCATACCCAACGATAATTGCAATACTGCTCTTGATTTGGCAAGAGAAAAGGGTCATGTGAATGTTGTGCGTGCCATAGAGGTATATTTTTCTTTGCTATCCTATTTTGGATTTTGCGTATTATAATACTTGTGGCATTTTATTCATATTTATTTTTTAATGTTTCTTATTACTCAATTAATTTCAGGGACGGCTTTCTCTTTTCTGTGGATGGATGAGGGAGAATTATGCTCCTGCTTTTTTGGATGCAATCGCTCCACAGTTCATGACAAGAAAAATGTAGTATTTTCATTTATGTTGGCACATTTGGATACATATAGCATATAGTTGTGAACTTGTGATAATAATTGCGCTGTGTGTTTTATGAGTTCTAATCCCTACCTTCTCTTTCCCAGTTGGGTTGTTGTTTTACCCCGTGAAGTGCGAACTCCAACCAGGCCTCTTAAGTTAGAGATAGCTATATATCCCGAATTACAGGTAATGATAGGAACTTAAAGTTTGAATGAGTTCTGCTTTGTTTTTCAATTATTATGTAGTTACTGTTTATAGTGATAGATATGCTCACATATCTCCTAAACATTGACCTCCTATGCTATTTTTGCAATTAATTATTATTTTCATGGACTACCAATGGCATTACTGCCTCTCTTGCCTTTAAAATGTATTTGTTCTCCCATGTTAGCTTATGTGATGGCATTTATCAAATAATTTGGAACTTGTGTATAATTGCTGCTAAATGCTCATGCAGTTCTGTTTTGGAGGAAACTGCACTTTAACTACCTGTGCATTTTTACCCCTTGTCTATTGCCATTTCACACTTGTAATTGAAGGTGTGGAAATCTGGTGCCTCTGGCTTGTTACATCTTGGTAGCAAGCGTCAGATGATACAGCTGGCATTGTTTATTTGAAAATACTCTGTATGTCAGACTATTTTGTTGCATGTGTCATTTCTCCTTTTTTCCCCTTGCTTGACTAAGTTGATAGCTTTTGAGTATAAGGTTTTGTTTGGCTGCACTTCAATCCACCCCAATCCACATGTGTTGGAGTGCAGCCAAACATGGCCTAAGTGGGAGTCTAGGGGATAAACGGTAAAGCACTGGTGCTTCCATTTTCTGTTATTACAGTTCACATGTGCAATCATTTCCTTTGTTTTTTGGAGTAGTATTCTGCTCAGCAATTAGCAGTAAACACTGTCCTTCCTTTGTTGCAGTTGATATTTTTCTTTTAAAATTTTGATGGCTCTGCAAATTATTATTGTTTGTGATATTCCTTTTCTTAATGAACATGCAGGCTTCTAAACCACGTGCTGTACTTAAACTATGGAAATGTCAAATTGAGCAACCAAAGCTTAATCAGGCTGATCCTTCCATTATCATTTTTGACAAAGGAACAAGTATGTACCATGTTTAGTTTTCAACTTACAGATCTGGCAAGTGAAATGCTTGTTTATGATATTGGCTACATGCTTTGCTGATATGGTTTACATTGTATAGTGTGTACATGATGCTTACATATATTTGCTGTTTTCTTGAAAAAAGCGCCTTGTGTTTTTGAAGGTTCAATGTGCCAACTCACTGGCTCATGTTCAAAGGCAATTAGTGTGTTATTTTATTTGGTACTCCCTCCATCCCAAATTATAAGATATTTTGGCTTTTAGCAAAATCTATTTATCTAGAAATGTCAAAATATCTTATATTTTGGAATGGAGGAAATACATTCCAACTGAGTTTTGTTATGTAACTCATGACTGCATATATCTCTGCCTGCAGAATATTAAACAGCATGAGTTGTTACACCCGTATACATGTACAAATGTATGTTCAATCACTCCTTTACTCTTCTATAAGCGAGCGATTGATTACCTTAGTTGTCCTTAAATTCCAACATAGAGGTCATGGATAAAATCTAACTTAAGTCGACAATTACAGGTCTCATTCTATTTGTAGGACTAATGCTGTGTCTGTGAGAGTGTGAGCTACAAGCAACCATTAGGCTTACCAAAACAGTTTAAATTAACAAATTCTGAGCTGTTGTTCTTTCATTAGACTTATTAAGGAAGAAACCTCGAATGTGAAAATGGTGATGAGCATCAAATTGTACTGTGTAATGTAAAATAACTAATATATGTGCTCACTGGGGATCAATATACTTCAACCATATCCCAATCTATACCAGGGACCATAAATCATGCTGCAAGAATCTCATTACCAATATCATTTTACCCCCCCTTTATCTTTTGCTAATATTCAGATTTATGGTAATACTAGGAAATATGCCCGTGCGTTGCAACGGGTAATAAAAACTTATTTGTTCAATGTTTATTTAATAATAGAAATCTAGATAATTATCTTTTTATGCTCATGACTATGTTGGTATTTGGTATGCTCTCGCTATAGGCCACAGTGTCAACGATTGCTTTCTTCTAAATCTTTTCTATACATCCATCCTATACTTTTACAGAATAGTAAATAATCATAAGAAATTTAGATCCTTGTTTTCTCTCTATTTTTATTACGGGACATGGAGATTTATTTATTTTGGATTATTTCTCTTCTTGAGCTCCTTTTGATTGGATTTAGAGATTTATTTATTTGGACTATTTTTCCTTGTTTTTCTCTCTATTTTTATTACGGGACATGGAGATTTATTTATTTTGGATTATTTCTCTTCTTGTTTTCTCTTTTATTTGATTGAAATTTGTTTTGGATATAGATTATAGAGACAACAGACTCTTATATGATTTGTAGGATAGAGGATGAATTACTAACCTAGGATGTGTCGCATGGGAATAAACAATAGAGAGAACTTGACAATTTGAACTTTACGCGGTTGCAATGGAAACTGCATTGCCATAGTAGTCATAATTTTTTTATTTACATAATTCAAGTACATGATCATAATGGCTAATCTTTAAAAGTTCTCTTTCAAATTTCTTTTCCTATGATACGGTTTAACAGCCCAGTTGAAACAGACAGGTTTTTGATTTTGATATTTGATTTTTTTTCGAACACCCCTAAAATTATCGAAATTCATGAATTTTCACCGAGATTTGTATAGACTTCAACAAAAGATATGATTTTTAGAAAAAATAGACCTAAAAAGTTTAAAAGGCGCTATCGACGATAAATATAAAAACTTCATCAAACATCACCTAAGGCTGTATAGACTAAAAAGGTTTAAAGGTTGTATCAATGATTATAAATAATAAAAAAACACTCCGGGGAAAAGGTTTAAAGGTGTTATCACCGATAAATAATAAAATATTCCACGAACCATCACCTAAGGCTGTATGGTGTGGTGGTAAGCGTTGCCCCTTTAACCTGGAGACCATGGTTCGAATCTTGATGTTGGCAAGGCATTTTTGATCTTTTTTTCCAGATTGGTGGCTAGAGTAGGCCGCGGTTGGGCCAGATGCGGTGGCTAGAGTGGGCAGCGGTTGAGCCAGATGCTAACGCAATTCCACAGTTGGAGGCTGGTTGGCCATGTGTGTGGGCTGGATGTGAGAGCAAGTGGCTGGAGAGAGAGAGTGGGCCAAATTAGAATGGGCCGGACGAAAAAAAAAGCAGAAATTTTGCCTCTTTATTAATAGGTATAGATAAATTTGACAACATTATTATCAGTAGCAAGGCTGCAGCTAACTTGATTCATTTCCTTTGTTGTATGGATCTGTTTGGTCACAGCAGCAGTTCTTCTGTATGTTATTTCTGAAATATGAATATAATGTGTTACTATTGTTTCAATTGCTGTGCAAAGTTTTCTTTTATGAAGCTTGATCTTGGTCATGCATATTTCTTTTGATTATTTTTTTTGGCAATATCTTGTCTTGCTCATGTCAAATTTCTGAAGCTTGATCTTGATTATTAAGTTTCTTTAAATCTGGCCAAGAAAAATAGGTAGCCATTCTATTTCTAAATTTGACTGAAATCTCCTTGCAGAGACTCGATACAAGATCTTACCGGCCTATGAAGGTGACAAACAGCAGCTTCAATGGTTTTATAACGCATGTTGTGGCATGGCACAGGTAACTCCCCAGAATTTTTTTTCTTGCTCTTTTTTTTTACTCGTAGTACATCCTTAAGGATCATCTGGACAATTCTTTATTCCATTTTCTTATATAAATCCGGTTAAAAGGAGGCATGCCCTTGAACAATATTTGCTCGAGGTTGAGGTCATTGCAATGAATAAGAAGTTACTGGATTTTTCAATTTTTAGCTTCATACAGAAAACAATAGCAATAATAATAATAATATATCCTTTCTTTTTTAGGTTTCAACACGGCTCCAGTACCACCAGCAAATCTCCCAATGCCAAATCCAGCCCCAGCAATTTCATCTGTGGCGCCTTCAGAAGCATCTGCACCCAGCAAGGAGGATGTTGAACTAGCAATGGCTATCAATGCCTCAATTCAATCAGCTATTGCAGAGGGAGTGCCCAATGTTCAACCAAATGCTTCCACTCCCAACAACAATGGCTGGGTTATCCCTCCAAGTAATTCACACAATGGATGGGGACCACCAGTCACTCCTGCACCATCAAAGACGAGCGGCCAATCCCAAGCCCGGGTAGATGCCCCAAGCAGCAGCACATACAATGGATGGGATGTGCCTGGAACAAGCTCTAGTCAAAGTTCATCCAAACCCCACAATGCCCAAACCAACCCAGTCTTGATTCCACAGGAAGCACTTCAGGCTCTCCCAACCCCAACCGCGCCACCATTCGCTGAAGAAACCTTCTACAGTGGTCCTGTTCACTATCCATCCATAGACTCTACGCCTGTTGATGTAACCATGCCGGCTACCACCGAAGGCGGTACAACAGTCGGTACAACGGCAGCACCTCCGAAACAAGAAGAAAATGAAACTGGTGCAAGCGACAGTGGCAAAACTCCCTCCGGTACTTGTGTTATATGTTTGGATGCCCCTGTGGAAGGCGCCTGCATCCCATGCGGTCACATGGCTGGTTGCATGTCCTGCTTGAAGGACATAGAGTCGAAGAAGTGGGGATGCCCTATCTGCCGTGCCACAATTAACCAGATTGTTCGCCTCTATGCTGTTTGAGAAGTTGAAATGGTGGGTCCGGAAAGTTGGCAGTGGATGGTTCTCGCAACAAATTTTGATGGGAACTTCTCCATCTCAAAATTGTGCAAGTATGCAAGTATGACTTCCATGTAATGTATGTGGGCTGGCGCCTTATGTAAATAGTTACTCCATACAAGACAATTCTACATAAAAAAGGGTATTGTTGCAACTCACGTTTACAGTTGCTTCCTTGCTGGAGCTTTTACAATAACCAAGATAGTGGCATCGCCGGATGCTTGTCTCATCACTCATCAGTTAATTAAAGCGAATTTCAATGAATTAAGCCGGAGAATGTCAGTTGCTCTCTTGGAGCGTAAATAATAGTGACGACACAAATTGTACTATTCGAAGTTTGGGATCACGATTAAGAATAGCATTTTGTTTTGCATAGATGATATTTTATTTCCGAGCCCATCGTCGTGTAAACAACTCCCACCAGACCACCACTTTGTTGTAGGAAAATGGATCCGGCCCATTTAGTTTGGATTCTGTTGTTTGATGGTCAACATAACCATTTTAACTAATATTGTTGGCTATATTTTTTATATAGTGCAATAGGGTGCAAGGCGGACTTGACAAAGATGGAGCAATAAAGGAGATGATAAAAGCACCAATAAAAACCTTAAAAGCTTGGTAGAAGACCTAGGAGTAATGACAAGAGTCTAAGACGCAAGTTGAAGAAAGCTCGGATGATCAACGAAGAAGATAACACGAAGATTGAAGAAGGGAAGCCTTAGTCTTGCCTCACGGTGGGACCGTCTGTATGAGGACCGCCAGGGAGTCGAACCGAGCAAAATCAGGACCTCGGACCATTATTCCTCAGTTCGGACATGGATCATGGTGTGAGGCTCTCTGTGTACCACACGGTTGGACCATGAGAGCTGGCGATGGGACTGCCAGGCACGGGCAATGACAAGCGGGCTTGAGGAGCTGCAGGTGACCATTGAAGTAAAAATCGATCGTTGGCACACCTCACAGCGGGGTCGGCCGTATGGGTGGGTGGACCACCAGGCTCTGCCCAAGAGTAGCAAGAGCCCAGTGGCTCTATTGAGTGTTGGGGCTTATAAATACCCCTCCAACCGGCCCAAACAAGAGTGAAGTTGAGAAACTTGTGTGGAGTGTTGATACACTATTTTAGAGCTATCCACTTACATAGTGATCAGTGATACATATGATAATTAGTGTAGGTGCTTTGCAAAGTGCCTAGGCTAGTTAGACCACCATTTATACATTTGGCCCTTGTTCAGTTCGCAAATAAGTTGCATTCCCTGCACTGTAGCGTTTCGTTTGTATTTAATAAATATTGTCCAATCGTGGTCCAACTAGGCTCAAAAGATTCGTCTCGTGATTTACAACTAAACTGTATAATTAGTTATTTTTTTACTTACATTTAATGCTCCATATATGCGGGTAGAAATTGATGTGATGGAGAGAGAATGCAAAAACTTGCAACTTGCATGCAAAGAGAATAAGGCTTTGCTCTAGGTTTAGGCCTAGTGTTTAGTGAGGTTTGCACACCTCTTGCTATTAGGTGTTTGCGCACACCATGCTTGTATTCAGAGGGGCTTGCGAGACCACACCAATCGCATTTGTGGTGTGGCCGCCACCGTGTACCGATGGAAACAAGGCCCACGGTGGTTCGGCCAGAAGCCTGATAGTGAAGAAGACGAGAAACGGTCCGAGAGAGACTTACCGGAGACCCATTTGCGCGTGGGGAAGACCCAGACCTATCCACGAAGTTACCTTACTAGAATCTTGGCCCTTATGAGGGATTCCTTGCGAAGGACTCCAATGAGGACTAAGGAGAAGCTTGCATGTTTCTCAATATCTCGGTAAAAATACCAGAGTTATCGACGAAAGTTTACATCTCTACCTTACTTTTAGTTTCTGCATTTATATTATGTACCTTAGTTGTGTGTTTTACATTTTGTAGCTTATTTGGTAAGCTAGTTTATAGAACCTAGGTTACATAACTTTTTTTTTGCATAGAGATAGCAATACATCTAGCAAAACCTTAGTTGCACATCTAGATAGACTATTTCTTGTACAGGTTTTGACTAGGTTGTTTTAGAGGCCATAGTTAGAAGTAGAATTTTAAGTTGCATAATTCAAACCCCCCCCTAGATGTCACGGTCCTTACGTTTGTGTGTGCGGCTACCTTGAGACTCTGTGCATGCATCATTATATTTACCGAGCCTAAAGAGGTTGAATTGATAGAAATGGTACTGCAATCCTGAAAATGTGAGTTTAACAAATCATGTACCACGGTATTAGTGACACTTGTTCATTTTGAATATATATTACTCCATGATATAAATCATGCAAATTCGTTGTTTTTTCCAACGGCCTAAGCCGAATTTCATTATTGAGATAATGAAATTGCAGAATTTTCAGAGTCAATTCACGATGCAGACAAAACCTTTACCAGAACACTTCTAGGCTTCCTTTGGGAGCCAGGTAAGGCACGTCCAGGGTAGAATGGTCTCGGACGGGGATTTTTGTGTACTAACCTATCACTGCGATTGCTCTCCCCTAAAGCATGTTGTTCTTTGGTTTCCTTCCACGTTCTATTTCTCACTGCTACACAACACTCCCTCGCACGCACGAAGAGGCAGGGAAGACGACGCCCCTGGACGTCGAGTTCGAGGAGGCGACACCTGGGTTACGTCCAGGGTTGGGGGTAAGGCCAGGCCTCACGTGCGCTTCCAAACATTGGAGGAAGTTGGCCCCTGCCATGATTCCCATGGTTTGGGCTTCGCAAATGAGACCCTAAGGGTAAGAACGCAAAGGGAACTAACCCAAAGAAAACCAACTAAATCAGTGAACACTATGCACTATACAAATTTGTTGTTATTTTAGATAAATTTATATTTTTAACTAAAATATTTCAATATATCTAAGTTGATAGCTTCAGTGTAATCATTCTATTTTATAAAAAAAATATAATTACACATAAATGTTTAGTACTACGTTGCACGCTAACACACCATTTGTTCCCACCGTATAGAGATTACTTACACTACAATATATGTGTCTCCTATTTAGATTCTAGTACGTGACAAGTATAATTTATATGCGAGATAAAAGGGCAGAAATATCTCGCACAGAGTATGTATAATTTATATATGAAATCTTGAACAAGATAACAGGTCAGAAAAAGCAATATTACATACAGAAAGAAACAGAGAAAAGAATGGCATTTGTGCGTGCACACCCACTCCTGATACTGCTAATGTACGTGACCTTGAACTCCCCAATGCGTGCCCTTCTTCTGATGAGTACAATATACATATATATCGATCGACCGCCAACGAATTGGGCTCAAAGTATGTACTTTCCCGGCATGTTAATTTCATCTTCTCCAAAATTACGTTCGTATACGAGGCCTCAGCCGCTTGGATTATATATCACCCTAGTCGTCGTCCACGGTGGGTGCGGTCGCCGCCGCCCCCTCCTCCGGCGCGGCCGTGCCGGCGTCCTTGGCCGCGGCGCCACCGTTCCCCGTCGGAGCTGCCCTTGTTTTTCCGGCGGTTGGTCTTCTTGGGAACGGCGGGGAGGTCCTGGCAGGTGGCCGAGGCGTCGTCGCCGATCGACTTGTCCTTCTTGCGGTTCTTGCGGGTGCCCTTCTTCCCCTTCTCCTTCTTCTTCTCCTCGGCGCCCTCGGCGCCGGTGACGTCCATGGAGGAGGTGGTGGAGCCCGAGAGCGGTGTCGTCTCGACCGGCGGGAGCCGGGGACGGTGAGGGAGTCGCCCCCGCCGGCGTCGCCGCCGGCTGCCTCGCTTTTCGTGTCCCTGAAGGAGGTGTCTCCGATGCCGCTTCCTCCATCCATGACTATCTCTGTCAGGCACAGATGAGAGTTCAATCCATGTGCTTGTGCACAAACCAAAGCAGTTGTGTTCTTTTTCGAAGGTAATATCTGATGGTCATAATGCTGCATTCATTACTTCAAATTTCAGGCCACAAGGCTTTATTTTCTTCTAATCAATATAGTAATTTTCTTCAAGGTGACGTAGTTGCTAGCAGACATGTAACTTGCACAATGATTAATTGAGGGTTTGCAACAAGAAGATCACGAGAAGATGAACAAAATAAGTGTCAAAACAACCTTGAGAAGCCCAGGGATTTGCAGCAGCTGTGCCCCCACTTTCGCTCCTAAAAGAGGACGAGTCAAGTGGTGCCGAGTGGTAATCCTTCATCTGTCAAAACCAATTTTGTCATGCTACAATATCCACTACTATGATTGATTTTTTTTTACATAAAAATTGGTGCTAGCCTTTTTCATCAACCATGCATACAAACAAAGTTGTTTACTACATGGACACATAGCTATTATACCTTACGGTCTTCAGGTCAACAAGGAAGACATTACTAGAATCAAGTAGGCATAATAAATATTGTCTGCTATATATGTTAAACATTTTATTTGCTCCATGCCAATGTCAATAGCGTTGCCAGCTTACCCAGCTAGGTGCTCCTCCAGCATTATTGTTGTTGTTGGTGGTGGTGGTGGTGTTGTTGTTCGCAGAGCCTGGACCATCCCAACCGATGTGTGCCACATGTTTTACATCCGTTGGAAACCCAATTTGCATTTCAGGCTCCTTACCATCTTGTGGTTGCAATTCAGTATGAAAAGAAATAATGAGGTCAATGCCACCGTGCTATGAGGATCAGTTTAAGGTCGATGAGTAGTGTGATTGGGCATACCCATCATGTTTGAGATATAGCGAAAGGGCTTCAGGATCCCCTTCTTCATCTTTGTGCCCATGTTACTTCCCTAAACCTTGCTTATATGAATGTGGATGCACGCACTCTTCTTGAACTCGAAAATTGCTGATCGGATCAATCAACAAAAAATAAAGTGAAACAATACAATTGACCAAAAAGAAAAGGAAAAGAAAAAAATGATTGAAAGTATGTATATATTAGATGTTGAAAGTATGTATAAAATTGAACAGAATGTTACATTGCAATGCTTACTCTGCTGGGAACCTTAAAACTATGTTAACAAGATTGTCCAAATGTTGGCAATTCTTGTTAACTGTTCTCAACCTTCCTCAATGGGCCAGTGCCATTTTTTCTCCCTTCTCAATCTCTTTCTTTCCAAAAGGCTAGCTCAATATTGTCTAGCCTCAGGCATTGCCAAAATATGATTCAGAAACTTACACTGACCGCAGCGGATGGCCCTTTGCGGTCAATGTTACTTCGAGGGTGAGAATAGGAGATCTATCTTATGCCTAATTTTTTTTAGAGGGCCAAGAACCCTTTGAGCTTCTCCTAATATTATTCAACCATGCATGGGCGTAGGAAGAGGCTACCTGTCCTTTTCTTTTGGCTATTTAAGGAGAAGACGGTTATGGGAAACTGGACGGAGGATGCAGACGAGTCTATCTAAAGATAGTCATTTGTGCAAAGATGTCAGTGCTGGAAATAATGTGTGGTTGTTAATTTTCACCGTGACGAGTTCACATGATTTTTGCATTTCTACTTTTATATGCACATGTTCTTGCTTCTTCCGTCCATCCGTTTGGCCTTGCTTATGGAAAATGTATTCACATTTATAACATCATGAGTAAATTTTTCCATGAAGTATGTTTTGATCGAGCATTTATTGGAACTTGTAAATGTTAATGCATTTTTAGATAACTTGATAAGTTAGAGAACTATATGCCTATTTATTCCATGTTTGGCTAAATCATGATATAAATTACCCTCAAGTTATCTAAAAAATGCATTTTTAGACTCGGCAGTAATTATATGAGTATGTGTCCGGTTCATATACACTACCAATACGCTTTAGAGTTGGACTTTGTATCGCGCCAGACAAGAGAGTTATTCTAACTTGTGCCTTATTTTCTTGTTATTTTCTAATAAAATTTCGGGTTTGGTGTCAGATTTCTCCACCAGTGACCACCGGAGTAACTGTCGGAGCCTTGCTCAAATAGTTGGAATTGTGCATATGTAGGCTTGGAGAGGCCATCGTATTATACAGAAGGAACAAAAATTTTTTTGAACACCTAGAACAAAATCACACAAATTAGAGGAACAAAAAATTGTACCCTTGAACAGAACATCGCCGATAGCGCAACAACTATTTTATAAAAAATGGAGAAATGTTATCAGCCCAAAACACTGTGTTTGCATTTGTATAAATAATTGATTAGAGCAAAAAAAAAAAAATATGTACACCTGAAAAACATGTATAAACGTAACTAAAACAATAAAATCTCACAAATGGAAAAAAAAATAAATAGAACATGAAACAATAAAAACAGAAAATATCATATAGCGTTTTAAAAATTCATGACGGAATTATATTAGTAAAACCATATTTTTTCATGAATGGAACAAATTGAATTTTTTAGGGAACAAATTGAAATTAACATGGAAGAAGAGATGAAAAATCAAGTTAACCAAATACACTGTTGGGCTGAATATATGTTACATCGTACGGACAAACATATATAAAGGCTATAATGAAGCACCTGAAATTTTTGATAGGATACACTTGTTTTTTTTCATGTCACAGTATCTAGTTCACGGACTCTTACTATGGAGGCTGAAACAACCAAGATCTAATGCAAACACAA